>VZTH01002169.1:177474-316340 GCA_013397815.1 Aleadryas rufinucha
CCGGCTCCGGCCGCTGGAGGCCCGGGCGGGCGAGGGGCGGGGATCGGGCGCTCCGTGCCGGCCACGGCCCCGCAGCGCCGGGGAGCGCCGGGGAGCGCCGGGGCAGCCGTGTGGGGTTCTGCCCATCCATCAGCCGCCGGGGCTCTGCCCGGCTGCCCGGGATGAAAAGGCCCCGCTTTGTCTATTGTCCCCCTGGCCGGCCGGGCTGGAACTGCTCCCGCCCCGCCGCGCTGATGCGAGTCCCGGAGCGCCGGGGCTGCCCGGCCGCCGAGCCAGTGAGAAATCGTTTTGGGGCGGATGTTCTGTTGCGTTGCCTTCCCTGCGATTCCCTCCCTGTCGTGCGGTTCTGGACCTTTGCCAGATGCGCCGAGCTTTTTCCCGTCAGTGCCAGGGCTCCGGGTCTGGTTCGGCTGTGCCCGCAGTCCGCTCCCCTGGCGGTGGGATCACTGACAATACGGACTCTGCAAAGCCGCACACAACTCCTTGCAAGCTTTTTGTTATCCGTTAAGCACATTATAAGTTTAAAAATTATCTATTAGACATGTACTAGTAGTGTGTAAGGAGCGGTGTCTCAACACTGAACTAAAGGGACAACAGCCTGCATCTTCAATTCTGCAGGGAACACCTTGTCCCACTAGCAATCTGAACATGGGCAACCTGTTCTGGAAGCACCACGAGTGGTGATGAATGATGTCCCTCAGGGGTCCGTACTGGGACCACTGCTGTTTAATATCCTTATCAGTAACACTGGGATCAAGTGCACCCTCAGTGAAGACTGGGAGAACTCATTGAGAGCAGCCCTGTGGTGAAGGACTTGTGGGTCATGGTTTCAATCAATATTACGCCTGCATATCACCAGTATGGTATGGTAACAACTGGAATTTAAATGCTATGAAAAGAAAGAAATGTCTTTTTCACATTAGCATTAGCCTCCTACTATTATTTCTTCACCAGTCAAAACAGGGGAGTTCTGTCTCACTTTAAGTCATTTTGCAGTACTAGGCAAAAGAGTTCTTGGTTAGTGATTCTTTGGATTGTTTCGGGGTTTTTTTCTCTGAAAATCTGCTACCTTTGACATACCTCTCCTCTTTCTGGAGTTTTGCCAGTGACTTTGGTTTGTGCAAAATTCACTTGATGACATACTTTTTGAAATCCCACCTTAGAATTTTCATTTAGAAGATGTTGGAAAAATCAGATTTTAGTGGGAAACAATCAATAAGGTTGACAGGATGCAAGTAATGCATATACAATAAGGAAATATGATGCATTTTCAATCCAGTTTTACAAGAACTAGGGAAGAATGGACTCACAAAGACTTCTACACTGCAGATTTTCTCAGTGCAACTAACCCAACCAAAGGTAATTTTTGTAATTAGTGCACAGGAAGTCTGGATGCAGAGGCGTCACAAACACATGCACTGTTCTCTTGTATTTGTATGCTGCTTGCTTGAATTAAGCTCAAGGCGAGACTTTACTTCTCTTGGCCCATAAAAAACTCTCTTCCCTTAGAACAGCAAGCCTGAATTGCAGCTGCACAATGCCAAAATAAGAACAAATATGAACAGCTCCAAGTCCCATTAAAGTGCCATCCGTGAAATGCATTTCAGGGAAGGAATTTTGAAAGGAAGGATCTGGTATTTCTTGCACCTGGTGGCCCGTAGAAACTTCTCTTCTCCTAGCATTTGGTTTCATAAACTTCTGAGGATCATTGTAGCCTAGCATATTTTCCTCCTTAGCAATACGATTTTAAGACTGTTCAGTGGCTTCTGCCCCCTGAGATCACATAAAATGCCTATTACCTAGTAGTATTCCCACTCCCTGCTCCCAGCTGGCTGGTATTATCTAAATGGAAGTATTTCTTAAGGATAGACTCCATGTGCATTTTCTGCAGTAGGGAAAAAAAAAAAAAAAAAGCCCCAACAAATTCAAGTCATGTCCCAAATCCAGAAAAACCACTTTTCAAGACTTCTTTGTGTGCATAAACTTGATATTGATTAAAAGCTTTGTTGTGCTACATATTGAATAGGAGAGGACCAGACTGAGACATCTTACTGAGATGAGGCTGCACTGGTCAGCAAACAATCTCTTCATTCTTTTGGCAAGAGCATGGTGGCCCTGCAAAGATGTTCTGGTGAGAAACAAGGTCTTTTGGTGTGATATACAAACTCCTTGGGTGGTGGGAGAGCTTAGGAACAGAGCTACTGAAAGTAGTGCTCAGCATTTACTGAGGTTGTTCTCTTGACAGCTGAAGGATGTCTTTTTTAACTCAGGAGATATTTGCTAGTGCTTTTTCTACCAAACTGACATTCGACATTGCATTTCAGACGTGCATGAGCAACTTTGATGAACCTGAATCCTGATTTCCCTGTATCCCCTGCGACCAGAGTTGCTTGGCTTAGTGCCTGTCAGCTGAGGGGCTGTAGCTCACTTTTTGTGTGTGCCTTTAGTTTGTAGCAAATGTGGCCAGAGGGAGTCACACCAGACCTCGGTGAAAAAGGTAATACTTGTGTGTTATCCTTGGTGGCAGCAATGGGCTGCAATTAAGTACACGGGAGCTGCTGTGGTTCAGCTGATGCAAGGTAACTCATTAATATTCAATAACTTGATCATGTGTCAGAGCCCTACATTTCCTTTAGATCCTTTAAAAAGTCTTAGGCAGGGATGTACCTTGGGGAGGACCTTCCACCTTGGACAGGTATGATTTTCCCAGGAGTTTAAGCCTGCAGCAGCTGGAGTGTGTTCTGCCCTTGAGATTCTGTGAATCACATCTAAGTAAGAAAAAAATTCAAATCCCACCCTGGCCTGTGGCTTCTACAGTAAATCTGTAAAAATCACTCCTGCTGAGCTGTATGGATCCACATAGGCCTGTGCAGAATGTAAATCACATAATCCTGAGAAAGCTGCCAGGGCTGCATAGGAGAGAAACTGCAGCATGCACAGAATATGTAAGAGTGTGGAAAGGCAGACTCTTCCCCCCACAGGTGATTTGTGAGAGTTAACATTTGGGTTGTGAGATATTTAACCAATGCCTACTCCTCCCTCAGATTGCTTGGTAAGGGCTAGAGGGGAAGATGCGAGCAGCCCCTTGAAGCATAAAAAACCCCTGAGCTGGGGGAGGGGGTAAGGGGGGGGTGGGGCAGGCAAAAATAAATGTCACAAAACAGATTTTTAAAAACAGGCAATTAAACTCAGGATATTATACGCCTTCTGTCAGCTAAAGTGGATTTTTATGGATATCATCTCGTGGTGCTCGACTGAAGGTATGCCAGGAATGCTGGATAGGTCAGCTGGGTGAGGAACTGATATGTCCTAAAGGAGCGAGATGTGATGCAAGAGCAATACCACCATTAAAACATGTTAGGGTATGTCAGGACTTTTAATAGTCTTCAGTCTGCGTAGCAACAGTGAGTGGACCATGAGATGTTTTATTGATGACACCTTGCACTGTGAGACAAACTCCATAGATAAAGATTTTCAGGTTTGCTTTATGGCCTTTGCAATAAGGAGTAGTCTTTTTTTCAATAAGGTAAGAATTACTTGCAATCCTTTAAATTATAACAGATGTCTGAAATATACCTTAGCTAATTTAGCATTAATAGGAAGATAATTACAGAGCCAATACATACTTATTGATGGCTGCAATCATGTTTACTGACCTTCATCATCTATCTACTCCCACATGCACACAGCCTGCCAGATCTTTCAATTCATTTTTTTAAGTTGTAGAGGGGGCCCATATTGTTAAGGTTATTGTTAAGGTTACTAGATATTAAGGTTAGAGGAATTTCTGAACACAGAAATGCAATTTCAGTTGTTTAGAAGTTTTCCTATTTTCTTGGCTTTTTTTTTTTGAATCCAAGAGTCTGTCTTGTATGGAATTCTGTGCATATGCACAGAAATTTTTATTGAAAATTCTTCGGCTGTTTCTGAAAACTAATACATGAGTTTTAAGACAAGTTGTATGATTTTGTAGATGTTACAGAGAGGTGATTTATTTTAAGTAATTGAATTACCCACATGCTATGAGACTTTAAATATGGAAGAGGGGGGGATTGTGCCTTTTACAGCATCTTGGTCTTCATCTTCTCACAGCAGCACAATGTGTCACCACATTCTTCCTGTAAAGTCATTCCTTTTCTCATTTCATTGTCTGCACTTTTATAGACCCACGTGTTCTCAGGCCAAGGCTCTTTTTGTGCATGAGTGGGAGCTTGGACAGAGACCTCCCAAAGCCCCGGCCCAGGAAGCTGGTTTGACCTCTGTTTCTCTGTCCAGCCTCAGCTACTCACATCCTGCTCACAATTTCCTCCCAGTCTCCTGCCACAAGCTGCTTTATTATTATTATTATGTTGTTGTTGTTGTTGTTGTTGTTTTGTTGTTTGTTTTGTTTTGACAGAAACACAGAGTCAAGTTCAAACCCTCATTTCATATTCCTAAAGCTTTGCTGTTCGTGCACTTTATTGTGGACTTTATTGTGGACTTTACTTTTCCCTACTTTTTTTTTTTCCTCAGTTTTCCTGGGATCTTTTCCTTTTCTGAGGCACATTTAACCCTGTCTGGATGCTTCTAGATTCCTGTAGCACCACGCTAAAAATGCAGCCTTTTCCCTAAAGGGGACCAAAAATATTAGAAAGAGTGGTGAAGCTCCTTGAAATTTCACCTGCACACCTGCACAAGGATGAGGCTCCATTTGCTTTCCCAGGGCTCACTCACACCTCATGACCTCATTCAAAATCCTCACTCAGGTAAAACTCCCCTGGAAATCAATGGCTGTAGAGACTAATTAAGAACTTCTGAACTGGAACCAGACATCTTGTTGGAAGCTATTTAGGGATGATTCAAAGTTGATTGTCTACAGCAAATAAAATGGGCATTCTTGGTTTTCTTTTCTGCTCTTCTGGGAGAGCTGAGAGTGGCTGAAGGAAAAATGTTTGTGTTGATGTTGTGCTTCGTGTCTGGCTGTATGTAGGTGGCTTCTCTTTGTGACTGTTCAACACTGCACAAAACTTCTTGCTGAAAGAAAGAAACAAATGATCACAAAATTTTAAAAAGGTGCTAACATTCACAGCATTCTTTCAATGATTGTGTCTGGGCTGTGTACAGTAGGATATAGTTCCTGTAGACACAAGAATTCCTGTAGAGCTGAGATTATTATTTAAGAAAATGTGTTCTCTGGTAGCAACAAAAGAAACTAGTTTGTACTTAGGATGATGTTGTAGAAGCCTGGGTGCTGATGCCAGGCAAGTTGCTTGAGTATTTACACTACAGTCTGAGATACGTAGTTTGTGATAAATTTGCAATGAACAATACCAAAACACTAAAAATTGTCATTTATATCTTTATTTTTTCTCTCAACGACCTTTAGAATTTAATTCATGCTGATATTCATGGACAGCAGTTTTCAGAAAATAAGCACAGAATAGTAGTTTTTTGTGCAATGTATTTCAGATGTGGTAATCTTTCTCTGACTCCATTTCTTTCCTTGACCAAGTGGGGGTGTTCTTGGCATAATATTTCTCAACAATACAATCCACAAATATATGACAAGTCTCTGCTGACACCTGAGAAGAGTTGGTTTCAGTCTAGGTTCCAGCTCTGACAGCAACCAGATCACCACTTTGACTGGATCTTAGAAACGGTCTTGTTCTGAGAGTCTTATTACGACAAAATCCACAGCAATAGTTCTGGAGCAATCTGTTATAATTAACATAATCATTGGACACAATGTGAAATAATTGCCCTGACAAAAATGTTCTGTTTAATGTTTAAATCTCTAGCTGAGGGAAGATTTGGGGGTGGGGGGAGGTTGTTTATTTATTTGGTTGGTTTTAAATAATGGAACAAAATACAAATTCTGCAAATAGTTTCCTGTAGTCTATAAATAGTTAGCCTCTTTTCTGAACTTAGTTGTTCATCCTGGGAATGATTTAGTAACTCTGGAATTACATTAATCTTGATTTAATGTTTACATGGATGTATATAGACTTTTATGCTTTAGTACCCTTATACCTAAAAAGAGAAAGGAGTCGTAGTTTGCAAGGACCCTGTTCGGGTGAAAAATGGTACAAGATTTCAAGTCACAAAGAAAGGCTGTGATGAAGTCAGGAAATGAAGTCAGGGTAGTGCCAAATATAACACCATCGTTTCTATTTTCTTGTCACTCTTTAATGATTACCAAAAATAAGAGTTAAGTAAGTAGCTCAGAAAACTGATCCACTTGTCCCACTGCCAAGAACTGAGCACGAAGAAGATTCACTTTAATTTTGCAGACCTTTACATTAGAGCTGTGGACTTTCTCTTGAAGGTGACTTCTGTTTCCCAAAAATGAAAGTGCTGTCACCTGAAATATCTGCTCCCTAGTCGTGTGGGATAACCAGCAATCAACAGTCATGGCCATCATCATTATCGTATAAGGTGAGAATTCCTCAGCTTACAGGGACCATGAAATTGTGATGTGAAAGTAATGAAGAGGTTAACAATGTGGATGGAAGGAATTACTATTTTCTGTTACAAACAGAAGGTGTAGCTGAAGCCACTTTTCCAAATAAAGCATAAAGTTAGATTTCATGTTTCCTTTGTCCCACACAGTGCTCTACCCACAAGCCTGGACTGACTCTTCAGCCAAAAGATGTGTGTCTTCAAGAACACATCTGTACTCACTGTCGTCTCAGCAGACATCATAACCTTGACACAAGGCATGTTTCAGCTTTTGTTATTGAAATCACAAGTCAGGAGATAATATCCTAGGTGCAGTGAGCAGTGAGAGATTACACTCCACTTGTGCATATACAGGGATCTGTGCACATGGGTCTGCCATACTGTCCATCTACATCCCAGTAACTCTGCATCACTTAACTGGTTTCAACCCAGGATAGTAGAAGTTAGCAGGAATTAAATATCCAGTTTTGTAGGAATAGGTGGCTGAACAGGAACAAGAGGTGTCATTAGTGGTCTAATCAAGTCAGATCTTCTCTGATCACAAGACTGCAGTGTGCTCTCCACCCACTGGAGAATTCACACAGAAGACAACTATTATGACTGTCCAAACCACAGGAAGAGTTTTAATTGGTACTCACACCAAAGAATCCAACCACAAGGCACAAATCCATTAAAAACTCAAGCTTCATTAGATCTGTTGCAGATGGATCTGCTTGTCTCTCCAGGAATCACTCTTTACTTTATTTGTGGCAATTTCACCAGACTTTTCATGTTCCATTTCATTTGAGCTAATCTCTCTCCATCACAGCTGGCCTGCTGAGCTCTGAGGAACAGATGTATGTGGCCCCTGACTGCTGCTTGGCAAACCTAGTTTGTGCCATTTCAGTGCTGAGTGATTCTACCACATCTGCTCCCTTTCTGATCTCTGAGCACTTTGAGCTATCATAGGGCAGCTGTGGATCAGTGAAGGTTTCACAGAGAGTCCTCTTATATTTACAGGGAAAATAAAAAATATCTGCAACTCCTTTATTTGTCTTCTTTTTCCAAAAAGACCACCTCCAGTATCCCAATGTTTGCTAATGGAGACAGTGAATTGATTTTGGAGCATGCATATTTCATCCCTAAACTAAATCCAGTTGTCTGAGCAAGCTTGGTACAACCTCCTTTTACCAATAAAGTGTTTTTTCCTGTCTCTATAAACTGCAGATTTTCCTCTCTATGTGAATTGCTTAAAGGATCACTATCTACATGGAAAGGCAGGCACCTCTGCAGAGAGACATTCAGGCCAGCTGGTTTTAGCATATATTATAGGCACTCCACAGTGCCTATGTATATTACTGATGTGCAGGAGGGGTGTGTTTGATGAGTAGCTTTGATTGGGTATCTAAACTTGAACATGGTTGAAAATGTTACAAAATATTACTCAAAATATATGGACTATAACCTGTCACATACATAACATATAGCAGGACATAATTTCCAATTGATAAAGGAGATTTGAAAGTTAAGTGATTTTTTTGGTGACAGCCCGATCCTCATTTGAAATAAACTGGCATCAGCAGCCATCAAAATCAATAAGATCATGTAGTAAAACAGCAGCTAAGGATGTGGACTTAAAATTTTTATTTTCACTAGGTAGAAAATGCTAGGGAGGCAGCTGTGGCCTTGAGAAGAGCCAAGTAAAGCCATTCATTCTCTACGCCCATCTCTATCAGCAGGGAAGAAATGCTGGCACAAAAAAAAGTGCCAACCCAAATGGACAAGAGGCTGATGAAGTCAATTTCCACCCCAGATGGGAGCTCCATATTCTCTTTGCCAAGAGTGGACAACAAGATACAGTTCTCCATGATGACAATGGACTCATAGAGATGTTAGCTACCCCTCCACATTTGATTTGTAGTGCTCTTTACATATGGAAGAAGGAAAGCCCCAACATCCCTAGGTTCAAATCAGATGAGCTACTTCAGCTACCAGAATCTTAAAGTCCTCCAAATGCACAGGCCCTTTATACGGGTTACAAGGAAAAGGAAATGCAACAGTTAATGCTTATTCAAAGTTATATCTTACCCTTATGGGATCTAATCAATCCTTTATATCTCTGATTATAATAAACTCTATCTTATATTAATATATAAGGCCTTTTGAGTCAGACTACTTTCCTAATAATTATAAAAATTGTTAACCCCTTTATCCATTTTTAATGTAAAATTCTGCAGTATATTGGAAGTACATGACAGTACCACTCTAGATTTTAAGACAGGCTAGTGGAGAACAGCTGTAACTTACTGAGATAGCCAAGAAATTTCAGAAAATTACCTATCCTCAAACAAGTTTGACTGCAGGTTAATATCCATTTGCCTTGGAAAACATGCACTGCAATATGCAAAAGCCTCCATGACATTTTTATGTCACCCAAGGGCAACAACATAGAGGGCTTTAACACAATATAAGGAATACATCATCAGAATTTTCTGAAATATTTCTTCTTTAGGTACAGTTCTAGAAGTCCTTGATTTATGTTAGGTCTGACAGGTTTGGTGACTACTGTGGAGCATATTCCATTATGTGTGATGCGTGATATTCTTTTATAAAATCAGCTAAATGGAAAGATGGGACCACAGTAGCCCTATTACCTTTTAATTTTTTGAAACCTCAGGATACCAGATTTTCTTACTTTTAACATCTTCATGTGGATATCAGGAAAGAAACGGCCACTACTGACAGATGTGCATATTCCTGGCAAGATGCCAGGCATTCCTGTTCGGTTACATTGCAGTGCTGGCACCAAGCCAAGGAATCAGCAGTTTTGCTTTCCATGAGGAAAAAATTCTTCCCAGAGACGTTTCTATGTGATGGGGTTTTAATGTGATCCAGGATGTTTCTTAGGTCTGCAAGTCTTTTCTGTGTGGTGAAAGGAAGCGTTATGAAGAGGAAGGCCCTAAAACCTGGCAGTCAGGGTGTTTTTGGAAGTAACCCTACCCCTGCTCTTGGCGTGCTGCCCTTCACTGCATGCAGGGAAACTCTGTTCAGTTAATGATATCCATAGCTGGGGACTTCAGAGAGCTGTGACAAATGCAGCTGATTGATTGCTTTTCTCAGGCACTGCTTGCTCTGTTTTTCAAGTGCAGACCAGCTGCTGGAAGATGTTACATCAATTCTCCCTGTAGGCCACAGCTCTTAGTCTGAGGTGCTACTTCAGCCTTGTCTGGAAACATCAGTTCCCCCAAACTGAAACCATGGACACTGTACAGGGGCATTTGATTCATTTTCCTTTTGTATTTTAAGCAATATCTGTTCGCATTCAAATTATTCTCTGCTTCCTGCAATGCTCCCTAAGATAAGAGTGGTTCAAGAATGTTCGTTTGTGGTAATTTAACCATCCTGAAAGAGCAATGTCAGGAAATGTATGGTTCTCTGCTCTTTTTTCCCCTTCTCTTTTTTTTTTTCCCTCCTGCCAGCTACTTGTCTATTTATAGAAATATACCTCACCATTTACTTCAGAACAGTGACATGGAGAAGCAGATATTTAGAGGAAGTCCATTCACTTGACAAAAACATCCATTACCTTTATCACCAGTGGAGACCAAAAAAGAATCAATTACAATACTTCACTTGGGAATGACTAATTGAATTGTGAAATATACTGACACTGAAGTCGCTGTGGTGAGCTCAATACTGGCACTTGTAAAAGGCAGGAAATGTAGATAAGATGCTGATTAAATTGATTTGAGGTTAGAATGCATTTTCAGTTTGTGTTGATGCTCTAAGCTTGTCTAATTTCCACCAAGTCTTATTAATCAAGGGTCAGGGAATTAGCTCAGAAGAGAGAGCTGCAGAGGATTTGCACCTACTTGGTTCAACTATGAAATTAGTTCTGAGTGCTAAATACACCACATCCCATCATGCAGTCAGAGATCAGCTGTCAGATCCTTGTTTAATCGCAGAACCACTTAAATTAGTCATTTGGCTGGCTCTAGTGGTGCATCTATCATATGTCTTCTGTCATCCTCCTCCACGCTTGCTAGCAGCTTCAAATCCTGCAGGTGAAGGCAGAGGACAGAGGCAAAGGATGTTGCTGGGTGGCCTCAGCTGGATGTGCTCCGAGTCCTGCTGCTGTTTGTCTGTGTCAAATATTAACGTACTTTGAAAAGCTCCACTGGACATTCCTGGAGACTGGAATGTCATCTTAGGAAGATCCTTGACACAACTTTAGCTGGAGGCATCCTCTCTATCCCAAATGCATCAGAAATGGTTCAGAAGCTATCACAGGGCAAATACCATTTCCAGAAGGAACTTTGGGTGAATGGCCTCCATCTGGGCATTCACACTGGGTGCAATGTTCTCAGTACAGGTTTTACTGTGTTGTTTGACCTCAGTGGCACAGAATGATATGGCTCAAATTTAATTTACTGGTGCAAACATTGTTTCCATGCTGCAGTAAATAACTGTTCAACATAAAATACTGAAACTCAGGAAGTCTAGCCAAAAAAAATGAGGTTTTTTATATGTACTGCAAAATAATCAAATAATGTGTTAATAAAACTCAGTTAATTCAAATATAAAAAGCTGCAGATGGATATAATATAATTATTATGCTTGCTTAACAACAAGTATGTGGTTCATTACTGAAGGAGACTTACATGTGCTCAGAGGATCCTCTCTTTCCCATTCCCCTGAGCTCCAGGAAGGAAGAAGGGGTGACCTTCCTGCCCCAGTGGAATCCACCCTACAGACACATCCAAATCAAAAGGTAGCTTTTATTTCTAGGGCTTTCTGAAAAGCTTCTGAAGAAGAAAATGCTTTGGTCTTTG
Source organism: Aleadryas rufinucha (assembly GCA_013397815.1). Classification (NCBI taxonomy): domain Eukaryota; kingdom Metazoa; phylum Chordata; class Aves; order Passeriformes; genus Aleadryas; species Aleadryas rufinucha. The sequence continues at coordinate 188,724 of VZTH01002169.1, forward strand.
CAATGTCCTAGGGGCCTGATCCAAGCACTTTGCAAGCAAAGAGAATTGCAGAGTTTGCTACAGAAGGTGAAATCTCAGTGCCATTGAAATAAATGCTGTCGTCCCCTTGATCCACTGAAGGATTTAAGTTCTTCTTCAATTCATCATATTGAAGAATTCTATCTCCATATCTCTCAGCTTTAACACTTTGAAATAACAATAGTTCAGTAACATGCTTCAGTGTAGTCAATGCTTCTTTTACCTACAAAGGAAATAAAAGAACATTCTACAGGTATACTTAATTAAAACTGGTTTCTAATTGATTTTTTCTAATATATTTGGTTTAAACACTAGAAGGGCTGGTCTTGTTTACAAGATGAAGTGTTAGATTCTCTGGATTCTCTCTCTGAAATTGACTCAGTCTCCTTTGTATCTAAGGGATTTGTGATTCATCATGGTGTCAGGAAGGAATGTTTCTGTTAGAACTGATCCAGTTATTCACCACAGCAGAAGAAAGAAAATTCAGAAAAGAAATGTGTGTTTATGACCTGTGATCTAAAGAATAAAAGCTTTGAAAGGTAGAGAGTAAGAGACTGTGTCTATTACTAAGCTCAAGGTGGAGGCAAAAGGAAGGGAGAAAGAGAAGGAGAGGTAAAAAAGGCAATTCACTGCATATTTTTAGTCCGTATTTACATTGCAAGATGCTTTGATGCTGGACATCTCATGTGAAATGCTATTTTAGGTACATTCTACCAATGTGGAATAACTGGCACAAGCACCTCTCCATTTTCAGGCAGGACCAAGGTGTAATTTTACATTAAATAGAGTGCACATGGCCCACTGGATGACATGATTTTATTGAGTGGGACTTGGCACTAATTCTGTGTCAAACACTGCTGGAGAGAGCCGTATCCATAACTTAGATGGACAAATATCAGGAGAAGAAACATCTGAAGCTGGAGTAACTTGCCTATGGACAGACAACAGCAAGCTGGCAGGACTGGAGGTTAAACTTGGTTTTGTAACTCTTAAACCCATGCCCCGCTTGTTCAGTGATAACAGGCAGAAATGTAAAACAAAACAGAAATTGTAACGAACTCCTCTCTCTCTTTTCCCTCCTTTTCCCTTCCCTTTCCTCCCTAGTGGCTTAAGGTAAAGCTTTTACTTAAAACATAACTTCCCAGCTAAACTGTTTCTTTAAACCTCATTAAAATAAGCTTTGAATCAACGAGGATACAATTTTGTGCCAGATAATTTTTGATCAGTTATTTCTGCTTGTGAATAAGGTCAAATTTTCTTAATATAGAGACAAAGCTAAGAGTCCAAAATGTAGCTTCCGAAAAAGAACTTAAAGAACACAGACTTGTTAAATAGAGATACCAGGTCACTTCTGTGCTCAAACACAGGGGACATACCAATTCTGTATTTTAGAAACGTTTTCACACATGGTGTGGATGCCTAAATGAACATGTCCTACTACTACTGAAATCCAACAAGTTTAGAAAATTGTGATGTCATCACAAAAAAATCAGATTTTTTTACAGGGAAGCTCTCAAAGTGTATGCAAGAACAATACACATTTTTTCAGTTGTGTTACACGCAAAAAAATGGCACTCACTCCAACATCGTTGCCAAGGGTTTACACCACATACTTCCAGTGCACCTGTTATGCAAATAAAAATTGCACTGCCAACTGAAATTTTATCTGACCGTGTCCACATTGTGTAGTAAAAGTTGGCTTGCAACCGAAAAGTGAAACACTATAGCCTGAGGATGGGACTGAAGAAATGCTAACACAGACCCTCACTTTTGCCATGTTTTAAACTAAGCATAAGAAGCGTTTCTTAGATGAACTTAATTTTGTATAATAAGGCAGTCATGAATATAGATGTACTGTGGGAAAATGAGTCTGGCCAATGAACTGGAATGAGATGGACAGGAATGCAAGCTGTAATACTTGCAAAGTCCTTTGGCAGCATCTAGTTAGGTTTATCACAATACAAGAATGATATTTGACACAGTAAAGTCTTTGTTTGTGTTCTCTTCCTGTAAATCTTTACACTAGCACCAATTCACAGCATTTCCATTTCCTGAAAAACTACCTTTAGTAATCCCTTATGGGAATTATACCCATGTTGCTGTCAATATACTTTACATTGTCCTTAAATGATGACAAGTGTGCAGAGACCCCAACAACTGGTTAGAGCCTTGACAACTGCAAAACAAAGATGTTCTGTGCTGGCCTAAGCTTGTGAGAATGAGAGAAGTGCTGGAGCCAACCACATACTTTGGGAGTTTTCCAGCTCTGTCAGAAAACCCTTTTTTTTCTTGTTTGGCAACAAATGGCACTAATGAGAACAATGAATTTCAGTAATTGGGTTAAGAGGCATAAACAAACAACCTAACTAGAACAATGAAAGATGAAGATGGGAATATAGATTATTGTGAGTTTATTGTCATTGTAGACTGATAACAGTTTAGTGAGCTAGATGGCATTACCATTATTCATTTCATCACGAAGTTCATTCCAGACCTGCCCATTTCTCTATCTGCTGTTTGGGTTTAGGAGCAAAAAAGCTGCATAACAGAACTGGAAGAAAATAAATCTGGGAGATGCTGGGGGGTGAATTGACTGCACAGGAAGTACATTCCTTGTTCAGCCAAAGAACAGCTGTAGTTTTTTTCAGAAAGGAAGCTCAGTCCATGAGTTAATGTCTCACAAGTTTTTGGAGAATAGGGTTCAAATCCCTGCTCTTCTGCACATTTTTTGATCTTGAACAATTCACTTGAAGTTTCCTATTAGCTAAAAATGGCATTTATATATGGAAAAAATTCTGTCTTGCAGGAGTGTTGCAAAGCTTATGACATGCTCAGATAACAGATAGTAAGTTCATTCAAACATCTTACAAACCACTGTAATATTTTGCAAATTACCCTACTCATTGGCTTTGGCTGAAACCTGAAGCCTTTTGCATGCGGGTTGATGCTTTTGGTGTTTTTTTTCTCTGTGAGACTTGTTAAATGGCTGTTTACCTGTGAAATTGTTATATGTTTTCCAAATTTGCCCTTTTTATATATCTCAAATATTAATTACTTCATATTTACTTCAAAGTGTCTTCAGAAAGGCACAATTTATAAAGGCAAAACCAGTTTGATGGTGAGGAGGGTTTGGACTGGAAATTTAGGCTGACAATGCATTTTGCTTTAATGCATATTTGGAACATACCTAAACTTTCTAATAATTCACATCCAAGTCTCTCAGTTGTTTATAAATAAGGCTTGATTACATTAAGAAGTAAGACAGCAGTTAGGAAAAAAACCCCAAACACAATGATATACATTATGTAATTTACATGCTAAAAAATACTGAAAAAATAATGTTAGAAACTAAAAATATGGAGGAAAAATGTTAGCATGATAAAATGTAGGTTTTTAATGTATGTTGGTATAAAAGTATATCGAAGACAAAGTGATGTTGGAAAACATCAGTGTCATGATGTTGGAAACAAATCATCAAATTCTTTTTAGAAGACATAGAATAGTTAAAATTCATAAAAATAGCTGGATTCCTAGAAATAAAACACAGATGCTGTACTTCAACCATATAAGAACAACAAATTTCTTTCTGGCTTGTCTTGGTCTGAGGAAAATACAAAGGAACTTTAAGTAGAATTAAACACTTCTAATTCAGTGGAAATAGATATTTTGCACACAAATTGCTCTAGGAAATCTTTAATCTTTAATCCTCATTTTTAACAAATTCTGGAATACCGGGAAAATTCCAGAAGACTGAAATTGAGTTTACAGTGAGCCAATATAAAAAAAAAAAAAACCTGACAAGATGACTGGAGTCAGTGTAGGTCAATTAGTCTGACATCTGTTCCAGAAAATATAACAGAAAAGCTGAGAAGAGAATCAGCTGAGAAATAATTAAAGGATAGAAATAAAATTAATTCCAGACAACATGGTCTTATGAAAAGGAGATCATGTCAAAGAAATCTCACTTTATTCTTTGATGAAATTGCAAGCTTGTTTGAGTAATCTAATTTTTGTAAAATATTTGAATTTGGCAGCACAGCGTGTTCTGATTTAAACATTGGCATCATATACTATTAATAAAGCAAATGTTTTATGAATTAAGAACTGGTTAAGTGATAGATCTTAGAAAGAGATTGTCTCCAGGAAATTATCAACAGCTGAACATACTTATAACAGAGTTTCATGGGGATCAGTAGTGGACCTGATACCATTCAACAACTTCACTGATTATTTTTGAAAGTAAATAATAAATCACTTATGATAACATTTCTAATTAAAACTGAAAAAAGAAAAACAGCTTGGTAAAATAGTACATAAGGATAAGACAATGAGGCAAGACAATGATCTTTTCATAAACAGGACCCCAAAAAAGACCTAGGGATCAAAATGAAGGAGCAACCTAATGTGAGGTCTCAGCATGGTAAAAGTGCTGATAATTATCTGTAATTGCAGTGTACCTGCAAATGCAACTGTGCTGTTCTCTGGCTTGTGGCTCTTCATTGTGCAATCAGCGCTGGGGTGTCTGTGCTGCACTTCTCTACACTTCCTCTTGTGCTGGTTTGTACAAACGGAGACAGCTCAGATGTCTTGGATGCCTCTGCCAGCATGATGTAGTTTTGCCCTTGATCACAATCACACTACTTTCACAGAGAGAACATAATGGGTATTAAATAACCCTTCAATCTAAGAGGAAGGAAGTAACAAGAACCAATGTCTGGAAGTTGAAGACATGCACATTTGAGTTAAAATGTATTATTGTTCCTATATACACATCACTGGAAGAAATTATCAGGGGAATGTCCAGCTTTGGTCAAGCCTGCGCCTTTGGAAGCATGTAATTTTGTGAAAGGGGGTGGCAAATTCCATGAGACCTAGGTGAAAAAAAACACTGTATAACTCTCATTACTGTTTTTAAGTACAGTGACCTGGTTGTAAGTTCTGTTACTGCTCAGAACAATAGCTTGCTGACACTGATTTTGGAGGGGAAAGTGTTGAAATCTCATAGGCAAAGAACACGATATCTACAGAAGAATCTGTAAAGAAAAGTAAAGTTCATAATATAAAGCACTAAAAGTCAGATCTGAAGTTCTGCTCTCAGGCAAAAAGCCTGCCAATTGAAAAAAGAAGTCTTAGATTGCCCATGGTTAATGCTTTTCAGATGACAGAAAGGGTATGACCTTGAGAGGTCATCCCCTATCTTAAGTCAAGATCAGCTCCACTGAAAGCTGATTAAGAGAAAAATGAAATGCCAGAAATGTTAAACTCACAGGTATAAAAAATGTCCTTGCTGCAACAACATAAGTGACTTCTAATCCAACTGAGCTCCCCCCTGTCCCAGGCATTGCAGGAAATAATAAAAGCTTCTCATGCAACCTGTGAATGTGTGGACCCTTCCAGAAGAATCCTTAAATTCCCCAAATGTGTTGTTCTCTGAGAGACTCCAGGCTACAAATCTGTGTATTGCAACTAGTTTGAGTCAAGGATTAAAGAGTGTCCTGACCCTGAGTAAGTCCAGCTAGTGTGGAAGTGCTGAACAGGTTGTATTTCAACAGCAGAATTAGAACAATTAGGTCAACTGCAAGTGACCAAACTTCTCAACATAGAAAAGACTCCTTATTCAAGAATACACTCTTTTAAATTCAATTTTATAGAAATGTTCTGTAATCAGTACCCTAACTTGCCTGTACCTCTCCTTCTGCACACTGCTGAAACTAACCCTTCTGGACTTCAGTTCCTGTAGAATCACTTACCCTATCTGACAGAAATATCATAAGTGGTCTTTAAATTAATGATTGTTGATTTGGAAAACCACAGTAGTTTGCAATGTGTGATATTAAAAAATTTTCTAGGTAAAAGCACCTTAAAAATCACAGTCTATTCAGTATTTCTTAGTGTATAGTTGTACATCTTCAATACAATTTCATTTAGGAAATGTTGCCATAAGATGGGCTGACTGGGGAAGTATGCTGCTGGCAGTGTTCATTTTCCATTATGAATTATTTTGGGATGTAGATGCTCTCCAATTAATGATTTGAATACAAATATTTAAATATTGACTACAATATTGAAAGAGATATCCTCCTTCCTTCTAGACAAAATAATGCAAGAAATAAAAAACCACTGATACAGCTGCTTTGGGAACATCTGAGCTGTTACTCGTGTAAGACAATGATCAACACAATCTACTCGAATTATATCTTACAAACTGCAGACAAAGAGATATAGGAATGTAGAATTGATAGCATTACATTAATTTTAATAAGCAAGGCTTGACCTAAAAATAGTCCAGAGGAGGCCACAAAGATGCTGGAGTACCTCCCCTGTGAAGACAGGCTGAGAGGGCTGGGGCTGTTCGGCCTGAAGAAGAGAAGGCTCTGGGGAGATTTTATTGCACCTTCCAGTACCCAAAGGGGCTGCAAGAGAGCTGGAGAGAGACTTTTGACAAGGGCATGGTGAAATAGGGAGAACGACTTTAAACTGAAAGGGAGCACGTTTAGATGAGGTATTAAGAAAAAATTCTTTCCTTTGAGAGCTGTATGACACTGGAACAGGTTGTCCAGAGAAGTTGTGAATGCCCCATCCCAGGAAGTTTTAAGTACTATTTGGATGGGGCTTTGAGCAACCTGGTCTATTGAGAGGTGTCCCTGGCCATGGCAGCGGGGCTGGAACTGGATGATCTTTAAAGTCCCTTCCAACCTAAACCATTCTATGATACTATGAATACCACGGTCTCTTTCTGCTCCCTCTCACTTTCACAGTGGTGTCTGTTAAGAATAATGTATTTTACAGAATCACAGAATATGCTGAGTTGGAAGACACCCACAAGGATCATTGACTCCAACTCCTGGCCCTGCATAGGACAGCTCCGAGAGTCACACCCTGTGCCTGAGAGCACTGTCCAAACACTCCTCGAACTCTGTCAGGCTGGTGCTGTGACCACTTCCCTGGGGAGCCTGTTCCAGTGCCCAACCACCCTCTGGGTGAAGAACCTTTTCCTAATATCCAGCCTAAACTTGTCCTGATACGACTTCAGGCCATTCCCTCAGGTCCTGTCACCAGTCACCACAGAAACCTATGGTTAGTCTCACAAAGACTAAGAAACTGAAATTACTTTTTACATTTTATATTTATTTTAAGTGAGAACAAATTTTGAGACAAGAAGTGTAGGTTCTATCACAAAGGCACTTGCACCTGTATTAACTGGGAAGAAATTGGGGTAAGGAAAGAGCAGGATTAACTTGTCTGCAGAAGGATAGATGAGCTCAAGGCAGCTGTGAAACCCCACCTGAGGTCTCTTTTGTCAAGTTAGCCTGGAGCCCAAACTCTGTGAGGGACCAGCTCTTGTCCAAGGCAAGTGGAGCAGGTCTCCAGGCAGGGGTCCTGTTTTACACAGGAGCTCTGGCCACAGATCTGCAAAGCAGGGGTGGCTCAGGCCCTGGCTTGGTCTCACACTGCTCAAGCAAGTGGTGCAGACATCACAGTGCTTCAGAGACTTTCTTATGCTGTGTGTGATGCAAACACACAATGAAAAGATTATGCCTGACCCAGTTTTAAAGATCTTAAAAGACGAGTCTAAAGTGAAAGTTAGGAGGTGGCAGAAACTAAGAGATGCAGCAGAGGGAAATGTGTGGGAATTACCACAGGAACCCCAGATCAGTTGTCCCTCCATTAAGCAGCTATTTATACACAAGGTGAGAATCTAGCTTTAACAGTCAACACACAGCGTGTAAAGCACTTCTCAAACTCAGATCACACAGATGACACTGCCAGTTTCTCCCAATATCAAAGGCAGTACAGCAGCACCTTGTGTCTTCTGGAGTTTTCTCTAAGGAACATCACAAGCATTCTCCTTTGGGATAATGTTTGCTTTGCAGTGCCAATCTCAACTAATTCACTCCGTAACAACTCCGTGGTCACAGGCTGGAGGCACTGCTTGATGAGAAATATCAAGGAGGTTATATGTTTACTATGCAGATTCCAAGGCTTAATGATCAGGAGGATGGAGAGCAGCCAAAATAGCCTCTCCCACAACAGTGGGAGATTATTTCTGCTCCTTTGTGGGCTTACCAGACTGTCTTCCCCAGGTTAGTAAACACAGGTGGAGGAGACACCTGTGTTACTCCATCCATGGAAGTGTTCAAGGCCAGGTTGGATGGGGTCCTGAGCAATCTCCTCTAGTGGAACTTGGTCCTGCCAGTGGCGGGGAGGTTGGAACTGCATGATTTTTAAAGTCCCTTCCAAACCAAACCATTCTGTGATTCTATGATTCTATGAGTCTATAATTCTATGATTCTATGAGTTTATGAGTCTATGAGTCTATGAGTCTATGAGATGAAATTGATAAAGATGGAGGAGATGAATTTAAATAGTCTCTCTAAAGGAGGTCACATAATACTTTTCTCAAGTAAACCAAACCCTCGAGCCTAATGTATCAGAGGAGAGGAATATGCAAAAGACTTCATGTAGAAGATAGAAGTATTCCTATAGTCTTAGGTTAGATTAACCCTTGTTACACTGTGTAAATTATGTGGACAGTAAATTACTCTTTGCTTTAAGAAAGAGTATGTGTTGGCTCAATGATGACAGACCTTAAAGGAAAACCTTTAAGCTGCCTCAGGATGTGTTCAGCAAATGTATTTCTCAGTCCCTGCAGTGTGGATTGGATTTACTGCTCTGCTCCTTGTCTCAGACGTTATCTAAAATAGAGTCCTTAAGAATTCTGTTGGAACACTACTCATGCTTTACTATAAGCACAAGCTTATATTGCTGTAACTTCCTAAAGAGTTACTCTGGCAAAAACTCACATACAGATTCAGTTACACAAGTGAACAATATCAGCATATTCTGGTGTCTATGCTGGCTACCCTCATCTGAACACCTCCGTACAGGCACTTCTTCATTGCCTGGAACTGTAGTCACACTGTGCTCAATAAAGCACACTATTCTGTGCTGCTGTCTTTCTGGCCTGGGGCAAGAATTAACCCTGAATTTTTAACTTGAACCATTAAAAGCCAAAGGTGGTGTAGCTGTAGAATGACAGCTTTTCCTCTGTACCTCCAACTGCCCACATCACACTCAGCTTTGCAGAACTCTGAACTTACGGGTTCTCTTTGGTGCCATGCACAAGTACAAAGAGTAGAGGCTTCAGCTGTGAGTTTTCATACATATGCAGACTTCAGCAGTACTGAATGCATAAACTTTACCAAAAGTGATGTGGTTGATTAATTTAATATTTTTTTAAACACTGTAATAATATTTTGTCACAGAACATTCCTATTTCTTAGGTGTTATCTTAGGGCTTTGCTACTCAGATGTAACCATTGCAGAACCAAAAAAGAACTACCAGCTCAGAAGGTGGAGTGGATGTCAAGTAAAGGGCCACTGGCCAACAGAACATGAGAAAAGAATTAACACATTTTGAGAGGACAGCGGCTGGTCTCTGAAGGATGAAACACAGTTCAGTGTTTCTGTCACTGCTCCAGCTGGCTGACCTACAGATTGGCTCCAGACCTGGGAACAGCTTGACCAGTTATCAGCCCAGAAACAAATGCTTCAGCAACTGAGCATGTTAAATAGAAAAGAAAGAAAGAAAGAAAGATAAGTGCTAATGAGATTTTATATAGAATTTTGTAAGTGAAATATAGAAATAATGAAATAACACATCCAAAGTGGTAGTGCTTGGGAGGGGGAATAAAAAGAAATTTTTGTCTGGGTTTGGAAAGTGGTAAATTTAAGAATTTAGAAAGTAGCACACATTAAATAAATAAATAATGAGGCTCACGTAAATGAATAAACTTTACAGACTTACATTGCCAAGGGTGCTATAAAGAGTGTTTATAATTACTAAATATACTGCCTAATTAACTCGTGGCCTGTTTAGATCTGTTTATTGTGGAAATGCAGAATCTCATTCTAAATCTGAATAAGGTGGCATATCCACCTGTGGAATGTGCAGCCCATGTAGAGGAGTTGCCTCAGTCTGCAACTGTATAATTACATCTGTTCATGATGTAAGTAAATGAGTTCCTTATGGGAGGAGTAATTAGCCATTGGATAAAGGTGGAGCATCAATTCGTGCACTATGTGCTCAAAGACTGAAAAGGTATAAATGTGCTTATTTCTACACACAGTATGTACATCTTTATTAGCTATGCAAAAATCTGTGGAAGCTCTATTTTCCTCCATTGCTTGAGTCACTGAAATATGAAATATTGAGAAATACAATATTGCAGAATGTTTCTCAGCTATTTGGGGAAGTGAAGAATACAGGAGAAAAGTGAAGTGCAGACTCACGAATGAATAGTGCTGCAAGGCTGAACATGACAGGAATGTACGAAAGGCAGAATGTGCCAGTTCTGTGGGCACAGGAAGGACTAAACACCAGTTCCTTTAGTGAGTGGAGCTGCTGCAGTGGTGTCTCATGGATGAGGGTTGGCCATTGCTACAACTTCAGTATTTCATTCAATAGTAAGACACAGGATTGTTGTGCTTAGCAAATGGATCCTGAATGCTGTTTCCTCAGCCTTTTTGGACAGCACTGGTGTCTCCAGCTCTTCTTTTGTGTCACCTCAACTTCTCCTGAAGTTATCACAGCATTTGCTTCCTCAGGTGCTGCAGCCAGTCCTGCAATGGCCCGTTTTGGTACCCAGTGAGTCCTGGTTAGAGGATGGAGCATAAACCTGTTCTATCTGTGAGCGATGACAACAGGCCCAGCCACATATCCAGGGCAGCAAAGCAACAAGTTGGATTGCATGTTTGGGACCCTATCTGCCTCTCTTTCCTGCACTCTCAGGAGAGATTTAGCTTTAGGCTATCTCTACCGTGGCTTTAGGCTATCTTCTCCCTCTGAGTTTCTGCAATAAACATAAACAGGAATAAGGAGAGGAAAATACAAAAATTCTGAGCACAAAACCAAAGCAATTCTTGCAGGATGCATAAAATATGAATGCGTAAGCAAAGAAAAGGACTTGAACACCTGCAGTAATAAAGGCTCTTCTGCAAAAATATGTTTCAATATTTAAATAGCCATCTCTAGTAGCCTTTTGGGTAACAATATAGCTTGATTGCTGGCCATTTCCTACAATGGAAACTTAAGGGACATCCAGTATAATTTTACTGTAATAAATAGAATCTGAAAAAAGCAAACTGTAAGGCTGCAAAGCAGACTGTTTTTCTGAACTGCTTTTCCCTCTGAAATATTTTGCTGGCATGACATGCACTGTTTATTGTTTTACATGTCTTTATAGCCTTCAGCCTCTCTCTCTGTCAACACATTACTCTTCAGCTTCATTGTGCTCTTCTGTCTTCTCTGGTGCCGTGGGAACATAAAGCAAATGATTCTACTGTTCCCAGCTAGAAATTGTTTTTCATTATAATTTCAAGAGGGGCTTTGAAGTATCTACTTAGGCTCTCACAGCTAATAAGAGACAGGGCAGTTGCTGTGCTACTTGTTGATTAAATGAAAACCAGACCTGATAACATGTGAAATCTTCCTGAGGGAGGTGTTTCTCTTATGGAGATGAGTACTGAACTGTTAAGACCTGAAGTTTTATGTCTAAGGTTAAATGTCTAAATGGTCATTTTAANGCCTGTTTAGATCTGTTTATTGTGGAAATGCAGAATCTCATTCTAAATCTGAATAAGGTGGCATATCCACCTGTGGAATGTGCAGCCCATGTAGAGGAGTTGCCTCAGTCTGCAACTGTATAATTACATCTGTTCATGATGTAAGTAAATGAGTTCCTTATGGGAGGAGTAATTAGCCATTGGATAAAGGTGGAGCATCAATTCGTGCACTATGTGCTCAAAGACTGAAAAGGTATAAATGTGCTTATTTCTACACACAGTATGTACATCTTTATTAGCTATGCAAAAATCTGTGGAAGCTCTATTTTCCTCCATTGCTTGAGTCACTGAAATATGAAATATTGAGAAATACAATATTGCAGAATGTTTCTCAGCTATTTGGGGAAGTGAAGAATACAGGAGAAAAGTGAAGTGCAGACTCACGAATGAATAATGCTGCAAGGCTGAACATGACAGTAATGTACGAAAGGCAGAATGTGCCAGTTCTGTGGGCACAGGAAGGACTAAACACCAGTTCCTTTAGTGAGTGGAGCTGCTGCAGTGGTGTCTCATGGATGAGGGTTGGCCATTGCTACAACTTCAGTATTTCATTCAATAGTAAGACACAGGATTGTTGTGCTTAGCAAATGGATCCTGAATGCTGTTTCCTCAGCCTTTTTGGACAGCACTGGTGTCTCCAGCTCTTCTTTTGTGTCACCTCAACTTCTCCTGAAGTTATCACAGCATTTGCTTCCTCAGGTGCTGCAGCCAGTCCTGCAATGGCCCGTTTTGGTACCCAGTGAGTCCTGGTTAGAGGATGGAGCATAAACCTGTTCTATCTGTGAGCGATGACAACAGGCCCAGCCACATATCCAGGGCAGCAAAGCAACAAGTTGGATTGCATGTTTGGGACCCTATCTGCCTCTCTTTCCTGCACTCTCAGGAGAGATTTAGCTTTAGGCTATCTCTACCGTGGCTTTAGGCTATCTTCTCCGAGTTTCTGCAATAAACTTAAACAGGAATAAGGAGAGGAAAATACAAAAATTCTGAGCACAAAACCAAAGCAATTCTTGCAGGATGCATAAAATATGAATGCGTAAGCAAAGAAAAGGACTTGAACACCTGCAGTAATAAAGGCTCTTCTGCAAAAATATGTTTCAATATTTAAATAGCCATCTCTAGTAGCCTTTTGGGTAACAATATAGCTTGATTGCTGGCCATTTCCTACAATGGAAACTTAAGGGACATCCAGTATAATTTTACTGTAATAAATAGAATCTGAAAAAAGCAAACTGTAAGGCTGCAAAGCAGACTGTTTTTCTGAACTGCTTTTCCCTCTGAAATATTTTGCTGGCATGACATGCACTGTTTATTGTTTTACATGTCTTTATAGCCTTCAGCCTCTCTCTCTGTCAACACATTACTCTTCAGCTTCATTGTGCTCTTCTGTCTTCTCTGGTGCCGTGGGAACATAAAGCAAATGATTCTACTGTTCCCAGCTAGAAATTGTTTTTCATTATAATTTCAAGAGGGGCTTTGAAGTATCTACTTAGGCTCTCACAGCTAATAAGAGACAGGGCAGTTGCTATGCTACTTGTTGATTAAATGAAAACCAGACCTGATAACATGTGAAATCTTCCTGAGGGAGGTGTTTCTCTTATGGAGATGAGTACTGAACTGTTAAGACCTGAAGTTTTATGTCTAAGGTTAAATGTCTAAATGGTCATTTTAAACTCTGAAAGCAATGAGCTGGCTATCTGGAGCCGGAGTATCAGCGGGTGCAAAACATCACTGACACTTCCCGAGCATTTGGGCACTAGAGGCTTTGAGGACAAAATATCTATTTTATATTCCAAGCATTAAAAAAGCTAAATTTTCATTTAAGAACTAAATGAAACAAAATTCTATTTCTGAGGTTCAATGTGACAGAAAATTCTAATGACACCCAGGAGAAGAGAAGATCCTCAGCTCTGCCAAAACCAGGATATCATATTTAAGACCATAAATAACATGTAATATATATGAAATAACATTTCATACTTATCACAGTTTGAAAATTACTTTATGCTGAAAACCCCAAAATACTATTTATGTTTCTGAAACAGAGTATAGACCTCTAAATTCAAGACATCAGTCTAATCTAAAGCCCTGAATCTGTTTAGACATTGGAATTTTCTTATGTATGTTGTAACCCTTAAGTCAGATCTAACACATTCTGAGAGCACAGAGTTCAGAATAAAATAAAAGTCACAATGACTTTCACTGTGAAACACAATAAAAAGAGGTTCCAGAGCATTAATGGTTTTGTATATTTAATTTAACATATCATACTTAAAACTGCAACTCTCTTTTTTTTTTCCTTTGCTGTTGAAAATGGGTAACTCTGCAGCAAAGGATGTGACAGTCATGACACCAAAGAAAGAACAGGTAAGAGAAAGCATAATTTTATAGTCCAGTGATTTAAGCACTGTTGGAAGAGAACAGAACTGATTCTGCTCTGTACATCATTTCCTTTAATGTGTGTTTGTCTGTTTCAATTGAAATGCAGAAGCAATCCAGAGCAGCAGAATAAAAAATGATATTACACCTTGTCTCACTTGCTGTATTTTTGGTCCCACTGTGGTTACCATGTGAACTCCTTGAGGAGTGGTGAATGTACCTACAAAATTGTGGTTATCCTCTTAGAGTAGAGATCCGAGTTTAGTTCCCTTAAGCTAAGATAGGCTTTCTTCTGTTCCATTTATTGGCAGAAAAACACCTGGTTTTGTAGCTGCTCACAAACCAACAGGATAGCAAAATCTGCATTCTGGCTTAACTGAGGAGCAAATATCAATTAGGTGTAAACATTGGATGGCAAAATTCGAGACAGAGAGAGATGCACATTTTTCAGATACATTTCTATTTCCAGCTGGATCAATCAGTCAGCTGCTGTCAGCATGCTCCTCTCCCATGTGTATTTTCCACCTCTTCTCCAGATTGTCTAGATTTGAGGTGATACATTACTGTCTGTTGCATCACAGGACTTTTTTGGTTTGGGGTTCTATACAGGGGTGATGAAGATGTGTTATCTACCAATGTACTTCTTGTATATGATGTGTTAAAATTTCAGTGATTGCCTTAATGCCTTCCCCTATATACTAGGGGAAGAAATAACTGTTCACCATCAATGTGCTGTTAGACAGTAACACTGGAATTTTTCTGAAAATACCAGTTTCTGAAAGAAAAAATACTTTAGATGGTACAGTCATAGCACACATTCTATTAATTTGTGCTTTCTGAAAAGGACATGAAAGTAGGGAGATTATTCTAGGGCAGCAGTGTCCACAGACATTCCCACTTTATACCTTTATTTCACCTTCATAAAAGGAAATTATATGCTGGGATAATTATTTGTTTATTGTGTCAGATTTCCTTTATTGTACTTGGCAATTTCATCTAATCTGTGCACTGAAAAAAAGAAATCTTGTATTTCCAAAACAAACAAAAGTTCTGGTTGCATGGTAACCAGCCCACACTAAGCCCTAGAAATATCAGATCCAGAGGGCTCAGGACTTTGCCAAAGAAACAGAGTGCTTTTAACTGATTTCTTCAAAAGATAATAACAGGGATTTTAACCACTGCATCATACAAAATGATGCTGTAGCCAAATTCTTTACTGTCACTGAAGTCAAGGGAGGTACATTGCTGGCGAAGGGGATTCCTGCTCTTCCCCAGCAGTTTGTCCTCGTGCAGTCTGCAGAGGGGGGTTTGCCTCCAGAGAGGGGAGGTCTCACCAGGCCACACACCTGTTCTCTCAAAAGGCAACTTTAAAGACACCGTGAACCCTAGATCCACAGAGTAAGAGGGCATAAAAATGAAGGGCAGGGGGGGGAAGAAGAAAGGGCCCTCAGTGTTTGCCATCCCTCTCATATTACAGAGATAAAAACACAGACACAGTTGCATGATTTTTCTCTGGGCATTTCATATTAACTTGATACTTTCAAAGACTGCAGTTACTTTGGCTCCCCTAATAATATGGAACCACTGGAGATACATTTCAAGAAGCTGGAAGGAGCCACGAAACTGGTGGAAGTGCCTTGCTAAGGATCATAAGACAGGGTACCATGGTTTAACCCCAGCCAGCAACTAAGTACTGTGCAGGCACTCACTCACTCTTCGCCCCTTCCCCAGTGGGAGGAGAAGCAGAATCAGAAGAAAAAGTAAAATTCATCTGTTGAGATAAGAACAGTGTAATAATTGCAACAAAGTAAAATACAACTAATATTACTAATAAAAAGGAGATGGAGGGATAAAATCCAAGAAAAGCAAGTGAGGCATGACACCACCCACTGACTGATGCCCAACCCATCCCTGAGCACCAGTCGTCTCCTCCCAGTCAACTCTCCCCCAGTTTATGTACTACTCTCTTAAGCAAGAGAAAAGAAGGTCTTAAATCAAAAATTTCTTCACAGTTCAGTTTGTAATTCATTTTCATGAATAACAAGCTGACAAAGTTTCTTAATTATAGTGTGTGGTTTCTCCATAATCATGAACTAAAGCAAGTGAGCTGACATCAAAGTAGTCATTGAGATGTTCTTGATTTTCTGCCTAACATTGAATGCACCTTGGGCTATGGCTTTCACATCAATGTTTCATTCAGGTATAGTTTTTGATTCACTTAAATCCTCAACCAACCTTTAATCCCCAGACCATGGCTGGGGTAAAAGAGTAGTTACTGTCTACAGCAATGTAGACATTGTTCGTTGACATCAGTATTGGGTTCTCAACAGAGGAAGCTGGAAATACCTGCCATAATACAAAATTTCAGATAAGGTAAAGATCACCATCATTGCTGAATACATGTTTGAATGGGAAGGGTACACCTGACTCTCACTACCAAAGTTTGGAGACTGCTTTGATTCCACAGTTGATTAATTTTGAATGATGGAGTGGAAGTGCCATTTTTTCAGCTGCGTTTTCAGCCTGAACACAAACACATGCACACAGAGGCATGTGGTATTCCAGGAGTGTGATTCCTCACAAGTGTATGAACTCCAGGAGAGAACTGTTAATGACTGGGAGGACTGGCAATTCAGCAGACTGACAGTGGTGAATCTCAGCTGAAATGAGACATATTTCATTCACACCTGCTGGTTTGCTCTCTACATGCCCTCAGTTCTGTGAGCAACACTTGGTCCTCAGATTTGCCACAGTTCAGTCTGATACATCTGTTTGTGGCAGCCCAACCCATGTGGTCTTTTTCACCGACCCTCCATCTCTCCTTCTTTTCCCAAGTCCTTTACTCACTGCATTTTTGACTCTGTGCATGTGGCAGAAAGCATCTCTTTTCACACTTTCAGGTCTATAAGTTTGTCTCTTGATTTAGGTGTTCTCTCTCTTGCTAACCACAAAAGTACCAACCAGCCACAGCCCCAGTAATACATCTAGGCTTGTCCAGTCTCTCTGAACATAAATCTGGACAGCACAAGGGCAATAGTCTCCTGCTCTGTGGTTGTTACTGAAGGATCTGTGCTACCCATGCCCTCCAGAATGGACTATCAGACTTCTAATGGTCTAATTTCAACTGGTGTGGTTGATTGACCTGAAAAATAAATGGATGAAACTTAGACTCTTTGATCTAGGTATGGTGCTCTTGCAGCAGATTTGCTGTTGGAATGAGACAGGATTCAAGAGAACCAGCTGGAGTCTGGTATGTAGGATTTTCTGGACTAAAGCCAGGGAGCTTAGTTAATAAGTCAGCAAGACAGGCTGCTCGATCTTCTAATTGGCTGCCAACTTCAGGCCCTGAGCGCCCAGTTATTCCTGCAGGGACTAGCACAACTGAAAAATATCTGTATTGGTACAGCTTTCATAGTTGGTTTATTCTGTCAAAAGTGGTTGAATTAATCTGTCTCTTTGCACATAAAACACAGATTGCAAGTGGCTTGTGGGCTGAAAAACCTCTGAATCAAACCATGCCCTTTACTCCATTTGAGTGCCACCATCCTTATAAAGAGCTGGTGTGAAGTTCTGTGTTGTTTTCTCAAGACAATACCAGACCTGAGGTCTAGAAAGCCTTCTGTATTTTCTTCTCCAGTCTGAGCTGGAGATAAAACAGTTTATGTGATACCAGGTGAGACTATTCTGTTCCACAAAAGTGTCTACACTGTCAGTAGTTGTGAGTGACAAACCTGTTGTAATGGGGAACAATATCTGATTGCAAGCAATCCTTCTCTAAGACCTGTCCTACTTGAGTCTTTGTCTTTGGACATTTTGTTTCTGAATTATGGTCTGAGCTGAACCTCACAACCAGGAGCCTATGAGATTTTTTAGGCAATATGAAGTTAAACACCTTGCAAACAGGTGGTTAAATCTGTAGAAAACCTCTCTTAAAGTGTGTGCATCAAAACCAGTACCCTTGTTGTGTTCAGGCTGACAAAGGATTTGGGGGAATGCTGCCTTAGGAGAGATGTATGTGTGTCCAGGACACTGAGGTGGGAAAAACAATATTGAGGAGAGAAACACTGGTCACTCTCCAAACAAGTATTGAGAGCCTGGTTCTCAAAACAAATAAAGAGAGCTTATCAAGAATATTTTTTTGGGAGGTAAAGCACTGACTGAAAAAGGCGTGAAACTGTTCCAACAGGAACAAACCTCCTCTTGTTTGCTTCTTCCTAAATCCGGCTGAACAGAACTTTGTATAACATGTAAATAAAAGAGATTGGCGAGACACCTGAGTTGAGCATTCATACCTCCTGTAAACTGGAACAAGCTTCAAGGCTCAATTGTTCTCTGACCAGGAATATCAAAGGAGACACTGTAGAGAGTCCCTTAGGGAACTGAATTCAGAAGAGGCACAAAATCCTTGAGCATCAAAGAGAAAAGGGTATACCTGAATTATCCCTGGAAAATCATGGCACTGCAGAATAGAGAAATGAAAGAGCAAGAAACCCACCACAGCAGTGGCAAAACAGGCAGAAAATATCTACAACTGCATATGAAATTATGTGGAAAATAGGGGAAGAAGGGAGGTCATGTAGCCTAGAAGAGAAATTATGCCAAACAGGCAATATGTCTGGGCAGCAGGGATGTTGAGGATGAGACTGATTTTGTTGGTACTGTGGAAAAAGGAGCAGCAGGATTTTAGGTTGGGAAAAGGCGTGAAAGAAATGAAAGGTGACATGAAGGTTGAAAGCCTGAAAAGAGAAAGAAAATGTTTCAACCTCCAAAGATCCAACTGTGACTATGCAGCTGTCAGCCCTGCCCCTTTAATTAAGTAATTGATTAATTAAAATAAAGCACTTAATCTCTCCATTTACATATTATGCCTCCCACTAACCAGCACTGACTGCAGGGTCCTCATCAGAAAGCTCCTTCCTATTTGGATTCGTGTTGGTTCCCAAACATATTACTTGGTAAATAGGAAATGACAACATTGGCTCGGTGCCCCAGTATCGTCGCAGCATTGCCATATGTCGGTATCATGCTAAACATAGTAAGCAGAAGACCCAACAATATAATTATTGAGGACATCTGTCAGCAGCACAACCTACATCTGGGATTAGTAGCTGTAATACTGGGAAGACCTATAAGAAGCAGAGAGGAAAGTCCTTTTGTGTTGGCTTGGATTTTCAAGAATAGGAGCCAGATCCTCAGCTAGTGTAAATTTAAGCCATTCAAAGAAGCTAATGAATCCAGCATAGCTGATACTAGCTGAGGATCTGACACTGAAAATGAGGCCAATGTCATTAAGTATGAGGTTTAATATTTTCTTTGTAAAGGTAGAATGCCTCAAAACAGTCTGAGTTTACAGCATGGAAGATCATTTATTAGTGGAGCCAGCAGGTACAGACTGTCTTTTATCTCAGATCTGAAGGATTGTGGACAAGTTTGGAAAGCTCCTGAAGAATATTAAAAATTCTCTTTAATGTTCTTTTTACATCAAGCATGCAGTAATTTTATATTTCAAATAATTATAGGTAGGAAAAAAAAATCTTTTGAGCTCATTTAATAACATTTGCTAAATTTTCTTCATCCACAGCAGAGATTATCTTGTAGTCTGCACAGGCAGACTGTCCTGTGAAACCAGCGACACTTACAGATTATACCTATTTATTAATCTGAGGGCAAGCTCCTGTTGGGAAGCCAAGTAGCTGCATTAATGGAATGCTCCTTTTGAGTTAATATCCCCTGTAGAAATCATACAGCCATGTCTGTACCATGCTGTGCTCATTCTGACACACTGTAGTTCTCAGCAAGCCTCAATATTTCAAACACCAGGTTGTCCTAATATTGGTTATATGGCATCTGGGATGGAGGCTATCTATGTTTAAATACATTGCAGAAAGGCTTCACTCTGTGGATCTGCACACAAACCCTGAGGACTTCCAGTCTGTTCCCAGCCCTGTTGTTTGAGCACCAAGTATTTGATGATGAGTTTCATCACTGCCTTTAACAGAAAAGCTGAAGGGATTATGCCTAAATGTTAACAGGCAGATTTTGAGCAATACCAAGAATAGTTGCTTTCTGAAGAAAGTGCCTAGCGATGTATTAGATGAGAAATAAAGGAGAAGAAAGGTTAATCTCCCCAGAGAAAAGCTCTTCCTTCATGTGTCACATGAAACTTTTCACTCCTTTACACTCTGTATTGATGAACAAGGGCATCCTTGCCCCCGAGTCAGGTTTGTAATAAAGAGAAAATGAGCTTGTGTACAGATCTCTCCCCACTTTTTAATTTTTTTTTGCTTTGCAAGATTTCTTTGAGCCCTAAATCCATAACCTATATGTAACAAAGGATTACAATAAAACAGCAGATTACAGAATTGACAGAATGTAAGGGTTTTTGGTTTTTTTTCCTTAAACTGCGAAAAATCTTTCCTTATGTCAATACACTGCAAGTTTGGGGGGAACTAAGAGAGGTATGCCTCTTCACCTCACTCATTCAGCAGGAGACTCACCATGACATTTATGCTTATGGATATATACCTGTGTGCCTGTACATGAGCTAAGTGTTTAAACTCTTCCTGTAGTCAGCAAAGTCTCAACCCAGGAAGCCTCTACATCTACAGAGACCCAGCTGACTAAAGGGTCTACTTGAACTCCGATGCCTTGAATTGCCTTGCTGAGGTGTTTATTGCTCTCTTGTGACTGCAGAGGAAGCATATGGAGACTAAAGCCATAACTGAGTGCCAAGCCATCAATAGATTTTCATTTGCATAGCATGTAAAGAACATTTTCCTTCCAAAATTCAATTGTGTCCTTGCTGGATACGACAGGAGGGAAAAGAGGTATGAGCCCTGAAATGCAGAGGGCTCTGTCTTACTCCTGTTGGTGCTTTTTAGTGGTCTGGACACTGCCTGAGCCCTGTGTGAGGATGATGATGAAAACACATGATTGTTAGTTGACTGCTGGTATTTTTCTGTCAAAGGCAGGATCTTAACAGGCAGTGGCTTTGTTTAATTACATTTTCTTAATAAAACAGAAAAAAAGCTCCTCTAAAATTGTTTCAGACCTCTGGTCTCCCACCAATACATCCTCTCCTCTTCACATGACAGAGTAGCGGAGAAAATTTTTCCCTCAGGTTGAAAAATAACAAAAAACCAAGTAAACAAACAAAAAAACCCCCAAAACCAAAAAAAACCCAAAACCAATCCCCCCAAAAAACTCCCCATCCTCACACACACCAAACCAAGCAACCAACCAATCAAACTCCCCCCAAAACAAAAACAAACAAAACAAACCTACCAACTAAAACGTGACAGGTTATTTTGATGGCAATGGAAAAGTTAAAAAAATTAAAATTGGAAATTTTTTATTGCTTGATTTTCAAGATTTTTTTTTCCTCAGATAAGTGAGGATAATTTTTAAATTTTTTTTATTAAAATGCAAGACAATCCAAATGGCTTGAGCCTATGATCTGGCCCTGAAAACATAAATTTTTCTGCATCAGTGAATCTATCCACCTCCTTGACATTACTTACATTTGGAAATTTCTGTCTCAAATAATAGCTTGTAGGACTTGTTCCAAGTGGGGCTAAAGTGAGACTCAGGTACACACCTTTAGCTTGGGGGTAGATTTCACTATTACTGCTGGGGGGAAACATCCAGTTCAGAAAACTACTCCATTTCTTTCTATAAATAAAAGACATTTCGGGAACTCAGACATACAGAATGAATAACTAATTCTTGTCTGATTGCAGCTCTGGAATAAATTTTGATGGTCGAGCTGAAAATAGTGCTTGGATGAAAAGGAGTCTATAATGGAAACCATGCAGGAACTTTAACACCACCAGCAGTGCCAGCAGAGAGCTCGTAAGAATATCAGTCATATGGGGAACTGTGCACTTATTGGACATGTTCACCAAAAGATCAAAATCTATAGCCTCAATTTCCTGAGTTTAACTGTGTTTGAATGATCTGTGAATTTTAGGGTAATGTGTATTTAACATGCATCTCTATAGGAACTATGGACCCATACAGTGTGTCTTTATTTGCAATGCTGTAAGCCTTACAAGCATTCATTTAGGTGTAGCTTATTTAATTTTTTAATGGGCTAATCCTTGTTCTTTCAGGAGAGTTTTTCTATATACAAAGCAATTACTTAAACTAGTGTTTGTTTAGCTCACCTAACCAGAGCAGTCACGTAATCTTTGGGCTTTTTCATATCTTGCCAACAATTTTATTAATGGAATCGAGCTGTTCCTGTCTGAAATATTCTCTTGCAAATGTTTCCAGGCAGAACAAGAATGTGAATAACCTAGTGTTCAGCAATGAGTTTTAAGCAGATTCTTATTCTCCTGTCTGATTTTGATAAGGTAAATGCAGTAGCCATCACATAGACCACATTTATTCCACTGCAGTTGATTTTTGTTTATGACAGTTAGCTAATGTTTGTGTTCTTGTAGGAAGGATTTGAGAGAGAGATGGAGGATGGAGTTAGGAGTTTTCTTTGTTCACATTTCCAAATCTCCCCCAAAGCACTATTCTTTTTTTTTTTTTTTTTTCTTGGTATCATAATGCAAGGACTGGCTGAAATTTTGACTTCCATTTTCTCAGTGTCCTGCTGTAGTGTTTTGCTGCTCAGATTTCCACCTCTGTTCCCCCTCATGAGGGCACATCCATACACACACATCAAACAACAAAGAGAATTTAGATTCCAACCTTTGTTAAAACCCAAACTGTACATCCTAGCCATTGTAACAGCTGCTTTTTTGGCTACCAGTTTCACAAAGGCATTACACAACTCCTTATGGCAGCTCTTTCTTTATGGAATTAATTCAGTTTAACCCTCAGGATAATGGCATTTACTAAAAATAAATGAATAAATAGCATCATTATTCTATTTTTGTATTTGCAAGGACCAGGGACTGACTCTCATTTTGGTCAAAATCATAAAAATTCTCCTGACATCAAAGGAACTACCTCCTTGTCAAAGTGCTGTAAGCTAACAAATAATTTGGCCAGGCCATTTCTTGTGTGGGAAACATGTAAATTGTGATTAAGCCTGTAAAAGTGAAGCAGTCACAGCCCCTTCTCTGCTGTACATTCAGCAGTCAGGCTCACCATTGCTGCATCTAAGGCCAGGGTGCACGAGGGCATGACTAACATTTATTATATATTTGCTTATTCCTCTCCCTCCCAGGCAACAATCATGTACAGCAACCAAAGGAGTACTCAGAATACACCTATGTGCTTATGCTGCTCAAGGTAAGGTCAGAGATGTGCAGATTGCTTTTCCAGCAGGAGGTGGTGAGGTTTGTTCTGACTCCTTGTTCCCGTGGGAATTTATTTCCCGCTTTGGGTCAACTCTGAGGGAACTCTGTCTCGTGCACTGACACCCTTACAAACGGTTTACCAAAGCAGCTGCTTCCTTCAGCTGGGAAATTTTGCTGTGCCAGCTTTATGTGTGCTTTCCTCTCAGGATGCTACCAGTGGGCTCACTTTGCCTTTACTTTTCCCTCCTTAACAAAAAAAGAGGTCTTGCTTAACTTTGCACCTTCCACTTTCAAAGTAAACTGATATCCCTCAAGGGGAAATGTCTTTATTTAATACTACACCATACTGAAAGCAGCCTCTCCGAAGTACTGCTGGTTTCTACCTCATCAGTAGGGAGGATATGCTCAAAGAGCACCACTTGGGATTTACAGTTGTTGCAAGCTAACCATCCAAAGGAATTAAATGCAGAGGAATGTAAAAACAATTCATAGCAGGAAAGCAGGGAGAAGGAAAGTAAACTAAATATATAGGGTAAATTCATCATAATGGAAGAAACACGTTGAAAAAAGGGTACTTAAAAACAGAAGAAAATTCCACATTTGGAAAATATAGCAATTGTGATAAAAGCTCATAAAAAATAAAATATATTTGCAAGGTACAGAATTTGAACAAAGGAGATGCCTGAATGGTTAACATGCTGGCTTTGCTCACTGCATGTATCATTACTTCAAAGTGGTGTTGAACAGTGTTAGAGTCAAGACTAGGAGGCAGATAACAAACTGTTAAAGAATTACCTGTAACACAGAACATTATTTGCCAGCAGACTGGTCTCAGGTTCTTAATTTTAAAATAGCATTTGCATATCTGTGAACATGCTTAATTTTTGTGGCAACACATTGCCTTTAAATTGGATTGAATTATTGCAGTGTTTTAAAAACTTGTGATCTGATTCTGCAATTTAAAAATATATATATATGTTGTTGCTTTAGGTACAGCAGATTCCTTTCATTTTCATCTACAATGAAGCACTTCGGTACAATGGGCTCTGAAGACAATTCTTAATGCTGACTCCTCTGCGTTCTGGCTTCATTTGTGCAGATACACAAGCAGCCACAATAACAGCCTCAAACATGACTTTCAAAACACACTGCTTTTGTACTTCAAAAGAGATATGTCCCCATTTCTTTCTCATATGGCTTTTCTCAAGCCTTTTATTCTTCACAAAGAAATACAGAGCTGACCTGACAAAAACACTTTTCTTCACACAGTAGTCAAAATTATTCTGCCTGTTTAAATCTGAGAACTCTTTTCCTGATAGAGCTACCTGGGAGCATAAAGACGTATATTTCATTTGTATCTCTTGGAAAAAATGTGGGCTGGGATGTAAAAGAACATAATTATAATTAGACCTAGAATCTTACAAGTCCCTGATCTTTAAAAGATAGATACCTCTCATCTCAAAAGGAGACCCATTGAATTAATTGAATGTACATAAGGGTCTTGAGGACTATAATCATATCGGGAACCTAGATGCTGACTTGCTTCACCCAAAACATCCTTACCCTGGAAGGCAACACACTCCCTGGTTTTGACACCCTCCAGTTGTCCATACTGCTTTCAGGGTGAAAGCTGGTGAGTATGCTATGAACTGATTTCGAAGAGTATCCCCAGAAAGAAAGAAAAACTGGTGTAGCTCCTTTTTTCATTTATTCACCTGGAATGAAGAACACGCTCTGTGATACAGTGGACTTACTCTCATTTGCTTTATTCCATTCTTATTACTACATAAAGGTGTAAAAAACAATTCTTTAGAATGGTCTCTTTTCACCAGTCCACAACAAAAGAAGGTTGTAACTAAAGAAAGTAGAGAAACAACTCAGCACAAGAAGGGCAGAGAGATAATTCTGTGGGAATGTCATAACTACAATTCTTTACACTAAAAACACCACCCCCCCCAACCAAGTAAAGTCCTCCTTAACAAAAAAGGCAAGTGATGTGTCTTTGCAGCACCTTGCCAGAATTTCTGTTGCAGCCTTACCCCTTCATCATGGTCCCCTGTTCATCCATGTGGTGCTTGGGTCATGATGGTCCTGCCTGGAGCAGCATACCTGTGTTTTCTTTGCATGGAAACCAAGGATGGGAGGGAAGAACAATTGACTTTCAGCAAGGCCAAGGCACACACTTGAGATGGGGACCAGACAAAGTCTAGACAGGTTCCTTAGCTGTTTGGTTATTTTTTAAACATTCTTTAATTCTAGGTGTTTGGTCTTTATAAAACATTCAGAATGTTGTATGCATTAATACTCTCTGAGTGAAGTATTAAAAAAAAATCTTTTGCTGTTCTGTTCTGAGTCTGTTATTTTAATAAATGCAACATCTCCTGTTTCTTCTATGATTTAAATGCTAACATAAAAAACATTCAAAAAGACTAATTGGAAAAATACATGTCCGAAAAAACCATTTTAAACTCCTTTGAAGGAGGACTGAGAGTAATGTTATGTGTTCTTATTTATAAGGCTTTAGTAAATGAAGGACTTTCAGATGCTGACTCTGTGCTTCACATTCTTCATTGTCCTGTATAAAATAAACTGTCTTGCACTTTGGGAGGAGCAGACATTCCCAGGGCTGGACTCACACACTGCGATGGGAGCCTCTATACCCTACACAACTGCTGCTGGCCACCTTCCCCACACAGATCAGACAACAGCCCCACGCTAATGTGGGAAGCTGTAAAGCTGAGCAGTAGAACTTTGGTCAGCTGCTTTAACAATGCCACCTTTAAATCTTGTATTGTTAAAGCAGTTATGTATTAAAAATAACCTCCATGAAAACAAGCCTGAAAGATAATGGCTTGGATAATGAGTCAATAGTTCCAGAGATTCTGAGAGACATGACTCTAAGTCTGGAATTTATATACATTCCTGGTATTTTCCCATCTCAAAGGCACAGTAAAGATGCTTAAATATAATGGAGTGGGGGAAATCAGCCACACCAGATGATTCATGTATGCTTCTGCCTCCACTCAACTCATATTTTAAGCATTTCATTGAAGTTTATAATCAAATGCTTCTATATTTTTCTTTATGGTCTTGGTAAGCAATGGTCCCTTTGTCTACAGTCTGTCTCATAAATATAAAGCCAACTGTTACTTCATGTTGTATTAGATCTAGGTATAGGAGACCTTTGTTAACTTAAATAGTTCAGAAATTTCCTAGTTATTACTAATTTTCTTAGAACCCTGAAGTTAAATTTACATTGGCAAATTCATAGATAACTCTTTACCAAGAGAAAAACTTGTATGGAAAAAGACATTTCACATCCATATAGTTGATGAATATGTCTGATAAAGCAATTGAATAATATGCTGTCTTTAAAATATGTATGTTTTTACTCTGTAAGTGACATTAAAGTTTAGGTAACTCCAGCAGCAAATCTCTTCAGGAAATAGGAGGTGCAGAATCAAAATGTTTTCTACTATCATTTGTTCTATATTATTGTCTTCTATTTGAACAACCTAGATGCCAAAATGCAACTGTCTTGGTCTTTGTTCTCTTTCAAATTTTCCAACTTAAAATGTATATAAATTATCACAATCACTGTGCTCCTCATTTGGGAAAACTGACTTTCCCAACTCCTTTTTAATTTATTTAGAATCATGCAGGACCATATGATTGCGGAGATTGTGTCATTGTAGAAATTCAAAAGGGTGCATAGGAGACACTTGAATGAACATCCCGCTAACACATATAGAAAATAGTGAAAATGAAAGACTGTAAATTAAATCCATGCCAAGCCTCAGGTGAGAGCTGAGTGATCCTACCATCATTCTCTATGTAGATATTTTCTTTTTATTCAGGTCTTCCAATAAAATAGAAGAAGAATCACCCAGGGGGCTTCACACTTAAAAAGACATGGATCTAGTAGACCTTCTGAATCTCTAGTTTTTAAAATTTCTCTTTATGGCTGAAATGTAAGTCTGAAGCAAATTAATTAATAAATGGGCTGTGGAAACAACTGTAAACTTGTAAGGTGATGAGGGACCTCATCTGGAAACAACCAGACAGACTGTACACAGGAGCCTGGCACAGCTGTGAGGAGCCCACTTTGTTGGGCACTTGCAGCATCTGTTGAGCATTTGATCCCATCGAGCTTGACTTACTGAAATGCAGCAGGGTGAGCGGTGATCTCAGGCTGACTGTGTTCTGGGATTTCATAGGCCTGGCAACCACAACCAGAAGATGCCTGATGACCACCTCTGGCATTTCTGAATGTCAGCCATCTGATCAGAGCCATTATTTTGTGCAATGAATCAAATATTTTTCTTGAGAAACATATTTCATCTGGCAGGAGTAGTAAGAGACAAATGTACCATTAGTCCCTACAATAAATCAGGCTGAAGCCTGATGTGTCCCTGTCTTGAGCTGGAGATGGCTCTGACTTCCAAGTGTTTTAACTTTCATTTGCAGACCTCTTCCTTATTTCATTCCATGAAGACTCATTATGAAATGGGGCATTTGCCAGATAATCAGGGAATCATCAACACATCTCATTGTCAAGGAGTTTTTCTTGATAACATCCTCTTGAATTGCTCCAGTATCAACTCTGTGTAGATACAGAAATAACTCCACACTTCTTTCTTATTTACATTATAAGATTATTTGACAATTATAGAGCTGTCTACCATTCAAATACATGTAGTTTAATTATAATTTCAAGAAATAGGCTCACTGTTTCCACAGAATAGCCATTACTTTTTAGAATTCAGATATGAGTGACCAATCCAATCACCAGTTCACATTCTGGCAAAAACATTATAAAGTTTATTTAGATATAGTTATTTTTCAGTCAAGGCTTGCAGACACATTGTCATACTCCTTTGATAGTTCCTACTTGGGCAGAGTATAATTTGTATTTTTTGAATCATTTTTCACGTGCAGATTCCTTTAGTCCCTTTGAGATATGTTAAAGGACATCAGAAATGTTCTTTATATTTATACATACCATTATGCCTGAGTAACTGCAGGGTACTGCTAATTCTGCTGTTAAAATATTCATAGCTCTGACTGAAATACAGTTTGGATAACAGACGCAGCTCTCTTATCTACCTCAGTCAACTGCTTGCCGTACAATTCTGTGATTTCTCATTAGCTAGTGTGTCTGCCTTCTGCCACAAACTGACTTACATTCCCCCCATCTGTTGCAAACTCAATTTAATTATCAGTCACTATTATGAACATGACAACAAACACTTTCTGCACGAAGGTTCTGCCCTTTTCCCCATTGTCAGAATTTTTTTGAGGTAGTGTTTTGAAGTAAAGTTTTCATAGAAGGTTAGTTCAAAAGATCTGTTTCTGGATACACCATGTTTTTGTTAAGGATCTGTTACAAATCCAGTAAGATCAATCAGTAATTCAAATGAAACCTGTCTTTTCATACTGATTTATCTTATTATTTTTCTACTTGAACGTTGGCAAAAGTGAACATTTTTTAGAGTATTTCTATAATTAAGTTAGAAATTTTGCAATTATTTAGTGTTGATATACTGCATGCATCACTCCATTGTCAGTTATTAGAATTATCTGAACCAGAGTGGCAAATAGAAATGAGAAATCACTAAAAAATTAATTATTATTAAACTAAAAGGAAATTAACTAAAACACAACAATCAATACATAATGGAAATACAAATCAGAATATTTAAGTGCTGAAGAAGAATGGAATAATTTAAATAAAATTAACTATAATAATTTAGTGGAAAAATAAATATCTCTAACAGGAGAACCTGGAACAGGTTGCCTGCAGAAGCTCTGGATGCTTCATCCCTGGAAGTGTTCAAGGCCAAATTTGAGCAACCTGGTCCATGGAAGGGAGGTTGGAACAAGATGATCTTTAAGGTCCTTTATAACCCAAACCATTCTATGATCCTATGGATTTTCTCTGGACTCCAGGTGACTTTAAACCCTAGTAATTTTGGGTGAGAGCATGATTTTTCCAGAATTGTTTTGTTATGGCATCTTTGAGCATGTGTGATGCTTATGCCAAATCAGCACTGGGAGGCACTTGAGAGGACAAGTCCTACCTTGGAGGATTTTGCTAAGCAGAGGACACTAAACCTGGCATAAATAATGTTCGTGTTATCTGGCTGGAACATGCTTTGCTGTGCAGAGTTTTATCATTTGTAGCTGTCTTTCATCTGGGAGAAAGCTGATTGAGTCATTTCAGCAAAGACTGGAGAAATGACCTGGCACATATCCAATATAAATTAATTGAGGACCAGACCTGGGAGCAATTGTCGTTTCTGGAAGACAACTCGTTGATAAATGCAGGTACATCCTAAAGCCAGGATGTGAAGAAGCTGGATACATGAGAGGGGACCAAGGAGGACATTGAGGGAGTTAGGGTATTGAGAGAACTGGAACCGCGTCTATAATGACTGAACAAGGAAGGAGAAAAGACAGGGAATCGGAAACAACAATAAAGTCTTGTAATTCTTCATTTTCAAGTAATTTTATTACTCCCCTTCTAATTTATCTGCCTTCTTTATGACCTAAACTGCTGCAGCCCTTTCAGTTTCTCTATAAAGTGCTTTCCAGGTCCCATTGTCTGAATATGCTCGAACACCATGGACACATGTGGGTCAGTCTGAAGAAAGTCTATTTGTCTATCTACTAAATGATTTTGCATTGCCTCCAAGAATCAAATATAACCCTGGATTATCACCTTTCAAAGCAAAAACTTTCCATTTTCTCTGCTTTAAAATACAAAGCCTAATTTCTTTTTCCCTCTTTTAAATCTACTTGTTCACATTTGTGCCTCAGGCTTCACCTCTCTATTCCTTTATTGACAATGTGATCATTCAATATTTCAGATTGCCTTTACTGGCAAGCTCAAGAGAGGATCAGAAAAAGTTTGGTATCCTTTGAGAAGGAACTGCTTTCCTACCTCTGATACAAAGTAGGACAGACCCACATTAGTGATATGCTTGCTGCTCACTCCACCTAGGACATCCTCAGACAAGTCTGTCAGAATAGAAGCCTAATAGCAACTGATGTACACATTAACCACTTCTTGATCAAAACTTCTGTGGAAATAAACACTTCTAAGATCATAATTTCAGCAAATAATACCCTTAAAGCTACATCTGATGTGATTTGCAAACTCATTTATCATCGTTTGAATGAGTAGAGGAAGACACTATTTAAAGTTATTTGTGCAAGTGAAAGAAGAGAACAAGTAGTTGAGATATTTAAAAGCAGAGTGAGGCAATGAGGTGATCAGACTTAGTTATCAATATTTGAATTTCTTTTGAAACATTTGAAAATCTAATGAAATTCCTATATGCAATCTGTTAAATAGTTCTGGGGAGTAGAGATGGAAAAGGCATCTTTTTGATATAGATATATAGATCTTGTCTGACATCATCTCCATCATTTGACTATTGTTTGGTTTTTGGTGCTGAGGCAGTTGCATTGTGAAAGGAGAGAGGTGTACAAATTTGCAGCTCTGTCTCAAACTGTATGGATAAATTTCAGCACCTTACATATCATTCCATCAAATCTAAATTTCTTGCAGAGAGCTTCCATTGAGAACCATGATTGGATTTTTTAATTCAGGCCTTGAAATGTCTGTGTTGCACTATCTGGCCTTTATTTGTGGGTTTGTGTAATAAAATACTTTTAAAGACCACAAAGTACAACTGTAATTACTAATTTTTTTATTTTTTTTTTTTAATTTTAGAACTTTAATAGAAATAAATTTATTTCATCTTAAATAGCTTTTTGGCTCAATTGCAGTATTTCTGCTAGTGATGACATTGCATGTTGTAACTGACTGTGGCAGTGCTGACACCAGCAAGTCCAAATGCAGGCCAATACTGTACACAGTAGTAGTCCAGGGACAAGGATAGCAAATGAGCATGTATCTAATTAAAGTTCTCTGATAGGATTAATCAGTTGACATTTTGCCACATAAATCAATAGCTGGATTTTCCTCCCAACAAAAAGCCTAATTTTTGCTGAGGAAGATGTTCACTCTTAGCTAGAATGTCAATGTTTTTTGGCAGATGATTGATTCCCCCTATATTTTATGCATTCAGATTCAAAATACAAACAACAGATGGCTTTCTCTACAGTCCTAAACCTGGATTTGATTGCTATAATCCGCTCAACACTGCTGGAATTCACACCCTGCAAACTTAAGGTGACCTGTGGATCTCTCTTCTACTCCTTCTCAAATGTAACCTCTCCAAATTATCAGGTATAGTGTCAAGTGATCAAGACCTCCAAGAAGATTATGGTGAGACAAGAAGAATTGTGTCACTCTTAAAGCTGCCACGACACTGAAGCAATGGTCACAGCAGCCTCAGTCTGGGTAGGACCGTATTAAGAATGACCGGAAGGAGCCAGACCACTCTCCAGATTAGAGCCTTCATCAGCTGGACCCCACAATTAGTGTGTGATACTTGGAGCTGTTACTTGTTTGAATGGAAACTCTTGGGCTGGGCCTGAGAAGATCTGACTTTTAATTAGGTAATTATAAATCCCTAATTATAGGCTGATAATCTTTTCAATATCTCTTCTTAATTTTGGCGCCAACTAGACCAGATGACTTGGATTTATCCTCATCCTTGAGGAGAAAGAGATTTTTCTTCCAGAGATAAGAGTTGTTGCCCGTAGATCATGAGTGATTGGGTGTAAAGATTACTAGCATTTCTTAAGCTGCTTAGACAAGGCACTACGATTCATTTTTTAAAATTGTAAATAGTGAATATGTTATAATGTGCTTTCTAGAACTAAAGCTGGATCTGTACGACAACAATACCAAAATTAGTAGGAAAATTAGTATCCATGGATAGTACCTGTGACAAAAAACAACATGATTTTTCCATGTGGAATGCAGAATTCTGCAAAATTCAATAAAAAGCTCTTGTAAACAAGAAGAATATTGGACACTTTATATATGCAATTGAGACACCCAGCTGTTTCTTTAGCGAAAGCTGGCACTAGTGAAAGATAACAGACTGTTACACTTACTCAGGGAAACTACTCCCAGGATCAGTTTAGCTTCAGGAAAATACCAGTTTCACCCCAAAATTTATTTTAAGGAGTATCAAACCTACTTAAGAATCAGAGGAAAATTCAGAGAACAATCATGGAAACAAATGGAAGAGATAAGAGGGGTTAAAAAATATTAAGGATTACTCCTTAGAAAAAGTGACCTAAATTAATGAGAACTCATATTAAACAATTAAGATAAACAATAGTAAAATGAAATTAAATATTTATTTTTTGATCACATGAACTATATTTGTTTGCATAAAACCTTGAAACATTTGTTTAGTTCTGAAAAGCTCCTTTTTTCTCTCCTGTTAAAATAGTGACTGTGTTGGTGCAGTCTACCTGCCTCAGTTTTTGTAATTATGCTTACTGGCAGGAATGGTGGGACATACAATGAATTATTATTGTTATTGTTATTATTTATTATTTATTATTTATTATTTATTATTTATTATTTATTATTTATTATTTATTATTTATTATTTATTATTTATTTGTTATTTGTTATTTGTTATTTGTTATTTGTTATTTAGGCTCTTCTCCCTTTTTTTTTTCTGTAAAGAGAGTTTACTTTTAAATAGATGAGCAAGATTATGAAATGTTAAGACTGTTAAGCAACTCTTCTGCTATCCACCCTGGTACCCAGCTTGTGGTAGCCAAGAACCTGGCTCAGATTAAGCATATGCAAAATCTACACCATTTTCATCAAATAACTGAATGTGTTATGTGCAAGGTTGCTTCCTGAGCATTACAAGAGCTTTCTTTTTTTGATTTTTCTTTTTTCTTTTTTAATCAGTTTTGGACACATTTTCCTCTCTGGTTAACCTACCTCTTACTGGGATGAAAAAGGCATTGTCCTCTGCTGGAAGAGTGATGTGATGAGGAAACCACTTCTGCAGGAGACAAGCTTGTGGTCAATTTTCTCCCCATGTACAGAGCAAAGAAAAAGCTTTCTGTAAAGGAGAATTTAAAATAAGGTTTTCATGAATCATTGTTTGCTGGATATGCCAGGGAAATCTAAATTAAGGAAGACATCCTTTCACTCAGTTAAGGAAAACCACAGTTCATAATTCTTTCAGAAACACACAATGGCAAACTTTGTACTACTTAGATACTAAAAGCCAAGCCAGATTATATTAAAAACTGGCTAGCTGTATTTTATAATTCTCCAGGAAGAGTTTTTTTATGGGAATTGGAGGGGGAAAAGAATTAACTGCAGTAGAACTTATCAGAAATTTTTGACTGCATGGATTTTCTTTGGAAAAGTAAAATGTTCAAAACCTAACTTTTTATAGAAATTTGAACGTTTCAAAGGAATTACTTTTGGAAACCTTCTTGGTGTCAAAAAAGGATTTCAGGGTTTGTTGTAATTAGACAAAAACTGCAGACATCCATAATCTGGCCAATGTCTCATTGCCCTGAGGCACAGGATAACAAGCTTCCAATGCAAAACTTGTATGACATGAAACATGAACACAGATTTGCTATATTCCAGGTGAATGTCCTAATGAAAGGGTACATATTTAGTGTTGCTTTTCTTTTTCCTGAAAAAATGTTGTCGTTATTACAAGCTTAATTACACAGCTGGTGCTAAATAGTCTGATGGTGTGACATTCACCAGAAACATGGGAGGCTGAGAAGCAGTTCCCAGCTCCAAGAAAGCCAGAACAGCAACTTTCTCTCCCTTGTTTCATAAAAAGACAGGGAGGTACCCTAATTAATCAAACAGTCGTCATTGTTACCAATTACTAATAGCATAAGTGAAGTTCTTCCTATGTCCAAGATGTCTCTAAATTTCCTTAATTCTTATATCTTCTAACAACAAACTGGTCTTTCACCATTCCTGACACTTTGTTTTTCTGAGAAACTTATTATTTCTTTGTTTTTTCTGTGAAATTTTGAGAAAGGTGAACATAGAAGTCTGATGGAAAGATGTTTATCGAAAACAAAACCAAGATCCGAAGGACTATGTCCTGAGAACTTGTGTTTCACTTACATCTAGATCTGGAACCAAACTTTGTAGGAACACTGGGAGTAATGAATTATAAAGCCCTCAAAGATGAATCTAAAGCTTTCAAATTAAGGGTGTTTTAAATCTGAGTCAATATTATAGCAATGCTGTCAGAAGTCTTGGAAATATCTGGAACATTATAGACCATAAATAAAGTGAACCTAATTTTGCATTTGAACAGTATTCAAATACATTGTTATTTCAGTTACATTTGAACTTCATAATCATCATCTGAATGAGAAACAGGTATTCAGGAAGGACTGGCAGGACATGAAAAAAAACCCCAACTAATCCCATCATTAAGTTTTGATGATTTATTATAATCCTTTATTAGCTCATCCCTTAACTCGAAATAACTCCAGCTCAGTACTGTTCCTTGAATTGGCATAAAATTCTGAAAAATTTAGAAATTTTACTAGCATTTTACTTAGAGTCAGGTAAAGATTGGACCAAATTTTATTTTCATTTAATACATTGAGTTCATTTGTGTCTACAACTAAGAAATAGAGAACATGCAAGTCTATGTGGATGAGAAACAAAGGGATCAGACACTTGCAACTTCATCACTCAGCCTCAAAAAATACAGTACACTTCTAGATACTTTCCTCTGAACGTTCTTGATTGGCAAACAGATTAATTCTTGGAGAGACAAGTCCTGTACACTAAATGAATCAAGTGCAAAATTTGTGTTATTGCATCTACATCCAATACACATCCATATTGGGGCATAAGAGAAAAAAATATTTGCAGAGAAAATTAATTGAACTCTTGATACAGAGAGGAAAAATGAGGGTGTTGAGCAAGCCTTCTTTAGTGCTCTAGTCAAAGCAAGTTAAATACATGCTGAGAATAATAACAACTCTATTCTAGGCTTGGCTGTGATAGTCAATTAGCCAGTTGGAGAGAAAAGGGCAGTTATTATAGGAGTGGAATATTAGCAGAAGGAAAGTGATAAAGGCTGTCAGCTCTGTGAGTTACAGATGGTGACATGAAAGTTAGCTCCTGCAGAACTATAATCAGGGAACATAAAAATGTTTGTATATGCCATGAAATAACATCTCTTTTTCAGTCCACGCTTTTTAGAGACATCACAAAAACTAATATCAAAGCCATCTTGTGCAGATGTTTTAAGTATTAAGAGGTTGAAGAAAGCCTAATTACTTTGAAGAGGTTTTCTTCCATAGTCCTTTACTGACTATCTTTGTGAGCTTATTTGGATGCATAGCTCTAGTTTCACAGATGATGTTGGGTCTATTAGCTGAAGAATGTTGCATTCTGGCATGCACAGGTTTAAATCTGCTGGATTTAAATAGTTCTTTCAACACTGGGGGCATTTCTTCAGGGTCTGCAGACAGATAATGGCAGGATTTGCTTATACAGAAACTAAGAAATGGTCCTGAGATATCATAAGACCTTCATCATACAGATTGAGCCCTTTGCTAGGAAATCATGATTTTCCAAATTCTTTTAGGCATTATGGTAAGCACTGGATTTCTCTATGGAAACACTTTTGAATTCCACTAAAGCTGGTTCATAGCACTGAATCAGGTTTCAAATTGTACCTAGATATAATGACTAAAATTAAAAGTTGAATTCATAAGTAAGAGGTAGAACATAATTTCATAA
Organism: Aleadryas rufinucha; assembly: GCA_013397815.1. Classification (NCBI taxonomy): domain Eukaryota; kingdom Metazoa; phylum Chordata; class Aves; order Passeriformes; genus Aleadryas; species Aleadryas rufinucha. The sequence continues at coordinate 224,694 of VZTH01002169.1, forward strand.
CAAATAAAGACCACAGAAACCAAGATGATGCAATAAAATATCTGCCCTCGATGTAGCAGTCTTTCTGCAGTTCTTTCCATACTAGTTTATATCACCCATCTCCTGGGAAATCAGGTTCTTCCTGACAATTGAAGATCATTAACACTTTGAAAACAAACACATGGGTTTCTGCAGATTCTTGTTAGCATAATATTAAGGCTCTTGCTTTATGGGAATAGATTTTGATCTAACTTCAGACAGGGAGGCACTTCAATGTGCCTTTTTAGCTCAAAAGAGACAAATGCTTAGTTTATATCACATCATAAAGAAATCAGGATAACAAAGAAAAGAGAGACAAGAATGACATTAATCAAAATTTGGTTATCTGTAGTGGAAGATGTCTATATCTAAGATAATAACCTCCTTAAGACCCTTTTATCCTAAATGAAGAGGAAATAGGTAATTTTGGTACTCTAAACAATTAGCTGAGATGTCAATGCTTACAGCATAAATGTTTACATTCGTTTAGGTGAATTCCACTCTAAATTGCTTTAACATGTAACATTTAAATGATGACGTCATGCCCCTGAGTCTGAGTTGATTTCTGTGGCTTCAAATCAGAAATGTATTTAAACAGTATCCTAATTTTAAGCATATAAATAGTCCTATTGAAGTCAGTGGGTCATTCACACAGCAAAGGTACGTTCCAGTGCTTCGCCAATGTGAGTAATGCGCCACATGTGTTTTTCTTACAATAACTCTGCTACATCACTTTACCTTTGGGCAGTAATTTCACTGTACAGGGCAATGAATGTTTTCAGAAAGCTCTCTTAAATTTTTAAGATTTTGACATTTTTAGAGCAGATGCTGGTAAATTTATAAGGTTTGTATTCTTTCCTATTCTTCATAATAGCACTAAAATCCAATAAAATATAATTCAATGTTTTGATTACTGCATTAATTGAACACTAATGCTGTTTCCATCTCTTAAAATCCAAAATATAATTAGAGACATTCTAACTTTTATTTTCCATGTTTCATATAAAAAAGATGAGACCAAATAGTAATATAACTCACCAAAACAGTAAAGGTCTTTTTAGCTATGTAACAGTTAGACACCTCGACACATCTATCAGTCATCTATGCAATTTCTAATCCTTAAAAACATAACAAGTTCTGAGTTCTAACAAGTTCTTAATGTATCTAAATTTTTCAATTGTTTTGTAACTATCCTTCATATACAGTTTATAGGATTTAATTGAATGAGTGTAGTTTAAACTGTAAATGTTTTACCTGGATCAGACTCTTGTTTCAGCTGCAACAGGAGGGTTTGGTTATAGTGAGCTGCAGCCTGAAGCTGGAAATTGTGAAGAAGGAAATCTTGCCACTGAGGTGTTTGATGCTCTGTTTTGATCTCAGTGGGCATCTGACCAGAATATGATATTCTGAGCTCAGCAGCCGCCCTGGCCCCTTGGACCACGGTGGAGGAGCCCTGCCAAGAACAGGGCATCCCATCCCCACTGCTGCAAGGGAAGTGCAAGCTGTTCAGATGGGTGCAAATTAAACATGTGCCTTAGGTTTCTAATGAACTCCCAACACAGCCTGTAGGCTAAAACCTTGGCCTCTTCTCCACCAGGTAATGAACAATGTTTGGCTTGTAGTTAACTTCCATATCAGTGGGCTACCCAGTATATTGAGATCTTCTCAAACAGGCCTCCCTGTAAACTATTTTTATACCAAGATATCCTGTAGCAGTCTTTATAAAAATAAATGAACTAGTGACATTAAGCTGAAAGGTAAGCAAAGGTGTTGAGTGTTAAACATATTAAGAGCAGGGGAAAAATCTGTTAATCGTTTTATTAATGTTTTCTTTTCTGCCAAAATCCTTGAAAATGCTTGTAATTCTTTGCAGCTGACAGGCTGCTGATTTTGCAGAAAGAAGAGGTTTTTGAGTCCCTTAACTCCAAGTCACAGTTGTTCCTTGTTTTGACTGTCGGAGTATTAGTTCTATAACCTCCCAAATAGTAAGTGCCTGTGTTCTTAGAGTTTAAGCATAAGAAGGTCTGCATCTGAGAATAATTATAGTTAAGCAAACACTGCATTGAAACACAAGCTTAATGAGTTGCACTGAAGCAGTGTAAGGGACTGTCAAAGTCATTCTGCTGCTGTATGGATTTTTACAGCGCTGTTACTTCTCTTATTTGAAGGATTCCCCTCTTTCACACACACTAAGTGACATTCAAGCTTTCCTAGGCTTGTGGGAAGTGGCAGCAGGGGTGAGGCTTTGAGTCTGTGATCTATTCTGTCCTTTTACCTTGTCCATGGTAAAGTCCATGAGGCCCAGTCCCAAACTGTGCACTCTGTCTGGCACTGGTGCACTCTTGGGGATTGTCGTTGTGGCTGAGAGCTTCTCGAAACTCTGATGGAGAACCTTCCACCAGCCTTCAGTTGTGCCAGAAAGGTTTAGGGTGGATATTAGGAAAAATTTCTTCACCAAAAGGGCTGTCAAGCATTGAAACAGGCTGCCCAAGGGAGTGATTGAGCCACCATCCCTGGAGGTATTTAAAAGACCTGTAGATGTGGCACTTATAGACGTGGTTTAGTGGGAGACCTGGCAGTGCTGGGTTAATGGTGGGACTTGATGATTTTAGAGGTCTTTTCCAACCTAAATGATTCTATAATTCTATGATTCTATGACTTTTAGTCTTGCCTCTGATTCTTGTCTCCAAGCAAGATTGGATATTCCCCACTTTGAGAGGATATACCCCACAGGCCCAAGTCCACCAGAAACCTCCTGCAAGATGTGCTGCAGATCAGCAGCTTTCTCACCTAAGGCAGTGGGTTCTTGTGCCTTTGCTCACTGTTCAGAGCACATGGGTCACCAGTCTGGCAACAAATGGAAACGGGGGCACAGTCTCTATGCAGTAAGGCATAGAAAGTTATACAGGGACACTATTCCTACCAAATCCCTGAGGTTTTTTTGGCTTTCTAAGCAGTGTGCTGAATCACCTGATGTTCCTGCTCTAGTCAGACACCGAGACTGGGCTTGTCATCACCCCAAGTCTGAGTAGCAATTGGCTTCGTGTGACCTGCAGGTAACAAAAGCCATTTGCCATTTTGCATGGTCATACTGGCCTCCACCACTGAGTCTTCTCTCCTTTGATGCTTGTATCCTCTCCTTTCCCTTCACCTTCCAAGGCAGTGAAAGGTGTAGTGACAGCTCAAAAGTGAGTAAGGGAATGTATCATTCCCTTCCTACCAAGAGCTATTGCTTGGTGGACCTGGCAGCATATGGGTAAAGGTTGTATACAATGATCTCAGAGTAGTTTTCCAACCTTAATGAAACAATGATTCTATAAGAACAAGAAATTGCATCTAAATTCTCATGGTAAAAATTAATTTGATGAATTTATGTTATATTTTTGAAAACTTTGGGTCTTGTTTTGATCTTCTTCACATTTATATCATAATAAATACATATTCAAGTTTTGCGGAAGTGCTAGGCAGATTGAGGTTCCCGTACAAAAACACCTATGACATTTCTCATTGTCTAATATTTTATGATGACAGAGTCACTCTGGCAGCCTTTTTTTTTGTGGACCAATTATTTCCAGAGACACTGAGAGAACAGACTCCAGGGTTTCAGGTTACAGAAATCTGGAATCGCTATATCACACAAAGAGCATTCGAACACTTCTTGGGTATGAAAAGCAGAGGCCCTTAACATACTATACTTGAATGAGAAAAAGTTAGATAGGCCTCAGCCTTCCTGATTATAAAATAAGCAAGCAAAAAAAAAAGAGTCAAAATGAAAAACTATTGTCAAGTCATGTTTATTGTGCAGTGCGGGCATGCTTTTCATATTTATCTGAGGACAATGTTATACTTGGATAATGAACTGTGTTAAAACTTTTTAAAGGCAAGATAACACAATAAGGTCAAGTAGTTAGAAAAATGAAGAATTTTGTTTTCATTTCTCCTCTAATTTCTATGAACCATGTACAACTGTTAACCTTTCAAATGTACTATAGTCTATTATGCATTTTTCTTGGCTCTGTCCTCACTCTTGCAATCTGAACATTATGTTACTCTGTGAATCAGCTGTGAATAGACCCCATTATCAGAGACCACGGTCTGGACTTAATGAAATTAATGATGAAATAAATTTTGAGATTGAAGCAGACTTGCACCATCTTTTTTTTGGGCTATTTTTCTAAGTTTTGTAATGTAAATTATTTTTATTTCTTCTGAATCAAACATCATTATGTATTATGCAGTCTCAGATAAAACATACACCTTATACAAGAAAAGCAGTGTTTCCAAAAAATCATATTTTTGCTACTTAAAATATAATTACCTGGCCAGTCTTAAATACCACATTCACTACAATCTCTTCTACACTCCCAAATTTCAGATAAATTACTGGGTTAATTCAGGTCAATGCCTTTAAATTAAATCTGAGAGCAACAGGAGCAGAGAAGAAGTAAACAAGAATAAAGTACAAAGCAGACAGTTACAGCAACATATAGGAATTATGTAGGGTTTGCCAGAAATTCCAATCTCATGTGGAGACAGGAAGAATTACTGCAGGGTACATATCCTCACATGGAGAAGAATGGAATAGAGAGTTCTTATTTCCAGCAAAGAAGAGTGGAAAATTGAATACCAAGAACCAAAATCTATTTTAACCCAGGACTGAACAAAGAGATGATCAGAGCTGCCATCAGCCCTGAGATAGTGACTACACAGTTTTAGGACAATGCCATCATACCAGTCCTACACCTGTTTTAACCCCAACTTCCTTGTTATTCCCACGCAATCTCCTTGTGCCCTGTGGAATTCATGTTTGTTTTCATTGCTAATGGGCATGGGTAAAAGCCAAACTCTGCTTCAGTTTATGTTGGCATCTCTCCACTTTGCAATAAGAATGCAAAATTACTAATAAGCTTCTTATGACCTTTCTGTATTTCAATGGACTTTCACAGCTGAGAACTTTTGCAGCTGGTATTATGGACTGAGAAGGATTTAGAAATTTTAGTTTCTTCTTATAACAGGACAAAGGAGTGAAGGTGGGTTTTCCCTGTGGAAAGCATCATGCACAGGATGGTTAACCTTGACAAAACACCAAAACAAAGATGTGGATGTTAGTGGTATAAATGGCATGAGCTGGGAGATGAAGCCAGCTTAGAAAGAATTATTCCTTTACTGAACAGATTGGGCTCAGTTTCTGCTTAGTTAATTGCATCCTCTCTAGACATGGCATTAGTGACACTAAGAAATCAAACACCACCAAAATTAATGTAAAAAGCCCTTAACATGCAGTTAGAACATTCGTAATTTCAGCACAGTGTTACCTCACTGGTTGCAGGGTATTTTGAGGCTGCACATTGCCTGTCTGTATTTAGTTATACCAAGTTCAGAGTGACATATGCGAAGTATATTCTTGTCCGTCTAAAACTTAAGCAGTATATAATGATGGCTGGAAACAACATTCAATTAGTCCAGAGAGGGCTTTGCCTTTTTGATAACTCCTGCAAAACATTTGGGAGTGCTTTGTTTCTCAAATATAAACTGAATTTTAAATTTAGAAAATGATCCCTGTCATATTAACGCTTTTTGATGTGCTTCCAGTGAGTTCAGGCAGCTTTGAGTAAAGCTTCTGAGGGGAAATGTTTGCTATCCTTTTAAATCTGAAGAAATATGCGAAACAGATGAAAGAATCAGAAAAAGAGATGAAGTTCCTTTAAATGGAAGAGGATAGAAGTGCCTCTCTAGTATCAAGAATGGGTTGGTTTTGAATTGAACCTAAACATAAGGTGCAACCACATCTATTTTGGATAATGGGCTTTAAATGACCGAGGTATCAAGGCTACAAATGGCACCTTACTGAGTTAGTTCTTTGCCTACCTTTTGTTTACAGAGACTCCTTATAACTTTACCACCAGTTGGGTGAAGACTTATATCAGTCTTGGCCATGTATACTTACTCAGACACAAAATGCAAATGCTTTGATAGATCATTCCTGCAAGATTTGGGATGAGGAGACTACAGTAGGGTTTATCTTTCCCCAGTCTTCTCCTTTCTAGACTGAATATATTTGGCATACTTTCCCTAATACTGTTTCAGTCTAAGTATCTTTTTATGTCTTTTCTGCTGGTTTTGACTCCATCCAGTTGGGTACCTTGTTTTTATAGAAGTGTAGTCAAAACTGGACTCCAGCTGAGGCCTCATGTGTGCAGGATAAAGAATAACTACCTCCTCTGTGTTACTCCACAGCCTGTTGCTTGTTAATAGCATCACATTTTTCACCTGGACTTAGTTTGTGATCCACTCTAACCTCCCTGCCTCAACCTTTTCTTTTTTCTAGCATGCTGCCTAGCTAGTTATTCCTGATTTTCTGTTTGTATGTTCAATTTCCTCTCTCAACTGTTGCCCTTTTTTTAATTTCCATTTCATCGTGTTGCTTTTGGATCATTCCTCCAATTTGTCAGGATCAGCTTGAACAGCAACCGCAGTTTTGTTTTGTTTTGTTTTTCTGTATGACTTACAAACGGCACGAGTAGTCTCTGTACTGTCATTCATGTGTTTAATGAAAGTAAGGAATAGAAGAAGGTGCTGCAGAAATGTGTTGCCAATTTGTGAGAGAAATGTTGACAACCTCTCTTTGAGTATTTTTTTTTCAATCACTTGTGCATTTATCATAGAGTCATTTGTTCAAGATAGTATTTCCTTCTTTGGCTGAGGAGAACATCATGCAACACCATGTCAAAAAAACTTACCAGACCCAACTGGAAGAGGTTACTGCTTTCAGGATATCCAGCAGACCCTTCCAAAGGGAAAGCAGGTAAAACAGTGTTTTATACCTTGTATTTGCTCTCCATTTGTTTCTTTTTTTCCTCATTAATGCCCTCTGCCTGTTTCTTTCCCTCCTCTCACAACACAGTGGTCTGCACTATACTGCAAATGCTCCTGTGGACTTCAGGGAGATGGGTACCTTGGCATGTTTTGCAAGAGCCTTGAGCAAACTGTAATGCAGAGAATCATGAGTAAGCAACTTCTGCAATTGCCCAGAGAAATGTGGCTGTGCGAATGTTTAAAGGGAAAGCAGACTAAGAAAAAAACCCACTATGTAAAACAAATGTTTCTTGATATTTAGGAATATTTGCTTTTGATTTTTGCATTATTTTGTGGCATGTTTGTATTTCATCCAGTGTATCATGTTTACTACTGAATTAACTGTCTCCTAAAAGTTGTCTCACTCCTATGTCATTCTCCCTGTCCAAGAGCAAAAGGAAAGGTGACATTCGGTGAGATGAAGTGTCAAATGTTCATCCGATGCAGAAGAGATGCTTTCTGCAGAATGTGAGATGATTCTGTGGAAAGTGCTGCCACAGGTCACAGTGACCAAGGCTGTTGTGGGCTATCTGACACACAGATGAGTAATGTGGAGACAAATTTAATATGAATGGTGATAGAGAGTTTTGAAAAAAACTAATTAATGTCTCAAGATTTGGAAAAAAATGTTAGTCTAGGAATTTAAGAAAGAGCAGACTACTGCTGACTAGAGAGATGTCAAACTGTAGCTCTGGTTTAGATGGACTTTGCTTCAGAGCTGGTATGACAATTCTGCTTCAAAGTCCCCCCATTTAGCACCATGAAGAAGATTATTAACAAACCCATAAATGCCTTATTTTACCCCCAGTGGAAAAAAAAAAATAGTAGCATAGAAACAAACTGTTTTTCCTGCCTTAGGATAAACCAATTGCCTGAGCCTCAGGCTTTGGATCCTGGTTTTGTTATGTCCTTGCAAACAGGGCAGATATCTCCTGGCTCTGCTGACTGGCCCTATATGCTGGGCAGCCCCAGCACCTCTGCCTGTCCAGGTAAGGTTATTGGAGCAGCGGCATACAGCTCCTGAAGACAAATCCTTCTCTGCCTTTCTTGGAGAGAAACTTTTCAAAAATGACTGGCAATTCATCAGGTAAGCTGGAGATAATAGGGGATGATTAGCTTCCCTCATCCTCGGAAATATGCAAGAAGAAAAAGAGTTCAATAAATCAAGACGTGACTTCTCTGAGTTTTCAGTGTTATAACTAAAAATCATGGCTTTGTGTTTATTCACAAAGGAATTCTTAAAATTTCCAAGGTTATCAATGTTTCAGATGCTGTGGAAAGGAGCATGCTAAAGTAGCTGAAGAAATGTTGTCCCACATTTTGACCAGATGCATTTTAAAACAAATTCTAAAAAATACTTTTGCATGTTTACTCTCTGAGAATAAACCTTATTTTCTACATGGCGATAACAGAAATGAACTCAAGGGAAATTACTCACATATGTCAAGAATGTAATGTGCCCCTTCACTTTCAAAGGGTTGGCATCAGTGTAAATTATTGCTTACAGGTGCTAAGTAACTGCTTTGATGGGTTTTTTTACTGGCTGACTCAGATTTCTTAGGAAGATAAAAAGCTACTGTAAGAGAGTATTTATTTAATTAAAAAGAACTAAGGATTTTCATAGCAAAGAAATGGGTGCGGATGGGTGATTTTTTAGTTAAAAGCACTTGGGCCAACACTGAAAATCTTTTACCAACTATTCTCTTTATCTTTCACATCTTTATTTTTCACATTGCTATTTCTATCATATGCTTGAGTGTAACTTTTATTTGAATAAAGACTATTACACAGACTTATTTTTGTGATTAAGTTAACAGAAATAGTGATATTTAGAAACTGTGTGGGCACTTTCTTGTGATTTTATGTCCTTCATGGAACACAGTCTTTTAGATGTACTGTTTTGAATTGTATCCTAGATGCTATTTCTTGCTTTCTGCAAGTTTGATGGAAATGACACTTCAGTCAAATATAATATACAGGGACAAATTCCTAGAAGAGTCTTCCTTTTGTATTCTCAAAGTGATCATTAAAAAGGCCAAATTTAAATAACTTTTACTCCAAATTCAAAATTAGTTAACACATTTGAAAGTGCAAAAGGCAATTGTTTAAATACCAGTAATTTTCCATCGAATTAATTGCTTTTCTTTGTAGTGAAGATAGATAAGAAAATCACTTCATGAATTTCATACCTCCAAAATACATTTGCAACAAAGCCTGTGATGCTTTCCAAGAATTTTTTTTAATGGAAAACTATAATAAATGTATGTTTTTCTCTCCTGTCTCTGAGACAATATTCTCCTTCTCCCCCCAAAAAAAGAACACAGTAAGTCCTGCTGCTGGTTTGCATTACAATAAAGCACCCAGACACATAGTTTTATCAACTGTTAGTATGCCTTTAACAAATCACAATTAAATATTAACAGCCCATGCAGCAGCATGGAGGGCTCTGCAATCCTTTGAAGGTATATTTGCCAATTAAACAAAGTCTGACATTAGAGTAAAGGTGGCAAGGATCCAAACCAGAGAAATGAGAGTCAACCACTTCAGCGGCATTCATTAGCTAAACAGACATTCTTTGTGTGGCCTGTTTCTTTGCTACTGCCAAATCCACACCCTGTTCAGGAACTTACCCAGGCTCAGATAAGCTTATTATGGAAATAACACTTTGTCACCCCTTACAACTTGCTTCTTGTTAAATTATCTTTTATCTTCTTTGTAGTATTTGTCACCTCTCCTTGGGTGCCCCTTGTGTGGCCAAATGATATTGTGATTGATTTGGAATAATCATGTTCAAGGTTAATTTAAGTTAATAGGACAATATTTTAAAGATTCCCCCTTCAATATCATCACACAAGAATGGTTATAGAGAGACATTTGTGTGCATACATTGCGTTGGGTTTTTTGGCAGTGTGTGAAAGCTTTGGTGCTAGTTTGGGTCATCTTGTAATCGGTGCTGATGTGGGAGGGCACAAATTTTTCTGAGAAGGAAAATTTTGATGGGAATTCTCTAGCCTGTAAATGGCATTTCCAAATTTTTATTTCTACTGCAAACCCTGTGCTGAAACAGCAGAGATGTTTAGTGTTGCCTCTGCATACTGAGGGCGTGAGAGGGAAAGAAGGAGCCTTTCCACTGCTGCTATTTCTGCTGGATGAGATAAAAGCCAGAAAATCCTGGTGTTGGATGCCAAGCACCCTGGAGAAAGAGGCCGTGACAGCCTGAAGTGTGCATCACCCATGGTGCCTGCAGAATGCACACAAGCCTGTATGCCCTTTTCTTCATTCTGCAGCTTCAGAGTCACCACACTAAAGGTAAGTTAGTCTTCAAAGGCTTGGTGTAGCTTACATCTGTGCCTGGAAGAATATTCACGCAAAGGAAGTGATTTTTGCTTTTGTGCCTCAAAGAGATAAAGATGTAGTCAGAGTAGAATTCAGTCTTCTCAGAAACAGTTCAAAGTGGTAAAGAGAGAAAGAAAGGAAGGAAACTGGGCTTGTTCCCAGAAGAAGGTGCAGAAGCAGCCAGTACAAAGACTATCTCCTCAAGTGGCCCTGCTTCTGTGGCAACAGGTACTTTTGCACAAACTCTGGGCCCAGCCTTAGCACAGACACCAAGGGACAAGTCCTGTGGATGTCAGTGGGTGGCAAAACACACACACCAGGACTGGTTTTCCATGTTCATGTGCATATTTTGCCTATGCATACACCTGCCTGTTGTTGACATCTACATTTCAATACAGAGTTGTCCAACCTTGTGGTGCTATGCATGCACCTTTGGTGACATTCTCAGCTCTGCAGTTAAACACTTTTTTTTCCTCTCTTTCTGTGCTGAAACACTGCATTTCATTTCACTCATCCTCCCACACAAATTCAGGGAAACGAGATATCCATCACTAAGTAACTACAAAAGACTGGAGAGCCAAGTGAGGAGAGAAAAGTAATTTTTTGGGCAAATGCTTAAATGACTATCATATTTTGAATGGTTCTTTGTCATATTAAAGTTGATGCCCTAGTCTGTGCTACTTTAATAGAATGTATGTGTTGATTTCTAGGATTTATGACAGAAACTTTACTGGCACAGATTTTTTTCTCTATTCCATATTTTTTTTCATATATATGCATCATGTGTATTCACTGCAGTCACATGAATTGCATTTTCCATATACAGATAGAAATGTAGCTTTCACCAAAGCAAGAAAGAACAAGAATATCTCAGAGCTGTGTTGGTCCACTTGGGCCTCATAGGCAGCACTGAAATATGTCTCATTCAACGATATTACTGTTCATATCTCCCACATTACTTCAGTTTCACTGTTTTTTAAAAAAGGCTCCGTTTAGTGTTCCATATACTGAAAAAATGCTCACCCCAAGTCACAGGAGTATTCTCCTGCCTGAGAAAGATATGAGAGAAAGAGAATTAAAAAACAGGCTTTCTCTGTGAGCATCAGGATGAAAACATCTTTTTTTCCTTGCTCCAGTAAAGCACACTTCCTCTGTAGTTGCCAACCCAGTGCCTCAGCAGGTGTCTATCTGCCTCAAAGTTGCTGGAGCTGTGCAGACTTGCAATAGTGAGGGGTTTTTCTTCTAATCTGCTGATTTTGACATCACCCTTACTGCTGATTCAATGAGCGCAGTGTCATAAATAGGATTACAGACCCCAGAGGCCTAATTCTCAGCTCCTTAATACACTGAAGAGTAACAGTAACTATGGTAAATAATTGCCTCAAATCAAATCAAAATTACAGCTTTAAATTCGAATGCCGGAAATGTTTGTTCAGTGATCTGTACGGTGGAAATCGTTTGCCTTTATCTAGCTCCCAAAGGAAAAATGGCACCCAAGGAGCAAATATCAACATCACAAATACTGCCTTTTGAGCATTTCACAGACGGCAATGCCGAGATCAGCTGGATTCAGCTGAAACCAGTGGTTCTGAAGCAGGAACGTGGCCAAACTGTGATTGTTCTCTTCCACCAACAGCTTTTTTTTACCTTTTGGACTTGGGTAAAATCAGGATCTAATTCTCAGCATACAGATGTACCATGTGGTTCTCACAGAGTGTGATGGGAATTAAATAGATGCTTCAGGAAGCTAATCATTATCAGGAGACTTAAAGCTTGTTCTGTGCTTGCTTTATGACTCTAATTTTCAGATACGGCCTGACTACCAGGATGTCCATGTGGGATATTTGGTCGCCTGGGTAATTATAACAAACATTCTGCTTTTATTTTACTATTCAAATGTTTAAATTGAGTTTGTTAAGGAGGAAGTGGAGATACTGTGAAGCCATTTGCTAATAAACCAAGGATGTTAGTAGACGACCAAAGTAAGAGTGGTCTCTTTTCTGGTATCCTCAATCACATTGTCTTTTACAATCATCAGCCAGTTTTCAGCTGTTGTAATTTGGGCTGACATTAGTGAATGCAATCTGCTTTAGGACACACAGATGCAAATTCTTCAGGGTATTTTCTAGTATTCATGAGCAATGCTAAGTAAATGACATTTCTAGATGTGATTAGCTCTGCATATCCCCAGATACTGATGTGTATATGTAAAATAGATGTAGCTATATATTTTAGCATACACAGACATGCAGGAATAGGCACATAAAAACATTTCCTCTCTCACACAGAGATGCATGCACATATACCACTGGTGGCAGATAAAAATAAATATACCATAGGGAGACATTTTAGATGAGCACGTATTGTGCTTGCCTTAAGGACTATATGAAATTGATTATAATTTGTGCAGTACTACAGAACTATTTTCTAAATGAGATTAAATACCATAAAGATGTATATATAGAGTCTATATAAGACCAGTTTCTTATGGAGAACTGCAGAGTTAAACCAAAGAAGGCAGGAAGTATTCCAGCAGGACAGGGAAAAAATACATGTTTAAGCAATGGACTGGAAAAATTAGGCAGCAAAGGAAAGAGCAAATTGAAAGCTGCTTAGATTTACTGTAGCTGTAATGTGTGTTCTGCTTATTTACATAAGGTCTATGTGATTATCTTCTCTGCTGTTAAGTAAGGATAGTCCCTACTGTAGTATCTGCTGCAACACATGGTACTTTTGTTATCTCGCATATGCAGCCCACTTACTAAAGAAACACACTAACCAATATGTAACATGAACTTTTGACTGTTCACAATGTTTGGAGATGGTGAATTTATTACACCACCAGCAGATACAAAGGGCCAAGCCTGTACTCCCCTGTGGGCAGACTGCTCTGGTTTTATATTAGACTTAGCAAAATTTCCGTTTGTTCTTTTTTGTTGCTGCCTGTTTGTTTGAAAACAGAGGTTCTCCATTCTGGACTTTAGTTTAATACAGTTCTGAGACCAAATATTGCACCCTATTGGATGAGAAACCAAGGCCTTTTTGTGAAAACGACAGACTCTCTTTTAGGCCTTAATGTTCCTCAAATGTTCTTTACTCACCCTGCATACCTAAATCTCTGTCTTTGATGTTCTCCAAGTGTCATCCTTGTAGTCTGCACTTATTCAGTTACCACCAACTTTTACCCATGGAAAGGCAAGTGAGTGTGTGAAGGTCAAGACATGAAAAATAACATGGACTTCTTTTTTTTTTCTGAGATCAGCAGCATCATACCCTTCTAATAAGCATTCAGTTATAAATTCCAACAGAGAAAGTAGTGGTTTGGCTTCCAGTCATTTGTGCTTTTTTTTACTAAAAAGAGCTTTTTAAATTTTTTTAGGTTTTTTTTTGTTTTGTTTTGTTTTGGGTTTTTTTGCCTTTTTTTTTGTTAAGTTTTACCTAGTTGTCGCTTGAAATATAAAGGAATTGTGGCTCAGATCCCATAGGGGAATAAATAAAAGACTCCAACACATTCTATGGCAACGGAAGATTCTAAAGCTCTTTTAAAGTTTTGTCTCAACCTACCACAAGTTTTCTCCTTGGCAAAGCAATATTCATGGATGTTTTAAAACAAACAACAAAAAAGCTTGTCTTAAACTAGATTTTCATGCACATTAGATGAAGGAATTTTGAATTCACCAGTGACAGGAAATTATTAACAGGTTATACTATTTTACTGTCATGAGCAAGAGCTCTTGGTACTGTCTCTCAGACTGTTCTATGTGGGAGAACAACATTTCACACTCTCCTGATTTCTTCTAATTTCTTTTCCTATCCAGAATGACAGGACCACTCTAGTGAAATGCTACTGAGTCATTAAAAATTAGTCAGTACATTGTTTGAATATGAATTTGGGAAAAATAGAGCAAGATATTGTTTCATTGTTTGGTGCAGAAGAAATTTATCAATTGTTCAAGGACAAAGGAAAGATTTTACTAGGAAAGATAATTTTTATGACATATTTGACAAAGCAATGGTGGAATAACCCTGGGAGTTGTGAAGCATTGCAAAACTGCACAAATGTAAGTGCTGAAAAGCTGCATTTGGGAGCTCTCAGCTATCAGATATGTGGTTATTAGTAACTCAAAATAAAAAGGAACCCATAACAGCTTAGAGTAAATTTTTACTGTTTAACCAGCCTGTACCAGGGCTGGTCTTCAGCCCATATGTCCAGTCACAAATGTATTATTAACTGCCTTTCCTCCTGGTGGCTATCTTTATGCTCTCTACTGGGGACTAAATATACCCATCAAACAGAATAGGAAAATTAGCCTTAATTGCTCCATCAGCTAAGAAATAAATAAAAAGCTGATATTCCTTCAATCCTGTCCCTGTCTGAACAGACAAGCTTTCCTACCTTGAATCAAACATAGCCTCAGACTCCACTCCCAGTAGTGCCCCTATAACCAGTTTTCTCCCAGAACCCAAAGACCTGTGTGTCCTGTGAGCTGCATGGTGGCTGATGGGAGTAATGCCACCCAATAATGACCTGGCCACAAGCCTCCAGCTTTTGTTCTCAGCTAATGAAAACATTCTTGGCAAATGCTTTTGCTTTAGGTCACCTTGCACTGGTCTGAGAACTCCAGTTCAAGTGGCACAAAATGAATGCCCCCAGCCATTGCTCTTAATTATGACCCTGCTTCCGAAAAACAACAAAAAAAGGCCCAGAGTTCTATTCTGTTATTCCTGGCTGGAGTGTCCTGTTGGCCAGCCAGCTTTGAACCCTTTAATTTCTTCAGAAAAATGTATCAAGCTTCTCAATGAGTGCACTCTACAGCATTGTTAGTTTGCTTTGTAGTAGTAGCAGTAGCAATATTAGCAGTAGTAGTAGCAGTAGTAGCAGTAGTAGTAGTAGTAGTAGTAGTAGTAGTAGTAGTAGTAGTAGAGTTTTTAATGGATGTTATTCCAGCAGAAAGTGGAGGTTATTCCAGCATAAAGGACAGTTAGATAAATTGTGTTTTCTTACAGTTTCTCTGACTGACCTTATTCTAACTTGCATGAGCAAGGGCAGCTCTGGATTGGCAGTGAAAAGAGTTGTTTTTTCTTCAAAGCCTTCTTTCTAACCCACAGTGTAAAAAATGCTCTGTTCTGTTCCTTCTCTGCCTCAGTTTACTTTAACTATAAAATGGAAGTGATAATTTCTGTTGTAAAATACTTACATCTGTGAATTGAAAGCATTACAGAAGAACTAATTACTGTTATGCTTAAACATTCCAGCATTGTGATTAAGTGATTTTTATGCCTTGATAATTATATTTCACTAGGGAAGAGTGGGCAACCATCCATCAAAGTCCCTGGCTGTGACTGAAATCTTAAGCTGACAGAAATTTTGTCATGCAGTCATTGATGACTATGGTTTTGAATAGATCTGAAACAAAGCTGTGAAAAATTCACAGTCTCTTCAGACTGACATTATTTATAGCACACCCCAGTATGAGGTAAATTTCAGTCACGTACAGCTTGTTTAAAAGCGGAGTAAATTTTTATCAGTCTCTTGAATGCTAACAGATGAAAGACTGTGTTCAAATCTTCAGGCCTTATACAGTAGACAGGATTGCAAGGCTAATTGGTGCTGCTGGCGTTTGGTGTTGAGGTTAATATGAAATAAAGCTGGTTTAGAAAATTATTATTTATTATTTTGTACAGATGGATTTGATTTGTAGCTTGGAAGTTTCACAAAGCATCTGTAGTACCCAGAGGAAAGTAAAAGGAGTAGAATAAATAGGAAGTACAATAGGTACATAGCATGGTTTTAGAAAACTATCCATTTCAGACAGCTTCACTTTAAGTATAGCTTCTGAAGTCTGTATTTGGCATTCCTTCTTACTAAATCAGTGTTGAGTAAGGGCTCCATGATTTTGCTGAAAATTAGTCAAGAGCTGTTTGTTCCAGGCTTACATGGAACAGAGCCTCATTTTACAACTTCTTCCTTTCATGCCATGGGGATTTTAGAAGGGCAAAAATACAGTAAATCAGGAGTTGCAAAATTTTGGCCAAGGAGTTGCCATATCTTGATCTGACCACAATGTGGCTAAACCAGGCACCAGGTACCAGAAGTACAACTTCTATTCATGCACATGTACACTGCTATCCTTTCCTGTGGCATGGCAACATAGGAGCTACCAAATCATCCAGAAAGCACTTTTGCTGGCCTTGATTTTCTTGTGGCAGAATAACACCTCTGAGAGTCTCTTTGGTGGGATGTAGAGCATGTTTTGGTTCCCCAGAGGATGGATCAGCTGCTAGTGACAGCAGCAGCCAAACCAGTCATTGCATGCTGGTGTGGAGCAAAACAGTAAAAATTCAAAATCATTGCCACTGCAACAGGGAGTGAGGCTGACTTCAGTATGACTACATTTGCAGTGAAGGAGTGCTAATACATATTTCATAACCCTTACAAAACTGTACCTTTCTGTGCAAGAACTAATGAATGACTCAGGCCTGGTCTTAGTAATTGTAACAAGAAGCACTGTGTTGCTGAAAACTTGGGAAACCTCTTCTCCGATAGTGTTGAAATTACTGCATAGAGCATCTAAGTTCCCAAGATATTGAAGAGGGAGATCTGGATGCCTAAAAATAGGATTCATTGTCTAGCACACAGAGTTTCAGCTAGCAAACAGAAAATGCCTGAGAGGAAAAAGATCTGTTTATTCACCTCTCTCCCCACCTTGCCCACTGGCAGTTCTGTGGTAGGTACTTATGTTAAACAAGGATTCAGTGCCAAAAGCTGTTTCCAGATTCCAGGTAACAGCTTCGTACATTTCCAAAGAAATGACTGGCTCACTTTCTTTCTAAACCTGCAATCAGTTCATCCTACTCTTTCCAAATTAATCTAATGGTTTAAACATTTCTCTCCTCAGCCTGAAGCATTGTCAGTTGCACCTTCTGCTCCCCTATGCAGCAGGTGATGGGTATGGGCTGTGTTTGCCCCTTGTCCTGCATATGAGCCACTCTGAATTGTGGGGCTGAAAGCTCAGTGGTGGGAGCTGCTTCTGCAAGCCTGCAAATAGAAAATGCAATCTGAGCAGAGTTGAAAGCCCACAGCTTCATTCTTTATCAGGAATGTCCTATCCACAACCTTTAGCCTCACTCGTGTATTGAAGCCTTGTTTGGTTCACATGGGCTGTCAATATGGGTAGCATGTAATTCTTAAACATTATCTTAGGTGAACTAAGATACTCGTTTTTGCTGTCCTTTACGTGTGAGCATTGTCATTCTATACCTCTGACTAACTCTAACAAGAGTTATGGGATTCAGATCAAGAGAAGAATTAAACTTTTTCCAATTAATGACATCAATGCAGCCCTTGGCACATTTTCAAAAAGCACTTTTCTGTGCTACATAGTAGTACTGCTTGGAGAAATAAGGGCAAACTTTACCCCCGGAGTTCAACTGACTGCCCCCAATACTCCTTGGAAATGAGCTGGGTAATCTATCTCAAGAAAGAGTGCATGAAATAATAGCTGCTACAGGCAGGGAAGTTATAAAAGTTATTTATTTCTCTCATAATAACCCTAGTTGATTAAGGAAAAAAGAAAAAAAAAAACAAAAACAAAAAACAGAAAACCAGAAAAAACCCCACCCTGTACAATAAAAGGCTCACATTGTGTGTTACTTTAATTTCATTTCACATCTAGACACCTATATGCATTTACTGTTTTTCTGGGAGGGTTTAAATACCCTGAGCTAATTATAGGACAATATTTTCCAAGTTACAAGGGTTGAATTGAAAGCACAGCTAATGAGATACTATTCCTGGCTATTAAACTGAAAGAAAAAGGGTCTATTTAATTATAAAGTATGAAAAAAAAGCATAATCATCTTGTAATGTAACAGCTCTCATCTGGATTATTATTTTGGTGCACATTTATAAACACTGCCTGGCACATTATTGAATTGTTTAACATTTACGTGAATGTAGTTATTCTACAGAATAATAACATTGACACTGAGCTGGTTGCCTTTTAATTTCAAGATTATTTCATATCTACAGAATAACAATATTGACACTGAGCTGGTTGCCTTTTAATTTCATTATTTCATATCTACTAGATATATTTTCTCCTTTATCAGAAATAGAAAATAACAAAATATAAAGGAGATGTGAAAGACAGGAAGAGCTATTAATCTTGTCTGCCAATACTTTGGTACGTTTTCATGTGGTCATTTAAAATAGTATTTAGTTTCACTTTAAAAATATATTAAGTGAGTTTACTGTAACTTGCAATTCTCAGCAATCTATAAGATGAACTAAAAAGCAAATTATGGGGCTTTTCCTTATTCTAACTCAGTTACAGTACCATTTATAGTACAGGCTGTTCTTCCAGAATTACTTATTAGTAAAACTCATACTTCTAACAAACTGAGACGTGAACAACTTTAAAAACTAATTGTTGAAAATATGCCAGAGTTTCTTGGATGTCACTTACTGGAAAGCTTTTACTTGTCTTTCTTCACGGCATTCATATGACTTCTGTTGATTCTTTGCCTTCCTTCAGCTGTCAAGAGCTGCTGGGACTTGTCAAGTGGCACTGGCTACACTCTCTGCAAGGCTTCTGTGAATGAAAAGGTGAGCTGTGACTCAGGTATAAGCCAACTGAGATGAGCCATGGAAGGGAACAAGGTGAAGTGAGGTGATTTCTTTAATTTGGCTGACCTGCAGGTACTACATGGTTAAAGGAGAGGCACAAGTAACTTGAACGTTTTGGAGCACATCACTGAGCCACTGTAGGTACTCTCCAGATTAGGAGAATGCTAGGGAATTCTTGCTGAGGAATTCTTGCTGTGGCAGCTGTCAGCAGCTAAGTTGGAGATGTTTATGCCTGTGGGTTTAAGAACTAGTTTGTGAAGTTAATTGCATACCTAATAAAGGCCTTTCTTGAACTTCTTGAACACACTGAACTTCTGTGAAATAAGCAAAGCTTTTGACTGGAGGGAAGCTGAACACATCTCCACATCTCCCAGGAGATCAAAGACAGAGTAAAATATATATATTATGGCTGTACTGAGGCATTATATTTCACTTCAGTAGGGTGAAGTATCTTAACTATCTGTCTCTTGGATTTAGAAACTGAGGTTTTACTAAACTAGATGTTCTAAAAGGTCACAAATAATTGCCAGCCGTCATTAGCTCCCTGTTAGCAGCTTTTTGTCATAGAATTTCCTTGAATTTATTATAAAAAGAGAATGGAAATATAAAAACAATTTGTTCATAGTTATGTCTTGGGTCTATAACTGGAACCGGTAGTCTCACCAGATGCAACTCGAAGCCACTATTCCTCTCATTGGAGTGGAACAGGGATAAGGGCCATAACTTCTTTTACATAATTGCTCAAATGGATGCTGGGAGGAATTATAAGCATTTGTGACTGTTATTTGTGGCATTATCTGGAAGTCAAGGATGTGAAAAAGAACCGATGTCTTTTGGTCCTTTTGTCTTCCACTATCCCCTAAAGTGTACAGGTCCATGTCTTATTATCACTTTTCCAGTTTTTTTTCATTTTTCCAGTTGATTTTCATTGATTTCTTCTCTTATTAAGCATCTAATTACCATTTTAGATGCTACTGGCATACAAGATCTTGCTCCTTCGTGTGTGAGGCTCTTTGATGCTGTCCACATATGTGACTTGCAGCAGCTGACTACTCACTGGTCACTTGGAGGTGGATAATTCCTTGATCCTCTTGTTTGAACTTGCATATAAAGAAAGGAAAAGCTTTCCCCAAAGAACTGCCCTGTGAACAGGAACATGAGGAAATGTTACTCTAGATGAACAAGCCCATGTGTTCCTGTGGGGGGACTGGAAGAAGAGCTAGCCATCATTAAATTCAGTCTAGGCTTTTTGGATCCCACTTTATGCAAGGGAAAATGAGGATGCCTAGGATTTCCTGGTAGCTGCCTCACTTGAAAAAAAAAAAGTTTTTTTATGGAAGAACAAGAAATAGAACAAGTTGCAACATGTTCCTCATCCTTTTAATTACATGGGAAAGGAGAATACATGGTTAATATTTCCACTTGCAATCCTTTTACCTACTCTATTTCCCACCTGTTTAATTAGCTCTTCTTACTTTTTTTAAATTTCTCCCAGTCATTTTCCTGATGTCTGAACTGTCTCCCATCTTCTTGCATCTTTTCCCTCTAGCCTTGCCCACAGGTTTTCATCCTTTTGTGTGATCCCCATCTTGAAAACATTTGCATGTGGATTGTAGTTTCTTTTTGAGCATAATTTTTATGCTGTACAGTGATAGTATTTCCCCATGAGTAAAATAAAAAGAAAGAGGCTTTGCTAGAGGCACAGAATATGCCTACATTGAGCAAGTGTTATGACCAAACCTAACAGATGTGTGTCTATGGAGCCAAACAGAACCAAGGACCTGATACTGGCACTGAAAGTATTTTGGGGCTTTTACTTTGGGCTGGTTCTAGTCTGACTGTGCAGCTTAAATACCTGTCAGCTAAAGTGCATTCCATGTTCTCCTGCGGTGCATCTTCCATTTTCGGTTGATCCAAAGGAGCAGTTGGCACACCCTGAGACCACTTGGGACTGCAAACCAAAGCACAGCAGCGGGGAGGAGGAGAAGGGCACTGCAAAGGCATCTTCCTGGACCACGTTCAGACAGTGATGTAGCTGCATCTATACTGAGGCAAGATGTTTACTCTCCCTTCCATCTTCTCCCCTCAGCTATGCTTAGATCGACCTGACAGAGCTTGCTCCTATTCAGTGAATATTATATATTCCAGTGAAGCACCCACTTAGGGAAAAGGAGTACATATTTCTTCTGGTTACTATGCCTATGAAGGTCAGTGTAATGTGCTTTGTGTTGCCTAGGCTTGTTTCTGTATGGAAATGAGATTTTATTATTTTTTGCCCATATAATTTTTAGTTTGGCTCATTTCATTAAAGTAGAGAAAAGCACTTCCCTGGAAATCATGGAATCATGTATTTTTTTCCCATATAAATAAGTTGTTTAATTCAATTGGATACAATCATTAAAACCATTTATAAATACAGATTCTCTTCCAGTAATACTAAGACACATTATTGATTACAAAATCACAATTATTATGACTGGTCAGAAAACATGTTTTGCAAAATATATTATGTTTTTACATTTTTTATAATTGTATATTCCCTAAAATTTTGCATTCCCCTTGGAATTATGAGAGTTTCCTTCAGGTCTGACTTTCGCCCTACGGCTTTTCAACTGATGTCACTGGCTTCCAAAAAATCTTCCCAGTGAGACAGATATATTTCTGAGAAGATGCGAGCATTTTAAGATTTAAAAAAAATAAAAGGTTCAGTACAAAGTCAGACACAGTAATACACGCAAGGGGACTTCTGGGACCACTGATTTTATTTTCGTGCTTCTGCAGGCAGGTAGTTTAGGAAGAACTTTTTCTCTAAACCAATTCTGTAGTATATATAGTTCAGGTTTTTGTTCCTACTACTTCCATTGGAAAACTGCTCTAGAATCTTACTTATGTCTGGGTGAATTAAGTTTTAATCATTTATATCCAGTTGTTCTCAGGTCACATTGTTCTTCCTAACTTGATATTGATTTGATTGATATATAAATGGAAAACTTTGTTATTTTCTTGCAGCCTTTCAGTCTTCATTTTGTCAGAATAACATAGCAAACATCACCAAATGAGGAAGAATTCTCTGCATAATTTTAACAGCACAGGTACTTACCTATCTTAGCAGATTTAACTTGGGATCTCATTTACCATTTTCACAGGAACAGCTTGTTGATGATTTATTCATTTCGTTTACAAATGGATCTCTCTGGTTTTTTCCTCGGTCATTTCTACTTGATGAATACCTAGTTTATAACTGTGATGCTTTTTTATAAGTTCCTAAGAAAAGCTGCAACCTGGCCTATTGAATTTAGTTTATTACTGTGATCCTTGACACCCTCCTGCTATTCACCCTCCCTGATACTAATCATTAACTCACTTCTTGGGCACTGAACCCTTTGATGCTTCTTCTTTTAGCACCATCCATGGACATCTCTTTCTTTTAAATAAGTCCTTTTTAAAAATTGCTTATAGGTGTAGAAATGTGTGTTTTTTAATCCTGTTTCATCAGAGAAAGCTATCGAGAAAATATGGTATAGGCAAACCTTAGCAAATCCATGAGTTGTTATGATTTTTCCATTTATCTTTAGCTACAAATCTATCCAAACTATCTTCAGGTTTGATCTTGTAGTTGGGTACACAACTTTCCTTTATTTAAAAATTTAGTGTTAACTTGCTGTTCTCCAGTTATTCAGTACTAATCTCAAAAACTTTAAAAAAAAAATTAAACTATTTGCTATGAGATCAGAATTTCAGAATTCTGGAAGATTTTTCACAGATTTTTCTTTTCTGGAAGATTGATGTACTAGGATGCTTGATTTCTGCTTTTAATATTATAATTTCTAGTTCCATGCTAATTTTTATCCTTCCATTCACATTAAACCATTAGTCCTCTGATTCCATATCAGTGGAACTATGAATGTCAAAAATTAAGGTAACATTCATTTATTCTTTTCAGTCACGCCTTGAAGTCTCACTGAATCTCCCAATACTCAGTGCATTAGAAATAATTTTTTTTAATTGCCTTCTCTTATTTATTTTCTCCTTTTCCAGGTGCAATTTTTAATTGTGTGTGGTTCCTGACAGTTGTTGTTATCCTCTTTTATGCCTTGTCTTTAAAATATTCTTTTCTTTACAGAGCAGTCTTTATTTTAGTTTGGTTTTGATTTTGCATTTCTTGTACAATTTCTGCTTATTCTTAAGTATTTTCTGTGATTTGGAAAAGTTAGTCTTCTATACAGGGATAGGAGTTCTTGTATTTTGTACCATTAATAGAGAGAATTCCCAAGCTTACAGTACAGTGAAGTCTATATGCTCATCAATGCAGTTGACTTTATTAACTAGATAACTTAATTTGTCTTTTTGAAATTAAGAACCCTAATTATAACCATACCCATGAGTAGCTCTTCATTCCATTCAAGTGAATCAGACTAGGATTGATTAATAGCTTTCTGTCAATATCTCCAAAGATCATGAGCTTAGAAAAGGTAAGGCTAAAAAAATCTTACTGTCATCTTCAGGTTTATTTGATTGTTATTTTCTGCAAAGAAAATTACTCAGAAATGGCTGGAGCCTATTATTTTTAACACCATTTGTCTTTCTCACTGTACTTGAAAAGAGAAGTCATCCAGGCTACAACTCCAAATAGTATTTAATGACTTTATACATTATTCAAGTTAATCATTAGGTTTAGAGGCACAGAACTTGTGCTAGAGCTCTCTCCAGGAATGATGCTGACACAGGCAGACTTTGGTCTCTTCTCAATGTGTGTGGTTGTATTCATCTGTCATTAGTCTACTTTAAAGTCAATGTAAGAATGTGAATACATTGATCTACCAAGTCTTGCTTTAGTTACAGCTTTCCTGAGCAACACATATCCTTAATAGCTCTGTTTCAGTCATGTTTCCTTTTTAACAATCTCTTTCTTGGCCTACAATATTTCCTGACAGCTCTTTTTGCAGTATTTCAAGATTCTCCACTGTACTCTACAAACATTTCTATTATTTCCAGTTTCTCAAGTAGATGAGATAGATAGGTCTTTTTGCCAATGATTGTTGCCTCGGCTGAATACTTTTACAGCATTAATAGTGTTCTTTGGTTATGTTTTGGGGTTTTTTCTGTTTGATATTTGTCCTCTACTTTCTGGCATTCTTTTATAAAAGCCTTAACATTGACCAGCTTCGTTGCATAAATTAATGGAAAACTCATTGAAAACTCATTGTAGTCTGTTTGAAAAACATGCAGATAGAGTATGACAGGGAGGCTATAGAAAGTTAATGGACCAGAGAATCTGGACATAGGAGATACCTGATCTCTGTATCTTGCTGCACACTGTGCTTCAGCACTCATGCTCTGAAACACCACAGAGCAATGTCAGAGAATAAAAGTGACCTCAAATGCTACAAGCACAATCTGCTACTGTAGCCAGACCATGGCCCAGAGTATGGGGAGATATATTCACTTTGTCCTCTGCTTCACTCAGTGGTGAAATACAAGAGGCTACTATGGCAACATCACATGGTACATTTGTTATCTCTGAACGAGAATGTGTTGAAGGAAGTAGCAGATCAGTATGCCATGTGTGCTTTCATTTTCTGGAATGTTTTCAAGGGAAAACATCTGTTCAGATATTTTTCCTGGGATTATGGCTTCAGTTAACAAAAATGTGAAGAGGAAGGGATGCAATTCTCTCTTACATTGCACCCTTTTCTCCTATAAAATTAAATTATTTTTGCTAAGTTTTTGATTGGTTTTTTTTTGTTTTGTTTAGTTTAGTTTTGTTTTGTTTTGTTTTTTGCTAGCTCTTGTATCCCATACTATGCTGTTTTTCCTGGGTGGAATATATTATTTGTGTCTTTACTTGTTTCCTTAAATGAGTAAAAAGCTAAATGTTCCTTTGAACGCTTGTGTTGGGATATTGTGGGTAGGTGGGAATGGAAGTTATGGCTGGGAGGTTAGCCAAAATCTTTCTGTGCTAGCTGCAAGCATTACTTTAAGATATGAAAAAATGTATATTCCTACTCATTTCATAGAAAATATAGTCTGTGGTTAAAATATTAGAATTCTGGAATTCAAGAAATATGTATTCCATTCTTGGCATGGCTACTCAGGTGTCATCTCTGATGCTAAACATGTTCTTCAATATCTGTGTGGTTCAGATCTTCTCAATATGATATCCACATTCTTGGTTTTGGATGCTAAACTCCCTGGATTCCTTTCACTTAACTTCAGACATCTGCAGTATAGACATTTACATTTGAACAAGCTGTCTAGGCTTCCTTTATAGTCAATGGAAAAATGTAGAGGCTTCAGATGCCATTCATCTGGACAATTTTAGACATCTCAGTTAGACTAAGACAAATTGCATCCAAAAAGGGCTTTTTTCTTTCCACTGATGAAGTCATAAGCATAAATTAAAGATTTTATATATCAAAATTTGGACAGATAAGTACTACCTTTGTAAAGAGGTAGTACTTATCTGTCCAACTTATCTGTCCAACTTATCTGTTTATGTTTGTTAGTAAAGTAGCTTTGTTGATGTGCCCCTTTGTTATGGCTGTAGTTTCTGTATGATACTTGAACACTAGCTACAATCAAAAAGTAAACTGTAGGAGGCCCCAGTGTTCTTTCTTACTAAAAGACCAAGGCAAATTTCAATCAAACAGAAACACAGATAAGAAAACTGATTGAGAGAAAGAAAAAAATAATGTTGGCCATAATCCCAATATTGGGGTTTTAAAATACTAAAAAATGAACTTTCCATTCTTGTAAAATGTTTTTTTTTAAATTGTTGTTTGAAATTATATCTGTAGCAATGGCCAAGTATTTTAAAGAACGAAAAAACAGAAACACATTTTTCTTTACTAGAATATGCTTGTTATTGGCAACTGAAATGTCTTCTGCTGCAAAAGGCTTTCAGTTCCATGCCAGGATGTTTGGTTGAAATGCAGTTGAGAGAATCTGACTGCCAGGGAAGAAAAGTTCAATTAATTTCTTTGTTCATGGGTACACACTGCTCTGAGATGCTCTAGTGTTCAAGATGCCCTGATGGGGAAGCAGACAGTACCACACAGGACCTGTGAGAACTCTTGATATTTGGGAGAGCACCTCAAAACACACTAGGCATTTAAAATGGGGCTGAGATTCCCAAGTATGCACAACTGAGCTGGGCACACAGAGAAGGGAGAGTCACAGCTCCTACATTAAGCATTGCCTTTGAGATGCATAATAAAGTAATTAGTCTCCCTAAAAGCTAGACTCATTCTGTCAGAGCATTATTCAGAAGAGAAAACTAGGTTAGGGGTTCTGAATCACCTTATCTAGGTTTTATATCTTTCAAGTATCTACAGCAAGTTAAAAGGGCAAGATCTGGAAATCCTGCCCTTTGAAAAACAAAGTTAGGATATGACTCATTTTTCACTTCCACTAAAATCAATGGGGAGAGGTGCTTCTAACATATATTATACAAAGCTTATATAGGCACAGGAAGATATCTTATTCTGGAAGTTCTTTTATTCTTTCTGTGTCTAAGGTTAAGGTGACATCATTCCATACCTACTCTAGTAAGAACCATCTCACAAGCAAAACCACACCAAATAAGCAAAGGAATTGAATCTGAGGTGAATAGAGGACAACCTTAGGACAAACTGTATCCATTTCTTGCAAGTTTTTAGTCAAAAGTTAAAATGTCATCCAGACACAAAATCCAAAGTTTTCAGATAACTCAATAAGTGTGAGATACTTTAAACGCTTTCGTGCAGAGTTTTGTCACAAATATCTGGTAACAAAGGCCAATTTTGTGAAGATTTGTATCTAATTTTCAGGCTTCAATTTTTACTTGTAATTTGCATCTCAGGTTAATCACATCCATGCACAACTGCAAGATGTCTGATGTCTTTAACTGAGGTAACTGAAATAGAATTAATGAGCAAAATCCAAAGCATACATTAATTTCCAAGACTTTTACTTAAGTCACAATGGTTTAGAGAATTTTTCTTCATGGCAGCTGCATTGACTTGAAAGGTATTGTAATGCAAAGTATTTAAGAAGAAGACAAAGAAGTTATCATCTAAAATATATACAGTCAGTTTAATAGTAACTAGGGCAAGATACAGTGAAATAAACCCAAAATAATAAATAATAGAAATACAAGTAAAAAAACAGTTTAAAGGAAAAAAGATGAGCAAGATAAACTAGATGAGCAAGAAAAAGTAGAGTGGCTCTGCCCTTGGCTGCGTTCTCAGAGTACTTAAGATGTCATAGGACAAGACCCGAGATTTTTCATTAATGTATGAGCTGAAGGAGCTTACTGTGACTAAAGGAGATAAAGAGACCTTAACTGTTTCTACTAGGAGGGTCCACTGCCCTCACAGCAGGAGATGCTGCTCTGACTTCTCTTTTCAGGACAGTAGCAGCTAAGTTTGCCTTTTCTGGCACAGGAAAAGCTGGAAATGGGACTGTGGCTGTTTTGTCACTGTCAATAACCCACTTCCTTCAATGGTTGCCTTCTTTGCCTCTGCAGAGAGTCAGTCCTGGTGGGAGGATTTAGTTTAGTCTCAGTACAGGAAATACTTTTAAAGTCCCTTGTTAGTCCTCTGCCCTGACATCAATCTCAGAATTCATACCTTCCTGAGGACCATTGCATGCTGCTGCATATTAAAAGCTTACCTTCCTGTCTGACAGTGAATATCTGCAGGATCAGAATTTTACCTGGCAAATGTTAAAAGAGGAGTTTTCTCTTGAATCATTTTACATTTTTGCATATTGTACATTGAAAGAAGCAGGAAAGATTTGCTGATGGCAACTGGGCTTGGGCTTGGTGCTGATGGTCACCTTCTTCAAGGCTTTTGGAGTGGGTTGTCATATAGAGATTCAATGCAGACTGAACTTTCATGTCAGACAGAGATGTTGTGAATCAGGTGAAAATTGGGAAGGAGGCTAGACAGAACCAGCATGATCTGCCTGAAAAAAAATTAAGACCTTCTCCCTGTAACTCACCCTCACTCATGTCCAGCATAGAAAAAAATTATCAGGACATAAGAAACCACATCATGGGTCAGATGAGCAGAAACTGAGTGTTCTGCTTCTGACGGTGGCAGTATGAAATGCTGTTTTGGGAGAGCACGTGAACCTGCTCACACTCTGTAGTCCATCTCCCATCCAAATTTGTTTTTAAGGAATGGAGAAGATGCATCTCTGCTTAGCCCTGCCATCACTGATTTATGAATCCGGTGTTCATTAATTTATCTGTCTACTTTGAACCTGCTAAAACTGTCCTCTCTCACAACTTCCCATGGCCATATGTTTCAGAATTTTAACTAGTACTGCATAAAGAAATACCTTCCAGATAACAGGATCAGGACTATCAGGATTTTGCAGGAGTTTATTATATGTCTTCTGGCCTTTTCCTCTTGAAACGAAAATGTTCCAACCTGTCTAATGTTTTCTTGTAAAATAGCTCTTCCATCACCTGCTTACTCTTCTCTGTACTCTCTCTAATTCCACCACGTCCTTCCTGAGGTCATAAAACAACAAAGAGCACTGAGAAGGTAGGTGCACAAAAGGTTTTATATAGATGTAAAATGATGGCATTTGGGTGGCCTTCCTCCAGTGATATTTGATATCTTGATGGCTATTTCTAGCTGCAGCCAAAGACATTTTGAGATCCTCCTGTTGTTTCTTGTCACTGACATAATATTTAACTATATAAAAAAAATCTTAATTTCATTTCCACACTTGGAGATGTCACAGTTCATTTCCATTTTCTGGTCATTGATGAGGAAGTTGAGTAAAACAGGTTCTAGAACCAGCCTCTGAAGTACAATGCCGCCAATTCTTCTCTAGCCTGAAAACGAAACATTAAGTCTTATGCCTTGCATCCTATTCTTTAATTCACTTTCAGTCCTGAAAAGAACTCTGTTCTCATGGCAAATGAGTGTTCTAATTATCGCTAAGGTTTTTTTAACAAACTTGTGTCAAACAAACCTTTGAAATTTAAAATGCACATTGTCCACATCATTCCCCTTATAGATGAGCACCCTCATTCCCTGGTCGTGTGTTCTGAACAGCTTCCAATCTAAGGAAAAGCATAACTGTATCTGTTACCTTAAGAAGCTGAAACACAATGCTTTTCCTTAAAAATTTCCTATGTGCTCATTTGTGGCTCAGTTGGACCCAATAATTGTAGTTAACTCCTCAAGGCAGAGACAGACTTTGTGCTCAGTTCCTACAGAACCAAAGCTCCAACTCAGAGCTGAGACTCTTGGGAAAGCAGCTGTACATCAATATCTAAAATTCATGTTATGTTTTTTGTCAGTTATCTCAAACCATTCATCATTTCCCTTCCCAGGAAAGGAAAACCAAAGAGGGAAAGGCACTCAAGTGAAAGAAGCAGTAGTTAAATCCAAATCATCCAAATCCTATCTGTACTACACTGGACTGTCTCCAAAGCCAAGGGATCCTAAATGTAAAGATGCATTAGTATTTTGTCCATTTCTCTTTTCTCTTTCCATTAGCAGCGAGCTGAATTAAATCCCTGCACCTGAAGAATGGAGATACTCTGTTCCAAATACTGTGGAAATTCAGGTTTATATGCACTCCCAATTCTTTTTTTTTTTTCCAGTTCAGGCTCATCTCATATCTCAAAGATATTTTTTTTCCTACTCAACAAGTTTCAAATCTATACATTTACCCCATCCTCAAGCTTTCTGTTCCTTGGCAAGTCTTCCAACCCCCAACACTGAACCAACTTTTGTCTGCTTCACACTTAATCAGCATTCCTTTATTAAAAAACTATTAATTAGCTTCTCAGTGGTCCAATCTACTGACTATTGTGATAATTGTAAGACTTTTAGGGCTTTTCCCCCCCACTTTGTTGACAGACTATTGGACTTAGAAACAGCACCACAAGGAATGCAGGATCATCTTTGTTTCAACATACTTAAGGTGCTTTTATCTGTAGGTTTGCCTTGAACAAAATCCTGTTCAAATTGTATTAAGCCCCAGATAAACCTCTCTTTCAGATTATGGTTTC
The DNA here is from genome assembly GCA_013397815.1 of Aleadryas rufinucha. Taxonomy (NCBI): domain Eukaryota; kingdom Metazoa; phylum Chordata; class Aves; order Passeriformes; genus Aleadryas; species Aleadryas rufinucha. The sequence goes on from VZTH01002169.1 coordinate 254,549, forward strand.
CAACTGAACTCCTGTGCACTGAAGAGAGGGCACCGAATTCTTGATTGTTTCAAGAAAACCTCTTTGAGTAATCCCTTGAGCTTGCCTACAGGGCTTGGATTTCCTAATGGATGCTTTGATGACAGGAGATAAGAGCCAAAGGTACCTTTATTCTCTTAGAAATTGCTCCAAACAAACAACCTCAATGATTAAAGCTAATAGAAATACCTGGAAGATTGATAGTTTGCAAAGCACTGCTGAGTGAATGAATAACTTCCCCTTTTGCTCCAAAAGCTAATATTTGTCCACATTTGCTGCCTTTTAAGAAAGTGCAATGGGTTTTTTTGTATGCAGAGTGTTGATCAGGAACAAACAGACACTATTTAACTGTTATTTGAATTTTAAACAAAGCCTCCCTACTTCAGCTATTGAGGCAGCTTTCTTCATGGCCTCATTTATAATAATTCAAACATGGCATGGGAGAGTCGCTAGAGTAAAGTATATATAAGTGTGAACATGATACTCTTGTAAAAGTCTTTAATGATGTGAATGGGCAGTGCACTATGGTATTCTATACAGGAGTTTTAAATTGCACAAAGGGCCTGTAAAACTTCTATATCTGTTCCCAAGCAATACACCTATCAGAGGGTTGAACAAATGGAAACCAAACTCTGCAGCAAATAAAAATGTTAAATTTACAATGCTGGATTATAAAATGGTGTCTCTCAACAGCAGCCCTGACTTATTTCATGTTCTGATGAAATCATTGCTTGTGAATGCCAAGAAATTCAGCTGTAAACTTTTGGCAATAAGTAGACTTTCCTTGGAACTGATGGTTTTGAAAACATCTGTAAGTAAGGAATCCACTGCAGAACCAATAAAAGAGGCTGAAGAGACCAAAACTTTCACTAACACCTCATAACACAGGCAGTGCTGTGAGTGCCACCAAGCCCTGCTCCCTGGTATGTGGGTTATGTACATACCAGAGTTCATTTCCAAAATGGAGGGTTTATGATTCCCAGTGTCACAGAGTGTGCAGTGGGGGAGTGTATCACATAACAAAGTAATCTAACAATAGAGCTGAAAGGAGTTGAACATTTGGTTTTTGAAGTGATGCAGCCCAGGGTGGGTGGTTCTGATATTGAAAATTCCTCAGGTTTCTTTAACACAACATAAGTAAAACCTTAGAAGGAACTACTCTGAGTGAGTGTGTTAAAGAAATTCTCCTTTGATAACCGCATTGAGGCAGGATTTGAATTAATCTCATTTTCCTTAAAAGATAGTGGAGTATGGAGTTAAGAGTAGCAGGAGAAGACAGGAGGTTTGAGAGTGAGGAGGGTATGGGTAGTTTTTGAGGGCTGAAAAAGATTGTGAGCTGCTGTTGCCTCAGAGCTTTGTTCCCTTAGCCTGGGTCATCACCGGGCCTATGGAGTTCAGCTAAAAGCACCTACTGAAATGGAAATAGAAGTGTGAAGTGAGACTTCAAATTATGTTTGATTCTCTCACTGATGCTTGAGCATTCGACAGCTTTAAACAAGCCTTCTACAAAACTAGCCTTGGGAAAGAATTTTGATACAGAGAAGGCACAGATTAAATTTAACTATTCCTCCCCTTGTTGCACGTGTCCCCCATTCCCCCACACTACTTTGATACATCCTGTGGTCCCCTCAGAGGATGAGGGTTCCCAGACAAGATGACATTTTGTTCTCTGAGTAGAGGTGCTCTGATTACACCTGAAAATTCGTGACCAAATCCTTTCCCTCTCCTCTGCGTTGTGGGGAAGGAAAAGACTGTCTGCCTGCTCTTCTCTCTCACAGTTGCCTGGTCCCTCTCAAACCATAAATCCCCCCAGGTGAAAACAGTGCAGCTTTTTTGCTGATGCCTACCCAGCAGGAGTGAAGCCACAGCTCTTCCTGCCCCCAACACCAGTGTTTGGCAGAGAGGTGAATGAAATCCATTTTTCAATACTGTTGTCACCTTTTAATAAAACATGATAAAAAAATTATTAAAGATCTTATTGAAGGAAGTCAAAATAATTATTTCATATTATTTTTGACAACTGAATTGATGACCCCACTGCATGATAATTCTTTTTTTTTTCTTTGTAACAGCAATGATTTCATAATGAGGGACACAACTGCACTTTTTTTTGAGTACACAGTTGCAACTCCAAGGCAACCGGCAATAGGACAAGGGGAAATGGCCTCAGGTTGTGTCAGAGGAAGTTCAGGTTGGATTTGAGGAAAAATTTGATCACTGAAGGAGTGGTTGTGCACTGGAACAGAATGCCCAGGAAAGCAGTGGAATCACTTTTCCTGGATGTTTTCAAAAATAAGAGGACATGGCACCTTGTGATATGATTTAGTGGGCTTGGCAGTATTTGGTCAAAGGTTGGACTTGATTTTGGAAGTCTTTTCCAGCCCTAATGGTTCTATGATTCTGTGATCATTTACAGCTTCCACGTGTTCAGGTTCAGAAAATCTCTCTCCTACACTGACATGTCTTCCATGGTATAGGGTTTATGACTGATAAAACTGTCAACTTGACTGCATCTGAGGTTCTTACGTGGATTTGTGGGATGATCATAGTTTAGATGAACAACAAAATATTTTTGCCTTTCACAACCCCTTAGAAGACTAGGGCACAGAACTCCCATCTGTCTACAAAGCCTTTTGTAGCACAGCCCACGAGGCCAGACTGGAGGCAGGAAGGGTGGGTGTAGAATGGGAATGAAAGCCGTGCAGGTTTTGGGGAGTTCTAGGTAAGGTGAATCTCAGGCTGAGTACAGAAGTCCTTTCCCTTGTGTTATGCTAAAACATGGCAAATCCTCACCTTTGAAGGACACTCAGCATGACAAAGAAAACCTCTCTCCTCTGAACCTATGTTCCTTTAAAGACTTGTGCAGGAGGAGTTTGAAGTAAAACCTGTGATGGTCTTTCAATCAGGCACTGGGTCATACCAGGTTAATCTGACCCATGACTTGCTTCATTCCCAGCAGGGGAAAAATGAAAGTCTTTCATGGTGTATAGTACTCAGTAACTAAGAATTTCAGAAGTAATCCTAATATGTATAGCATACACTCTTCAATGATGGAGAAATATTAAAATATCACTTAGCTGAAAAGACTTTATTGTGATATGTTTTAAATAGTGTTTTCTGTTTCTTTCCAGTCTCCTGTTTTCTTTTCACTCCTGTAGTGAACTAAGATTGGTCATACTGACCCACTGCCAGTATTTCTTAGTTCTCCTTAATGAGGAGAACCTCCCTGCCAAATCTGATCCTGGAAACCCACATAATTTGTGAGTATGAGAAAGATTAGATTAGTGTTTTAGAGCTGTTATTAGTGATATAAAATGCAAGCAAATATGGTTTCTCACCCCAGATGCTATGAATGGTCTGTGTAAATGTTTTTTAAAGCCTGTATTTTAAAACACCTTAACACTGAGTGAAATGAAAACTTACTTATAAAGAAGAAAGTTGAATAACAAAAACTCAAAACAAATAATTTTAGTTAGTATACTTCATTATGTAAATAAACAGAGAAATACAGATATGATTTCATGTCTCATTAATATTAACTGCTGCTCATCAGAAAGTAATTATTCAACTCTATTTTATAATACATTTTAAGATTTTATCATTTTCTTTCTCCTTCACATAATCAAGAAGAAAATTTGCTTGTGATTCCTCAAAAACGCAATAGAGAAATCATTCAACATACCAAAAAAACACACCAAAGATGAGAGGAAAAAGCTGTATTCTGGAATAATCAAAACCCTCCTAGTTTGGTTACCCTTCTAAAGCTGATAGGTGAAATCCATGACCAGTTCCTTTCAAACCCAAATGTAAATGCTGATTTCCTTCACCAGGGCACTGTGTCTGAAACCATTGTCTTGCTGGTTCTTTTGGGTGCAGAGAAACAGAATGTTTTCTGAAGCAGGTTTGTAAAAAATAGCAGGTTCTCGACATCAACAAAAGCAGAGCAGCTCTGTACATACAGCTGAGCTTAGGAAAGTGCTGCAAGGACCCTGTGGAGCTTGGGACTTCTCAACCAGAACAGAGTTCTGCAGCCCTTTGAAGGCCCTGGCTCATGTTTGTGATGATGGCGGTGGAGTCCCACTCCCTCTGGGCATACACATCCACTCCTCTTCGACAGAAAGTAGAATAAAGGTGGAATTTCATGTTCCTTGATATCACAGATACCTTTGCAGTGGTGCTTGTTCACACACAAAGAATATCCTCACTTCTCTCTGACTAATCATCCTAGACAACTGCCACATGTACATTTCATTCCCAGCTCATCTCTTTCCCAGCTTTATGCCTGCATCTTGTCTGGTGCTGCTGCCATGGTGTGGTCCCTAGGGCAAAGGGATGACCAGAGCTCCTTGTTCAAGGCCACAAGTATGTGCTCACCCTGATAATCCTGTGCTCCTTGCAGAGACCAACTAGGGAGGCAATTTTGGGAGAAAATGGCCTCTGATGCTCAGCTTGTTTCCCACTTCTATAAGCGAAGGTGGTAGGGAAGAAATTATATCATTAAATCTGTGCTATCCCATTATGGGAATTTTTGACAAAAAAATCCATCATAAAGAGAAAGCATGAGAGGTGAATAATAAAAGAATAAGTGGGTATCCAAGTTTATGGTCATTATCCCAGCAGATGAGTGGGGGTGTATTAAGTTCTCAGCTTTTGACACCATTTGACGTCAGCTTTTGGGAGCTGGGCTTGGCCACTGCTGAGGGCGCTCAAAAAATCCCACCTACGAGTCAAACAAACTATATTAGTCTAGTGACCTGTGTTTGAACCCACTTGCCTTTTAAAAATAAACCCCTGTACAAATCCCAAAAGAAGCATGTGGTTAGTTCACATCATGGACTAGTAATAGCTTACATCATCTTATTTTTAAAATCAGTCCTTTTTTGAATTATGGGAATGTCAGAAATAGTGTTAGAAAATTCCAAAGTCTACCAATCCCATATTGAAACTGGCCAAGCCTTTTTTTTTTTTCTGAACCTATTTAAAATTAAAAAAAAAAAAAGAAAATCCCAGCCTCTAAAATTACAATCTTTTTCTGCCAACTTTCATCCTGGAACACATTTTTACAGCACTTATAATCCCCTGAACAAACCAGGTTTATACTGGAAGTGCTGACAGACCTTTAGCTGTCTTAATAGCTCAGCTGTATTTATTTTTCATTATATTTAAATATAATTGGTTGAGGTTTAAGTCTAGTTCAATTTGATGAGAACTTTTTCATTTAAATATCAGTTCTTGGAAATGAGTCCTTTCTTGGGTGTCTTTTGGGGCTATTATGAATATAATTTTGGGATTGCTTTTTAGATTTTTCTCTACTACCTCATTTGCGTGGTTTTGCTTTTAATTCAAAGTGCAAGAGGGAAAATAAGCATTCTTATGAAGCATATGGTACTCAACTGTGGTTTGAATCCCAGTGTGAGGAATTCCACTAGAAGTTTCACACATTCTGTTCTGGTCTCAATTAAAAAATATTGGAGCTGGCCTGGCACATGAGTGGAAAAGCTATGGGCTGGTGTGCATGGATCCTTGATGCTTTCCTGAAATTCTTTGGACAAATCTGAGTGGGGGCAAAGGGAAAAGGGTCAAGGTGTGAAACAACTGTGGAAACCCAGAACTGTTTGTGTCAGAGATTGCTGATGGGATAACTGTGGGATTAGCTTAAAAAGGAGTGTGTATGTGCTCTCCAGATTGACAAATACTTTTTCCTGGATGAAGTATGATCAAGATGGAAGATCTTTGAAACTGAGAATTAGGAAACAAGAACAATAAACTCAGTAAAACGACTTTGAAAATATTCTGAAGTGAGAAATGTAGGATTTGCACTTTAACTATTGTCATACATAAAGGGGGGTGGCAGTGGAGATGAAGTCATAGTTATTAATGTTATTATTGATATTAAGTAAAAGCTAGAAATGTAAATTTAAGGAGAAATTAGAACAATTTTTTTATATAATTTAGAGGAACCATTTAAATAACTTAATCCAATATTTTTCAAAATACAGGATAAAGAACCACACCAACCCTTTTCTAACTGAAGACTTAAGCTTTTTTTAAAGACTGTGACCTTTTTCTAGAAGATGTGATTTAGGTAGGAAGTCTTAAAGAAATGGATAATCCACAGGGGAATTTGTCCCAATTGCTCTCCTCCTGGCAAAAAGATTATTTCCATTTTTTTAATCTTTTTATGTCTTTGTCTCCATGATTACAGTCTTCAACATCTCTTTCCCTTATGATTACATGATTAGTGATTATATGCAATTATCATTTGGTTTGTTAGTTTATTATTCTATAAAGTAAATATACTAAAATATATAAAATTCCCGTGTCACAGACATTTTTCAAAACCTTGAATAATTTCTCAGGGCAAGTACTAAGGTGACTTTCTTAGCTATATTATTGCATTGGAGGTTCATATAGATTGGGTTATCCAAATGATTTGTAGAGCCCTTTCAGAATCTCTGCTCTCAAAGACACAGTTTCACATTTTGTGGTTGTGGTACCTTCCTTTGCCCTTTGAGCATGAATCTTCCACTTGTCTATACCACTTGTCATGTTAGGAAACATTCTCAACTGCACTCACCCTGTCAAGCAACCTAGGTAGTGTGAAATAGAGTGGGGTTTCATTATCAATTTCTGAATTATCAGCAATAATTGAATAGAATATTTTCTTTCAGATAACTTGAAAAAAATTGAATTGCAGCTTTCATGATTACCCATTCACAGTTCAATTAAAATATATGTGTCTACAATTTCACTTTTCTTCACAAGATTAGGTGTGTTTTGGGCTGAATTGTATGTCATAGAATGTGAAATGTTTACAAATGTTTAAAAAATTAATATTAACAGAAATAGTTTTAAAAGCAATCCCATTTTTCACTTCTAAGTGTCTGATAAAAAACTTCTAGGGAAAGAGCTTCCTTCTACTCCTCTTTTCTTACATCTGCCAGAGATGAGAAACTTAGATGGTCTCTCAGTATGACCCACTGTGTAAATTTCTGAAGTCTTATGGATGAGAACTTGTTACTTAACCTTTGAAGAAATCTCTTGCACTTCAATATATCAATGAAACACATACTATGCCTGACAGACAGACACAGACAGACACAGGTGTTTCCTCGTAATCACCAGGGTTCTCTGTTCTCTAATGGAGTTCAGGAAGGGTTGACACAGACACAAAACTATTGCAAATCAGTGTCTATGAGTCTGTAACCAGAGAATTTAAGCCTGGGCATGCAACACATACTGTGCAACTGATCAGAATGCAAAATCAAGCCAAAATACAGAGCTTCCAGAGTGAATTTTGTGTTTGATACAGGAAAATGCACCACTTCAAAGTTAGTCAACAATACATGACACAATTTTTTACAGCCCTTGCTATCACTTTTTTTTGTCAGGAAGAAGGAAACAGACATGGGCAAAAGAGGAAAGAAAATAATGGTATGTGGAAAATAAAAATAAGGAATGGAAAAACTGGTGTTAAAGCAGAATGAGTCTGTTTTGCATCTGCTCAGCTTACATCAGCCAGTTAGTAGCTGCACAAACAGTGAATTTAAGCAATTAGCAGAGTCCACTTTCCTTGAATGGATCTACTATGTTTGTGTTCTGCTCATTAACACACCCAAGATTTTGCCTGTGACCTTTGTGATTTGCAGTCACAGTTCTGCCTAGAAAGGCAAAAGTTACCCTGGGTCTTACCAAGCCAGGAGGAGCTTTGTTATGCCCATCTCAGATGGTAGTTCCTTTTTTCATCCTTACTGATGCTTGTCTCACATCAGCTCTGGGAGAACAGCAGAAGAATAATGAGATTTGCAGGTGGTTGGGCTGATCCAGCAAGCAGATTTCTGGGCCAGGCGGTGATAGGAGCTGTATCTGGCTCATCACCCATCCATCAGTGGATACTGAGGCTGCCAGAGAGAGCCAGAGGCTAGGGCAGGATACGAGAGATTTCCAGAACTCAAACAGATATTCTATGTCTTGATGAAATTCAGCTTAATGATATTTTTGGGAGGGGTTTTTTTGGTTGGGTTTTTTTATGACTTTGTGTGTGTATATGTGTTGGGTTTTTTTTCTTTTCTTCATGGTTATTAAGAGAAACATTATGTCCAAGTTTATTTTATTGCTGGGAAAATCAAAAGAAAAAGTAAGCTTGTTTCTGGAGCCAAGGAAGATTTTTCAATTTGCTTCTCACTTGCTATCTGGAATAGAGTCAGTCACAATACTAACACTTCCTGATAGCATATTATTAGAATTATTTGAAGCTTGTAGTCTCTTACAGTGAGATGGTTGGTAATATTCCGATTTAAAAAAAAAAAAAACCTACAATTTTTTTCTTCCTATAAATATACATCCCTATGGCAAGAGTAAAATACTGTCCAAGCATATATCAGTTTGTTTCGGCTTTTTTCCCCACTTTAAAAGCTTCCCATTGTTAGAGAGCCACACTAACATCTATGATGCCAAATACTTCACTCAACAGAACTACTCGTCCACGAGTTCATGAATTTGCAGGACAAGTGTAGCACCTGGATTCCCCCAGGGATACCATGTCTGCCAGGATCATAAGCAGTTGAATCGCCTCATCCCAGGAAATTCTTCCAGTCCAGAACTGTTTACATCCCCAAAAAGATATTTCGAGATGTCTGGGAGAATAGCTGGGATGGCTGCCTTAGAATCCTGAAATCCATAGGTTATCTCCACTGCATTTTGAGTCACTCTCTCTTAAGACCACATTTCCTCTCCAGGCAGTCCCCCATGCCAGCATTGCTCACACCGGGGCTGCCAGAACTGCAGGGCTCCTGCCACCTTTTGCTGTGGAAATCAAGTACCTGAGGCAGGCAGAGTGTTGGCCTTATTCAGTGTCACTGATGCTGCAGCAAATGATGCCCCAGTTGCTAATTCAAACCATTTGACTGTAGTTTACTTTCCTTTCTAAAGCCATCCTGATGCTATTTCATAGCTTTCTGGGAAGTGGCCAAGAAATGCTGGATAATGGCCCTTACAGCAATGCGGCACTAAAAAGTTATCAGACACACTTTAGTAGTTTCATGTTTTCAGACATCAAATGCTTTAAAGGAAAATATATAATTTTCTTTGTAGCACTCTTGGTTGAAAAAAAAGCTAGTAGAGTACTAACAGTACAAAAAGTTAGTATGTTTTTCATGATAAAATGTATCTGTATCTTGAAATACAGTAATTAATTTACCTATTCTATGTTGATTTATTTGGATAACATTATAGTACGCTCTAATTTTTCCCGCACTCAACACCATGAATTATTTTTAACTATGAGAACTCTCAAAGTTTTTTTTCCTTACATCCCATGCAAGATTCTTTTAAAACAATTTGCTCTACTTCCACGCTGATGCTACTGACAGCCCTCTATAAATAAATGAAAAATTCCTTCTATAAAGAGTAGATTAAGCCTTACTATTATCTTTATAAATCTATACCAAATCATTTTCCTGTTCAAATGGGAAAACTAACTCTTTTAGTAAAGATATTTTATTTGTTTTCAATCTGTTGCTATTAGCAACCAGAACAAGGAAATATACTAAATTATACTTAGATCACCTCTTACATCATCTGCTGAGTCAATAGGTTATCCAGGTATGTATCCAGGCATATCCAGGTATATCCCATCCCTAGCCTGACATAAATACCTAGGATAGAATGGTCTATAGTTGCTAAAAATTTGTATATCCTGTCTGCAGTAAGCATAGTTTTACGGAAATACATTTCAATCTATCTTTTTTATTTTTCCATTTTAGTGACATTAGGAGTCATTCCATATAAAGTTTGTAGAAAAATAAAGAATATGTTTATTTTTTAAGTGCTTTACCTTTATGCTAGTCTGTACAACATTGGTTGGGGGATATGAAGCAAAATTCAACACACATAGCTCAAACATTCAGAAGTCCCCACAGATCTTCATGACTGTCCCCATAGCCCGTGCAATAGATCTACATTTCATAGTTTTTTGCCTCATTCTGGCCATATTGGTCCACCTTCAACCACAATCTTTAATGTAGGATTTGAGGGAATTTCCATCACCATGTTAACAAAGAATTTTCTACTTTATTATTATTACTATTCTTTTAACAGGGAATTTAATACTTCTATCTGTCTTTGTTCCAAGATCACAAATGAGGACATTTCTGCTTCCAGTTTTGGCAAAGCTTTGAAGCCCCATTTCAACCTACCAGCAGACTCTAAAAGCCTGAGTCCTCTAATATGGACTTCTGGATCTGGATGAACCTTTTTGAGATCTCCAATAATGACTCCACCTTGGAAATGCAAATTCTTACAAAAGAAACTGGTTCAAGTCTGCTTTCCTGGACCCCTACATGCAGAACACACTCAAGTGAAAGTACTTGCACTACTGATTTAATGAAATTTTCTCTATTGTTCTTTCTTACAAGTTGTTTACCTGTTTAATCAATGTCAAAGCAGAAGCTGAAAAATATTTCACATTTTATGTTGTGAAGTCTCAAACACGAAACTGCATCCAGACTTTATTTCAGGAACCTATTTCCATCACTTCTAGGATATATGCAAAGACCATACAGTTGCTGTCGTGGTGGTTTGGTTAGTTTGCTTGGCTGGTTTTGTTGTTGCTTTGGCTATTTTTAAATTTCTTATTGTGTTAAAAGATCTGCTTTTATTCCACATTCATTCCTTCAGCAGGCTTAATGCTTAGATTTGATGAAAATGTGCAACCTTTTTTTAAGAGAAAAATTATTAAATAAAAGGGTTGTCCATTAAAAAAGGAAAAAAGTGAAATAATTTTTTCTTCTAATAGTCTTCAGTTACATCTAAAGCTCTTGCAGAGAGGAAGGAATAAACTCTTTTTTTATGTCCAAGTTGTTATAGCAAGAAGTAATGAACTTAAATTACCAGCAAGGAAGTTAAACTGGATACAAGGAAAAGTATTTTCTGATGCTAAGGCAAATTAAGCATTAGATGGTCTAGGGAACCCACAAAATATAAATTACTGAAAGTTTAGAGAACATATTGGGCGAAGTGTGATGTGACTATCATTCCTTCTGATTTCAGCAGAGGGAAAGAGCTGGTAGATAATCCCCTAATATTCCTTTCAACACCACTTTTTGTCATCTCATTTTTTAAATTTTTTTTCACATTTTAGATATCATATTCCAAGCTTTTTTATTGACAGTGCTTTGATTTTATTCATAGCTTGCCCAACATGAACTGTATTTTTGTCTTACCCTAAACAGATGAACCAATTGTAAGATGTATAACCCATTTATACTCTACATGTAAAATACTTTAATATAGCACTTACCTTTCTGCATGATTTTTCAGCATAGAACCCAGAATCACATATTTTGGCAGCATGAAATGAAATAGTTCACCTCTATTTTCCTGCCTGCAAGATAAATCTCACAGCAATGATTTCATCCTTCTGAGAAATTTTCAAGATGTGAATATTCTTTTTAAATCTGAAGTGAAGGTGAAGAAACAAACTCAATATTATGTGGAAGCATTCAGGAAACAGTTCTGCCACTTACCAGCCCTGAGAGGCTTAGAAAATCATTTTCCTTCATCTTCTTTTATCTTTTAAACTACAAGCTTGCTGGGACAAGAATAGTCTTACTTTGTTTACATTATACCTTACACAAAGCAATCTCATTCTGGAATTCTGTTGCTCATTTTTCCAATGCAAAGAAAAATTAAACACTAGGAGGAAATTAAACAAAGGAAAATTCCAACACTAAGGAAATTAAAGCTTAATGATATAGTATCAAGCAACCTGCGATGAAATATAATCAAAATGCAGCGTGCTGCCAATACATCACATTCTCAGAACAGCAGTAAAGAACAACTCCTCTTTCTCTCCTTTTCCTATATTTTAATGGATGCACCGACTGTGTGAAGCAGCTGTGCAAGGCTTTGAGTATTCCCATGAAAACTGCCAGGAAAGACCCCCGCACACTCTGCAAGGGTGATGCTGAACAACCGCTGCTCCCCTGACTCGGTGCTTTGTGCGATGCCGTACACGGGCCTGCAGACACACATTTTAACTGGTGCAAGCAGAAACCTCTCTGACATGGAAAACCTCCATCAAAAGGAGCCTTGTGAAAGCAAGTTTCCTGTAACTTTTGCTTTGCCGTCTTTTAACTAATTCATGAAAGCAGAATAGCAACAAACAGCATTGTGTCACTACTCGTTATATTGTGGAAATGCCTTCAGCACTGCAAAGCACAAGAAAAGGCAATCTAAACAAGATATGATACAGATTTAATACACTGGGAAAGCTTTAGAGTGCATTTAGGCCCTGATTCAAATATCAGAAAAATCGTTAGAAAACTTTCCACTAACTTCCGCCAAAGTCTTTTGAACATGTATATTTAAAGTTACATTTGTCTTTCCTTCCCAGCCAAACACAGAGTGCTATTGGCCTCCGTGAGGAAGATTATTAATCATCTCTTTTTTTTTTCTAAAGATGCTAGCAGTTAAATGTTAAAATTATTATATCATTATGTATCTAATTTATGACCATTGCCTCCTACAAGAAAAACTATTTTTGCCTTCAGCACAAAAAAGCTTAAGGAATTGCAACTTCTATGCCATTGCCTTAACAGCAACATAATTAATTAGTGTAACTCATTAATTACCATATCTCATTAGGAGTAATTAAAATGTTGTGGCACAAATTTGGATCCACATTACTGCATTGGGTTAATGGATTAATTTCAGAGTTAATTCATTCCTCGGTGTAACTGAGATAAAAATCAAGACCACCAAGAGATTAGAAGACTTTCTGAGCATTAAAAAATTCTGTTTTGATTTTATAATTCTTTGAATTTGTGGGCTGTCATCTGCCTCTAGTTGGGTGGTCATTTTCTTCACTTTCTCCCTATTCAAGTGCTGTTTCATGCTGAGGAACTTGCTAGTGGTGCACTCTTCCCTCAGAAACAAGGGTCACACAACTTGGGAGCAGATATTGTTGTAGAGAAGGCTGGTAGTTCATTGCTCTTTTGTTTCAGCATAAAATAAACCTACATATTTCAATTTAATTAGAAGTCTTTAGGAGGACAGGAAAAGACAAAGTTGTATTTTCAACCAGTATGGAGTTCAAACTGAAACAGAAAATAAAAAAAATTGTAAACTGAAAAATTCCTAAAGTTTCTAGCTGGAAATGACAAAGAAGAGAAAAAAAAAAAATCTAACTGAAGGTAGTCAGCATAATAAAACATATTAAATACAAAATATTCTTTTTCTTTAGATTCCCCTGAACAGGAGAAAAGCCCAAAAAATGTTACAGCAGCATGACTACCTTTACAGACCATATTTTCCAAAGTATTATTTTAGTGTTGCAAAAAATCTATTAATAATAATAACAATATTATTGTTTTAAAATAATAATAACTTTAAAACCCCTATTTGCAAGTCTAACATTGTCAGATAATTCTCTCGAAAGAATTCCACTGACTGAAATGCAAACATTTCTTTCTGTTTCTCCTTCAACCTTTAAACTTCTGTCAAAGAAAATAATCAAATTCAGGCTATTTTATACAAAAGGAAAAATCAAATTCAATTTTATTATTTTTTTATACTGTGTGCTTCACTCAAGAACCGTTCCCATGTAATTTGGAGGATCTAGTTCCTGTGTTGGGGTGGAAGAGAAGGGACTGATGGTACTAAAGAAGATGGTACTAAAAACCTGATAACTTTCAGGTAAGATATATTCAAGCTTTTAATCTACACAAAGAACTTCTGGTCATCTAATGAAACATGGTTGAATTTTTTGTCCCTATTTCATGAACAGTAAGATAAGACAGTAGATTTTTCAATTAAGTAAAATACTTACTTAAGTAAGATTTTTTACTTCAAGCCCTGGGAGGTCAATAAAGAATTGGGTCCACAAACTAATAGAAGACCACAAGTGTGGATTTACTAGACACTTTTTTTTCATCAGCTGTCCATCTGCAGTCTTACTCTCAGGAAATACGATGTGGCTTATGGTACTTCCATCAAGACATGGACTTCTCTGCACTGACTGTAAGGACAAGTATATAGGAAATATTTTACCCCAGAATAATTAATGAATAGCAGGTTCATAAGGTAGTTTACCTTACTTACACACTTATTAGTCTGCAAGGTCATCATACCCTGTACTAAAAGGGAAGTCTCTAAGGTCCAGCTGCCCAAACATTAAGGCCAAAAGTTGGAGCTAAATTAAACCTTTGCAAAAGTGTTTTCATTTTAAACTTCAGCTTGCTAACTAAAGGGGTTGAAAACATGCAGAGGTAATTATCAGTGATTCAAAAGCTATTGCTGATGTGGTAATTTATAGCTGTGTTCTTTTGAGTGTCTCTTTACCTTCTTTAGTACACAAATAAGGTTATTTCCAGAATCGTTCTAACCTAATTAAATATCCTATTATCTCTCAGCCAAGCATAATTCACACCCTATTCTCAACATCAACCCTGGCAAACATTACAAGGAGTAGGCAGTGGAAAACCTTTCAGTGGAAAAAGCAGCTGGATCTCAGCTTTCTACATTCAATTATCTGATATTGTCGTGAATTTAAGGAGAGAGAGAGAAAGCGAAAGAGAGACAGATTGAGAGATCACTATGTGATAAGAGGTGGCTTGATATGATCAGTAAGGAACAGTTAATGTTCAGTAAAGATTGCCATAGGTGACAGATAAAAGCGAAAAAATGAGGTAGCGTGAGAAGAAAAAGTAAGGAATAGAGTTTCAAACCAGGATTTCCACTTAATCTTTGCTCTGGTAATTTCTTGGATCCTATATATCTGCATGTTGCTACTATCAAGGGATGTATATAGGAGATTTTATTAGGGATGCTTGAGAGAGACACACACAGCAAAAGGGGCATGCACCCATGGAAATGGAGTGATCAACTTCCACGTTACTGGCATTTCATGTGCCAGATGCCATTTCTTTTTCCTGTCTATGTAAAACTAAAACCAAGAGGTGTAACCTGTCGGCTAGCTGGTACTGGCAGCAGCCAATGTGTTTATTTTTACAATCCCATCTCAAGGATATTGATACTCCTAATATGGGAAATAAAAAAAGAACAAAAAAAGTCTTTTCCTAGTGGTCTTCCAGGAAGGAAGTGGTTCTTCCCTGCCAAGAAGCACACTGGAGCATATTGGAAAGAAGAACTAGACTGAAAAGAAAAAGCATAAACAAGACAAAACAAAACAAACAAACAAAACAACAACAACACAACCTATGGGAGCTCATGTATATTTATGTAGTTAAGACTCCTCAAAATAGTTCCCAAGGCCTCTGTTTGATGTCCATCCTATAAGTACCTCCTTGAAGCCCAAGGTATATACCAGAATGGCAATCCAAGACCCTGGTAATCCAAGACCCATTCTACAAGTCCATCTTAGCTATCCCTCTCTCAGCTGCCCATCCTGTTCTCCTAAAAGTGTCTTCAGAGTCTCCATACCTCCAGGTATTTATACCCTTGGTTTAAAAAGGCACATCATCCCTTCTACCTGCTTATCAGTCCAGCTCAACCTGCTGGGTGCTGCTAATTCTAAAGAATGAGGATTCTGAATCAGACATAACTCACTGTTTCTTTCCCCCTCCTCTCTTACACGTTAACTAAAGATGAAGGAAAAAAAATGTTTTCTCCTTCACTCAGTGCCATGGGACTCAAGTTGGAGCTGAGCTGTGCCAACAGTAGGTTTCTATGCACAGGAAGACAGCAAGGATATTTTGGTATGGATTTCAACCTAGTTCTTCAGATATCTTTGTATTTTCAGGGTATCACACAAGGATGACATTGTGTGTCAACATGAGACTTGAGGACTATGCTGTGAAACTAACTTTGGAAACCTCACAGACCAAGTCATTTCTCAACCAGGTTTGTCTGTGAGCAGTTGTACATTTTTACGAGTTTTTTACTTAAGTAACTGCCAATGCCTTTAGTACACTTCAGGCATATACCTGAAGAAGAAGCAGGCACTGAATGAAATTTAAAAATCATCTTTGGTTATGTAAGAGCTTTTAATGATTTGGACCCTAAGGCTTGGAGCAGGACTGAAATGAGGGAGGGATAAAGAACAGAAGGGGAATGATGAAAGACATATCCTCAGCTTAGTTCAACCTTTCTATTACTACCACAAAATCAATCAACAAAATCGTATTCAGAAAGAAGAGTATCCTTCAGGCATTCAAAGGGCTAGTTTGGGGGGGTACAGGCGAGGATCCACCTTTCCATATGGTCTCTTCACTGAGGCAGATATAGATTCTCATGAGGTCTCCTTTTAATCTTATATTTTTTATTTTGTGGGTTTGATTGTCTGGTTTGGTTTTTCCCCCATAGAATTCTTTCAAACTAGAGTAAGCTTTCCTAAAACTGTTGGTGCAAGGAAGTAGAGAGAGTAGAGAGCATCAAGCTGTCAAAATGATGTGTGGACAAGGAGGCAACTTAGCTTACCAGCACCACTGGCTCTGTAGCCAAGGGGAGAAAGCTGGAGATAAACGATCTTTTCCCTCACTGGCCTGAGGCCCTGGAAGTATGCTAGGAATGCCGTTCTCCTTCCAGAGGAGCTGATTCAGTTTCACTTGTGGCGGTTTAGTTCCCACTGTCATCACTCTCGCAGTGACAGTTGCCATAGTGAGTGAGAGAGAGCCTTGCCTGGCTTTGGGTACTAACACAAAAGGCTGCCTGTCTCCTCTGCAATTTGGCAGGGGATCCTTTAGTGTGGGATGATGTGTAGCTCTGCCCTTATTCGCTGCAGACCTCTCTGGAGCTTACTGGCACATTCCTGGAGAGAGCAAGCAAGTACAAGCAGTGCTGACTGGCCATTTTCCTTACAGGAAACCTACCACAACATCTGCACTTGACCCATGTGTTTTAGCAGCTGTTCCCTCAGCACTTCATAGACTTTGTACCTGTCGCAAAAAGAGAAAATACTCGTTCATTCGAACGAAGCGTAAAATGACTCAGCTGGCCACTAAAGATCCCCTAGCACAAAACCTGACCAATGTTTAACTCAGTGGTACAGAACAGCCTTTGGGATGCAATTCAGTAAAGGACTGCACTGCTCCTTTTTGGAGGGATCCCATCTTCCAAAATGGGATTAAGGACACTTCCTTTTACACCATTAATCTCCCTGTACAGGAAGAAATGTTAAAAAAGAAGCAATCTAAAAAGATACAGATTTAAAAAGAGGGAACACCGAGTCTTCAAGCTGCCATTTAGCACTAGCTGAGGATACAGGCTTCCTCTCTGCAGTGAGGTTCGATGTATCCATCCACTCGGAGCCAGAAAGTTACTGCAAATGATATAATATGAATTTCTATTTCATGTAGGTGATTAGTGCTTTTCCTTTCAAAATGCAGTACACTAGCCCTGCACAATATGGTATTTTAGAGACTGGGTCACTCCCACCTACCAAGGAAACCCAGTTTCTATCCCTTCCTTAGACAGAGGAGTTCAAACCTGTATTATCCCACTACCAAAGTAGAAAACCACCTAAACAGAGGTTTCTCACAGGAGGAAATTTGGTTACTTCCTTAAGTGCAAAGAACAGTCATTTACCTGTAATGCCGTGGTCAAGGATGAGATGCACAGATTCCAAAATTCTGAGATGAATACTGAACCTGGAATGAAAAGCTGGTACTTCTTTTCCCAGTGGAAATTTAAGGGTTGGCCACCATTGCTTTTTCAGAGCCTGCATTTTAGTATGCTCTGAGAATATCTCCACTCTAAGCATTTCAGAGAACTAAAATGAAAGAATATTTTGCTTCTAGCCTCTGAAAAGACACAGATGTCAGCCCTCTGTCGGATACTGAAACTTGATGTGTTGAAATATTTCTAAGTCAATTCCATAGAAGTCAGATTTTTTTTTGTTGCTGCAAATTGAAGCCATTAGCATTTCTCTACCTCTGAATTTGGGCAACAACTGGACAAAGACATTATTATTTGCTGAGAGGAAATGTTGGTTGAAAATATCTTGAAAGCCACTTTAACAACTTTTTTGCAAATTGAGTCCTGTCAAGTCTGTCTCATTTTGGAACACTTAACACAGGTGCTTCTGAAAATATTCTGCTTTTCTGGTTTTGTGTAGATTGCTTCAAAGAAAAAAAAAGAGTAGAAAAGGCAGAAGAAATATACGCCTTCATTCTACAAATACCTGACCCAAAATGGAACAAAAGAATGGCCTCATGCTTAAGGCATTGAACAGTTATTCAGGAATGACCTGGAGCAAGTCATTTAATCTGTCTCTACCCTGTTTCCATAGCGAAGGTCTCTTTTGCTTCCCCAGCAATTTAAGCTTTTCATGAGAGACTTTGTTTTACTTTGTGCATTTGCATCTGCATGACATGAGAGAGCTTCTTTCTGCAAGAGCTTCTAAGCACTACTTCATTATAAAGATAGATATACAGAATATAAACATAAAGTAAACTTGGCAATTTTTATGATCATTTCTGAGGACAACACTTTAGATTTTGGAAAAACAGGTTTTCCTCTGAATATATTTTTGAAGATGTTGCTTTAGTTATATAAATCAAATATTGCAGAATATTTCAGAATTCATTTGCAAAATTCATTTGCACACATCTCAGTTTTCCCCAGTCTTAAATGAACACAGCATAATCTGGAAGGATGATCTAATGTCATCCTCATTTGGTGACAGTCTATCATGGGCTATATTCCCTGAAAGCATCATTATTAGAGATGTTATTATTACTGCTATAGAAATTAAATTATCTCCAAGAAGGAGATATGCATTTAAAATTGAATCAGCACCCCCTTATCTTCAGCAGTATTTATGTTATAGATTATCTCAGGGACCCAAATCAGAATGCCAAAGGAATTTGGCAGTGGAAAACAAAGGAAGTACATGAACCTCCTTAGGACAAATCTGATACCTCATTCTTGAATGTCAAGTAGGCACTGCCCTTACCACATAACAACCAAACCCCATATCCTCAGATGGTGTAAGTCAACCTCTCCCTGCCAGTGGAGCCCTGGCATTTACCCCAGCTGAGGATGTGGCTCACATGTAATTTATTGCGAGCTGCCATGCCCCAGACTACGCAGCACAGGGTCTTTATTCAGGGATCCTTACGGCAGTCAGGATCACATTCATTTAAATGTGGCAATTCGAATTTTTATGCATGGAAAAAAAATTTTATTCTTTATGTCAATGACATGTAAATGGTCACTTCAGAAGTTTCATGGCTTACTATAAAGGGCAGAAATAAGGTAAGTGGGCAAGTGGGCAGAATGGTCATAAAACACTTTCTTCAACATCACTATTTCTGACCGTATTAAAATAACCTCTACTGTGTACCAGGTCTGCTGCCAGTGTATCACTTGACAGGAACTGCTCTGAATATTTTATTAACGAATTCAAAGCTCAAATAAAAAACTTATGTGCAAATGACATTAAAATTAGCAACATTCCTATTTCCACACTGTTTTATCCCCAGTGCACTCTGAACCCAAGACTTTCAACCTGAAAACACTCTAAGAAAGATTTCATTTGGAGAAATTACAGGATTTGGCCTTTTGGTCAGTAGTCTAAAGGTCAATATCTTTGCCACAAAAGTGGGACATTTGACATCCATGTCCTCTTCAGATTGAGTGGGTTTGAAGTTCCTTTCAGATGAGTCCTGCCACCAGTTCCCTATGCAGTTCCCTGGACAGAAGTGTTCTCCTCACCCTCCAGTTGAAGTTGGGCCACTCTGTATACCCTAGAAAGAAGATTACTTGTATGCAGTAAGTAGAAAAAGAAGACATACATCTGTCTCAAAATTAAGCATATTCTTCACCCCTGATTGTAATACTCATTATGGAGTCAAAAGAAAGGGGATTGCCAGGAGCAAATGTCTAGGAATGAAAACTGACATTGTGAAAGGGAAACCAAAATTCAAAGTTGTGAGCTGGGAAGCCCAAGTAAACAGAATCCCCTTTCATAATAGAAAGATCCCAATGGAATTTGAAGCCCTTTGGGAGGATTCCAAAACATGCAATTGTACCAGGCAGCAAAAGGCAGTGATATCTGGAGCACGGGGTGCAGTTCTGGTTCCTCAGGTGCAAAACAGATAAATTAAAAAGGAAAAAGACAGAAAGAAGACTACCAAGGTATAAAATTAGAACATCTTCCTCTGCCTGATTTGGAAAAAAAAGCATAAGACTGTTTTTTCTATAAACATGTCAATAAAGTTGGTACCAGGAGGAGAAGAAAGGGATTTTAAGCTAACAGTGTTGGCACAGGAACAGATGGGTATATACTTGCTAGAAATATGCTGAAAACTTCACTACTTCATCAAAGAAGTGAGGTTCTGGAACAGCTACTCAGTAGCAGTTGTAGAGACAACTCCCCCAAATCAAAACAACAGCAATAAAATTAGTTTTTAAAAGGACTTTGACCATTTCATAAAAGAATTGCCCACCATAGCTGACTCAGGTAACAGTGCATGGATTTCTGTGATCCAAGAGGTCCCTTACAGTCTTGTGTTACTCTGAATTTAGAAGTTGTTACTAAAATAACATCAGCACCTTAAGCTAATCTGAATGCTTAAGCAAATTGGTAGATTCTGTTCCATGTATTTAAGACTGTTCATCAGCAGCGCAATGATTATCTTTTATCTGTATTTAAAAGGAAATGGTTTTCCATTTCCCACTGTTAAGCTTTCCTCGCTGCCTGTATTAATTATGAATGTGTGTGTTTTAATTCTTTTTTCACTCTTTTTAAATGTGTTTGATGCCAGTTTGGTTTTCCCAAGGGACACTGAGAGATGGATGAATCAGCTGCTATTATTTTAGTTAGAAACCGTGTTCTGTAACAGCTTTGTATTTTAAACCACCTCAACCCCAAGAATTTAGTGGCCACCAAGTTACATTTGAATCTTTGTCTGCCGTACAGAACTGGCATATTTCCTTTTATCAACAAATCATATTATTTTGAAGATTTTAACACCAGCAGAGACAAGTTACTTTTGAATTTAGAGAAATCTCTACCCTTCTTCTGCACTTTGTTAGTGCCTGAAGGCTTCAGAAACAGTTTTGTGACAGCGGACATGACCCAAGTCCTATGTACATATACAGTGGGTGGCTGCTGTGTGTACTTACCGACATCTTTTGTCTGAAAGTCACTGATTACTGGCAGAAACAATGTGGGAAGCACACAGAAAGTGAGCAAGTGAGTAATTAGATTAAAATGCTTCCTTCTAGCCAGAGTTTCTCGTAAGCCCTGACCATGTTTTGCTTTCAGCAGCAGCTCGTTGGAATCACATTACCCTGTAACAGACCCTATTTGCTTTAGTCAAGAGCAGCTGGATCTTAAAACCTCACATTGGCCCATATGTTCATAGTACTTAACAATGATTTTTTTCCTTCATTTATTTATAGTAGAAACTTCTGAGCAACTTTTCTAAGATTTTTCTCAAGCTTTAGGAAGCTGGACATGACAAGCAATGTATGAATTCTACTACTTGGTTAATTTTATTTCAAACTGCAGTAAACTTGTCTCAGTCTGAAGAAAGATACAATAATGGGTAATCATCTCCTCTCACTTATGTATTGCATTCCAGTTACAGCAAGAAATTGCAGTATAATGCAACAGGATGGAGGCTGTCAGGACTGTGAAGTGAAGGAAAATGACTGATTTATACACTTTTTAAAAAAATGGCAGCAACAAAGTGCTGGTGAGCCTATGTTGCGGTATAAAATTAATCCAGTCTATGAAACTTCTCTTCCTATTTCATGCATTTAGCATCCTTATGTAATGTTTGCACATTCATAAGATAAAACTAGGTTTATGGAGGAATATATTTTAACTTCTCTTCATTTTCAAAAATATTTCTATTTTTCCACTTTCTTCTCATAACCACTTATTCTTCATAAAATTTGTAATGCTGTTTTCCAGCAGAACAAAATAAATCAGAAGACCCGCAAGAATATTTTTGTCCCCTTAGGGAAATTGATATGAACAAATAAATGAGCAAAATTAAGCTACAGTTTCATATCATATTTTTAAATGATCTATCCTTAAGTGATTCTTCAACTTTAGGTTTTCAATCAAAAATCAACATCTATTTATCAAAAGCCCTGAGATGGAGTAGCCTTACTCAAGCTTTCTGGTTACCCTCAATCCAGCTTCCATAAACAACACCTTTACACCAGTTTCATTCACCTTAAGCAGTTGGGCAGGGCTGCCTTAATTTCATTTTGTTCATGTGATTTTAATATTATTGTCTATATTTTCTGCAAGTTTATTAATGATTAAGAAATACTGGTAGCTATTATGGATTTTGTTGTAACAACAGATGCTACCTGCAACTTTCTAACAGAAATTATTGAAAATTCCTAGATTGCAGGAGTAACTCTGTCCTTAAATCTTGTTTTAAAGAGTCAAAATGCACTCTTGAAATTCAGGGGTTTTGTCTCTGCTATTTCTATCAGAAAATGTGTTGAACCACCCTTCTTTGTTCATTTTAAGGTATTTCATGCCTCTCGGCCAATTTTTTTTTCCTTTTTAATTTTTTTTAATTTCATTTTTGTTTGTTTGTTTGTTTGTTATGACAGTACAGTGCTTTATTTTAAAGTTTCATTTTCCTCCTAATTGCTGCATTATCATTTTGTTGAATCAAATACTTTATTACCTTTCCTCTTCCTTAATTGTATTTAATGTAATAAACCAATTTTCTCCAATAACTATCATTCCTTTAAGATTTTTGTAAAACTTGTTTTACAAATCGTTATAAAGAATAATCATTCCTTTAATATTTTTGTAAAACTTGTTTGCCTGTCAGTGAGAGGTAGTATTTGACATTAACCAGGGAACAAAGCCAAAACTTTCCTGTAGAGAAAGATTTCCAGTCATGTTCTTCCAGTACTTTTAAGGCACCAGTTTAATGGCCACAGAGAAGAGGTAAAAAAGTGTTTTCTTTATATATTTTTAAAACCAGAAGACAGACTTGAGGATTACCTAACTGTGGGTAATGAATAAGAACTATTCCTTAAAACCCAATGTCATGTGGAGCATCTGTTCCTGATGGATCTGCCAAAGGTACAACACAAAAAATAATTTTTTTCCTACTTAGAAATATTGGAATTTAAGGAAACAGAGTTGGAAAATGTGAAATAAAGAAAATCTAGATGAACTAGAAAAGACACAGTGTTTGATGAAGGAGCTAGATGAGCTGAATTTAAAAAAAACCTCTCCCAACTCTGTGAATCAAACTCAGGGTGAATCCGTCTTTAGTAGAGTCATAGACTATATCAAGTTAGAAGGAACCTTTAAAGTTCATCAAGTCCAACGTCCTGCTGCTGACAATAATACCTAAAACTGAATTAATCATCTAAATGCTCCTTAACTTTGACAGACTTTGCTACTGTGACCACTTCCCTGGGAAGCCTGTTCCAGTGACCGACCACTCTCTAGGGAAGAACATTTTCCTCATGTCCAACCTGAGCTTCCCCTGTCACAGCTTCGTTCCATTCCCTCGTGTCCTGTCACTGTCACTGTGAAGTTGGACTGCACATGTCTAGCTCTTCCTCACTGCCTTCACAGGCATGGCTAGTTTCCATGCTATTTCAACCCATCTCTTAAGTTTTAAAAGGTGTAGATAAAACTAATGCATTGCAAAGCCTGGTTTGATGTTTGGGGTTTTTTTCTACTCAGAGAAGTTTTGTGCAAATATAAGCACTTAGGCTTTGGGGTGATTCTGTGAACTGAATTACCTCTTTGTATAATTCATGGTTTGTTATCACTACTCTGTTCATACCCTGCTTCAGGTAACTCCCTGTTGTGCAAAATGCAAATGAGCTTTGTTTTAAGAGCAAACAATGTGAAGCAGTGCCCTATAACTTTCCTAAAAATTAAGATATTCTGATATCTTAATCAGAATACCTTCAGTAGGTATTTCTGATACTGAAAATACAGTCAGATAATCATAAATTGCAGAACTTTCAAAAATGTTCCCTTTTATTTCCAATTCCTTTTATTTTTATTTGTAGTGTTGCAAGCTTGCGTATGCCAGTACAGTAAAAGCCAGGAAGCCTCTGAGGATTTAAGCAGTATAGTATATTTAACAACAGTGTTTGAATCTAGGGAAAAAACAGACACCTTTTAGTATGGTACAATGGAAAAGAGTGTGAGTGAAATAAAAATAACTTACAAACAAGAAACTAGAAAGACAAAAGGAAAGACTACTGTTTTTGAAGTGAAGCCTGTACTTTTCTAAGTAGTCTGTAGGCAAAGGCACCTCCCTTGTGTAACACATTAGAAATGCAAAGAGAAGCTCCTATACTCAAACTGCACCAGTTAGTCTAATAGTAGATATAATAATGTTTTAAAAACTTTTTTTCAGTCTTAAATATACCAGAAATCCCTTTCTTTTCTCTCCCGAGTGCCCATCCTGCCTGGCACAGAGATGACACATGAAAAGCCACTGCTGTCCAGGTAGTGAGGATGCGTGAGGAAGCTCTGAGACAACTCTGGATCTGAAATGAATTTCAGGGTCCTGACAGCATGCAAACAGCTACAGATGTATCCCTTCTGCTTATTGACTCTATTCCCTTGAAGCCATTTGGTAAACAGGAATTGTAAGGCACCATTTAATGACACTATTGGGGAAATGTTTTAATTAAATTTATAGAATTCTTTAATGATTTTGGGATATATTTACACAGAGCTAAGAAGTGCGATGTCCGCTTTTTGCTCTGCTGGATGTTATCTCATTTGGACTTAGAAAAACAGAATTTCTACCTCAAAGCTGCAAACTTTGTTAAATGATTAGGTCTAGCTGATTTTCTGTGCTTCCAGATTATCTCTTCTAGAGAGATCTTTATGCATTTAGTGTCTGGACCATATCTGTGGCTTCCTTGTAGAATTCCTGTGTGACCTGGAGCAACTATTTTGTTTTATCAAATAACACAAGGCTCTGACTGAGCACATGCTAATAAAACTTCCCTACCTCATAGGCAGGCTGTGGGAATCAGCAGCATTAAATACCTGAGGTGCTCAATAGCCTGGTGATTAGGACCATATAAGTAGTTGCATAGTCAATCTCCCTACGGTTAGAACGTTGTCAAAGTGTGTGCTCCATGTATCTGTGTCTGATGTGACATTTTCCTAGTACCAAATTATCTGGAGACATTACAAGCAGAATTGTGGAAGGATCAAAAACAGCTCGAGTGGCTCACCCAGTCTCTTGTTGCAAGATAAAATGGCATGCAGCTGACACAAAACATCTCAAAGCCCTTGATTTGCTTTAGTGCCTTTTAAAGTACTTCTTCTGAAGAAGGAATATGTGTGTGCTCACTGGAGTTATTACCAGCTAAAAACTCTGTCTGCTGATATCCCACATTAAAACACCGCATGTATCTATTCTAAAATCAGATGCAACATTGAAAAAATATTTGAGAGGTATGTTTGTCTTTTGATCTTTATGAATTCCTCACATACTTCTACTGATCGTGACCTTCCTGCTACTTTCAGAGGTGTACAGAAATGAGAACCATCCCTTATGTGCTGCCAATTTTTATCTTACCAGTGAGTAGTGATAACTTTTTTTCTTTTGGTACAGGGGGTCATTCACAGGCCTGCATGGGAGTTTTAGCTACATCAACCAGAAGAATAACATAATCATGTTTATTAATGTAACATGTAATGGCTGGTCCTATTATATATGTGACTATATACAATAGTAAAGAGGCTTGCTGTCTTGTGCATTTATATTGATTTAGAGATGAGATCACTTGCCACAGAATTTACTGCAGCTTTGATTTTAATTGTAAGTAAAATTATTAAAGAATGTCCTATTTTTAAGAGCCGGCCCTTTCAGCTGCAGTAGAGAGTTTCTCGGTGGCTAATATGAACTGGTTCATACAGTAAATATGATATCACTAGAGCTGTTGAAGTTTTGGGATGATGACGAGCCTTATAAGCAGATGAGAGGCACATCTGCAGATGCTCTGTATTACTTCTCTGTTAAAACTTCTAATTTGTCCACTTATGCTTGCTTCTCCTGAACAGAGGTTGGACCCCAAAAAAATCATCTGAGAACTTTTGAATAGGGTAACAACTTATGTTTAAAAGTTAACCAACATGGCTGATGGACACATATTTTTTCTGTTTACACCCCTTTATGTGAAGAACTGCAATGCAAATGCAAAAATGTCTTCCATATAAGTTGTGAATTCATCAATATTTAATAAAAGTAATCTGCTGTCTTTTCTAGCAAAATTTTTTGTGCATTTTTCAGATCACTGACAAATGTCATGTGTTGTAAGAACAAATCTGATGTATTAAAACATTTTTACTGTTATATCTCCCTGTGTCTAAACTAACTGGGTTTTAATGTGCTCATTTGATGTCAAGTTGCTGATTTTACTAATCACTGTAACTTCTTAATTGAAATATTGACTAGTTCCGAATGTAACACTTTTTTGAAATCCATTATAGGAGCAGTCTTGCTTGTAACAATTACGCATTCAAACTTGGGATTGATTTTTATCTGCTCAGATAGTATGAATGGGGTTTTTTTTAAATGTATCTCTGCTCATTTTCTTCTAATTCTGTATTAAACAATCATCAGCCATCATTGTCCCAGGGTTGATGTCAACCTAATGGACTCCTTATTGCTTGTGCAAGGTAACTGAAATGGTAAAAAAATGTTGGGGTAGGAGGCACACTGTTTGGTTTTTTTTCTCTGGAATTTCTTCAAGTGATCTTAGAGTCAATGAATACCACCACCAAGGAACCTACGGTCTCATTCTCCGGTGCACCATCTTGCTGTAGATCAATTATCAGCACTTGTTGACATCAAAAATTCTAACTGAAATTGTTGTTGTTTGCCATCTTCTGAAGATTCCAATAGGAAAATGTGTGAAAAGTAAACTATAGTTGCCTTTCCACTTCCCTGTCTTTTTAATCTTTCTGCCCAGCAATACAAAAAAGAAATTGCATATAAAAATAACATAAATATGCAAACTTTCAGAAGGCCTTAATTTGCATGCTTGATGGTCAAGCATTCTTTCTACCTCTGCCTCTCTTATCAGTTCTAAAATTCTACAATATTAGTATAAAATTTATTACTGTTATTTATAATATCTTCTTTTTTACAATCAGTACACACTCAGTTTACTCATAGGTGCATA
This sequence comes from Aleadryas rufinucha, assembly GCA_013397815.1. Lineage (NCBI taxonomy): Eukaryota > Metazoa > Chordata > Aves > Passeriformes > Aleadryas > Aleadryas rufinucha. The sequence continues at coordinate 281,687 of VZTH01002169.1, forward strand.
CATGTGTGGGACGACTTCTGCATGTATGTATGTGTAGCTGCTTTCATTTCCAACATCAGTTTGTGGTTTCAACCACTGTGGCCTTTCACAGATGTGAAAGTGTGTATTTCTGAATACCTATTAAAGTGTTCTTAAACAATTTTTGGTTATTATTCATGTGTTTTTAATTAAATTCTGCCTCTTGCCTGATCTGATTCATGATTGTTTTCAGCCTTTTGAAACTGGCCCTTTGAAAGCATCAAGTGTAGATATTGCTGGTTTGGACTTCCTTCTTTTTAATCATTGCAAATATTAAACAAAATCACCTCTCTCCCAGGCTAATGATATTCTCTATGAAGAATAATTAATATCAAGTAAATTGTTTCATATCCTTGATATTTTTGCATTTGCATTCTTATCCCTGATTGATTTATGTAAATGTATTTGGGAAGAATTAGCATCTTGTAATGTAGCTTGGGTAAAAGTCAGTGCAAAGTAGAACCATTTAAGGAGCAGCAGAAGCCAAGTTGTTTCTGATGTGGAAGGTTGAGACCAGCCTTTTTCCTAGGACACCTGACCTTTTCTCTGTTAGGCTTAGTGCTGCACTGACTACCTCCCCTCCACACTCACGCGTTACCAGCATGCAGTTCTGTCACCTACATGTTCTAAAAGTATTGAGTCCATAATTTTTCCCTAAACACTGTAACACAAATATAATCCTCAGCATCAAATGAAGAAATTATGTTCATGCTTTTAAAAAGTTGCAAGCTAGATGCTAAAGTGGTTTGGTTTGGTTTGGTTTGGTTTGGTTTGGTTTGGTTTGGTTTGGTTTGGTTTGGTTTTTTTAACCAAACTCATGAAAGCTGAAAACTTGGATGAGGAAGATGCTTTTCTATGATGACATAATTATACAATTATTTTGGTTTCTTTTGACAAGGCCAAATAAAACAGAGCTCTCAGAATTTTATCTTACAGTGATAACTGTCAACTCTGGTGAGTTAGAACCCTTCTGCAGGAATCTGACATATGTGGAGAGCAATGAAATGGAAAACGTAAGCTTATTTTTCCCTCAGAAGTATCTGCATTTTGGGTAGATCTTTTGATCATTCATTGAACTCTGAAAGACAGAAACTGATGGTACAGAAGACATAAATAACCCCAGAGACATCAACATGTGGTAAAAGCTTTCACAGAAAATCTTGTCTTCCCTCTTACATCTGGCTGCAGGTGCATTAATTTCCAGCAGTGCCCTCAGCAGGTGGGACAGGCAGATCTCGAGGTCATGCTGAGAGTACAGTCTGATGTTCTCTACTCTTCACCCAGGGGACCTTGAGCCTCACAGTCATGAAGTCCATGGCATCTTCTGGTAAAGGTGTCATCAGTTCACCCTTTGATCCATCTGGTTGGGGTTCACAATTGCTTGCTATTGCCAGACCTCGAACATCTTCCACCCAAATCTCTCCTTCACAGGACAAACATGACAAACATTTACAATTATAAAGAAAGCTACAGTGGCAGAAACAGGATGGTTGAACAGACATGGGCGGGTTTTGCCCAGGTGCAAGGCAGAGGAGGAACAGTGACAGAGCATCACAAACCTCCATCTGTCATACAGTGGGTGCCTAAAGTAGGGGCACTGCGCTCAGCAAGAAGAGTGGTTAAATAAAACAGATGGTTAAACCTGTATCTTCCTCTCTTGTGCTTTTACCTACCTGACTTGTGTGGCCACAAATTAATGCCCTGGGTGACCAGGGTGGGAAACGGAGGTAAGGTGCAGAGTCTGGCTCTGTCAGGCACCCCAGCTCTCAGGGCACCACTAGAGGTGCAGGGAGCAAAGGCAAACTTGGAAATTAAAATCTTGATCTCTGCCACATGAAAAAAAAAAGAGAGCACATTATTATATAATTTAAAATAAAAGGATTTGCTTCAACTTACTTGAAACAAAATTAAAGTATTATAGTTTGCAGAAAAGTGTAACATCTTCCTGCAGAAAAATCCTCACTCAGTTGTAATGAGGAGATTTCCTAGTTCTTTCCATCTCTGCTACAGCTTTCTGCACTTTGTCTGTGACTTAACATTTTGAGAGGAAAAAACCACACAAAAAACCTGTGGCTAACTGAGTCATTTACTGGCACAGGGCCTTGTTTAAATATCTTCCTGAACTGGTTGACTTGGCTCACCCTTTCTCTCAGGATTTCTAATGGATTTCTCTGCCTGAAATTAGGCCAAGTATTTTCCTCAAAAGAATTTAAAATTTAAAAGGGTTACTACCATTCCTTTCCAGTTTAAATTTATCAGCTGATTTCATTCATGGATTTGTAATGCTCTTCCTTCTCCCCATTCAAAATAATGGGTTTCAGGTTGTGCTCTGTTAAATAGCCTCTGGTCCCACAAAACAGATGACTGCTACCTCAGTACCCCAGTATCAGTTCAATAAACCACCTTTCTCAGTTTCTCATACAATTCCCTGGAGGATGGTCAAACACTGGAGCAGGCTGCCCAGAGAAGCTGAGCAGGCTCTGCCTATCCTTTGAGGGTTCTGAACCCTGCACAGCCTGGTCTGACCCCATAACTACCTCTGCTGTGAGAAGGAAGTTGGACACCTCTGGAGGTCCATTCCAGCCTTCACGATACCACAATCCTTTCCTGGGTGTCTGTTCAGCAATTGATTTGTTTTTATTTTAATACAATATTAGAATTCACTTATAGCTAAAGGTCGTTGTCCATATCCTGAAATTCAACCACGGCTTCCAAAACACAGAACTAAGCGAACATAGATCACCACATCATCAAATTGCACTTTGAGATGTTCTTTGTGTAAAATTAGGTTAATTATCAGAGCTATCTCGACATTGTTGTCATAAGCATACTACTTCTCTTAGTAGCTCTATATCAATTCAGTCTTCTGCTTCTCCACACACCTGGCATCTTTTTTACCTACATGGTCCTACTGACAGACAGCAGTAGCACATAGCACTGATATAAACTGCTGTTGAACTGAAACTGTGTTTTCCCATTATGAAAACCTGCCTCCACTGTTACAGATACACTCTTATCTTTGAATCTAATACTTTCTGACACTGTCTGGGAGAGTCTAACCAAACGTGTTTCTCTAGACTTTTTATCTTCAAAATGAGTGTCAACTTTTCTTGTGGCAACTGATTGTCACCTCAGAAACATAAAGTAGCCCAGCTCATAGAGGTGTCTACAAGAATGAGCACATTTTCCAACTCTATAGGAACATTTTCCTTGACATGTGCCACAAATTAATATTTTTCTGGGACACTAAAAAGATTTGCTTTCCACTTGAGATGCTCCAAAGCAATTACTTTTACAGTCCTATTAAGAGTAGGGATATTAAATAAATTATAGAATGCCAAGTACCAAAGCCCTTGCTAAGGACTTGATTGCACCAAATTGTCAGAAATTCATAACATAATGTACAGAGCTGTCCAAAAGGGGAGGATTTGGAGGAATTCCACCTCTGTTTTTAAGTTCAGTTTTATATATGGAAACACTATTCTTAAGAAAATTCTTGCTCTGAAATTTTCAAACATGACTTGTTATGTATTCTGTTCTGGAGATATATATATATATATATCCAATACTGTGAGGATTTGTATAAAATCAGTTTGTGCTGTTTATTTCAATCTCACTACTTCACAAAATTTATTTGAAAATTCATTTTAGTATAACCTCCCAGGAGAAGTCAGTGAGTGCATTGTTTGTATCTTTGGTGTTTGCTAAAAATTTGCATTTTTTCAGCTTAGGTAAGCTAGAAATATACCTGTTAATGCTGAAGAGTTGATGGTGATTTTTATGGAAAACACAAAACATAGTGAATGCATCCTTGCAATAGTTGTTAAAAATAGTTCTGAGCTTGTGCAAGACCACTTTGAATTTTATATAAAACATCTAACACATTTATACTAATTATGATAATATGCAATTATTTATATAAAACCCTAACAAAATCCTGGACTTGTGAAATTGGTATGATTTTTGGCATCCATTTCAGAGAAGAAAAAATCATTCAGTGTGAATTTCCAAAAGTAATATAATAACCTTTGAAAAGTGATAACATACTAGTTCTTAGCAAATTAATCTGTAGTTCAAAATATACGGTAGAAGAGGAAAAAAGGTCCTTAGTAGGATTTTGGGGCTATTCTGTGTGACAACAGTAAAAGTTCTGAACATTAATGTAAATTATTTAAAAGTATAGCACACCATGACATTTCTTTGGTTTCAAATCATTGAATTTGTAATGCGGTTGCTTCTATAGACAGAACTACTTCTGTGGGATGCATGCAAAACATTTCTTCACTAAATTAAAAAATGTAACAAACTGTACGATGTCCAGTGAGACCACATATTAGGCTAATCTAAGATGTCATGGAGCCATAGACTAACGAAGAAAGGATTGAAAAAATTAACCCATTTTTGCTCTATCAGTGGACACTAGGGGAACATGAGTCAGGTGAAGACACTCAGGCCTTGATTCTGCCTAATCTACAGAATTGTTTGATATCACTATTATTTGTCCTTAAAATACTGTATGTGAGTACTGTGTAACTTTTATTCTTTTTGCTCTATCTCAAAACACCTTGCAAATGGGACAGATATGTTTATTGGTTTTGTATAAAGAAAATATTTATTTTTGTTACATATCTTAACATTCTTATTTCTTTTACCTTATATTGTAAAATATATTAAAAAAAATCTTTATAAAAGGAAAATCAATCAAGCCCAAGAGGGGAAAGGTGTCAGAGTGCCCCTTTTGATGATGGGAGTATCCATATTATTACAGTTCAGTATGTCTCTAAGCTGGGCAGAATCCAGGGTGTGATTTGTATCTATTCAGGCACTGGGGTTGAAATGTGACATGTTTCCATCCGGCAAACCCAGCATCATCTTTTTGGCATAAGCACATTTCTATCAGATTGCTACTGTGAAAAATGCTAAAGTAGAGGACACACTTTTTTTTTTTCCTTCACTATTTATAAAGCTTGTTCCATTGGGCTAGCAGCAGGTTAGCAAGAATAACTAAAGCTTTTCAGTACGTTGAAAGAAAAAGCCTTACACAGGCAGTAGCTCTCATTTGCTGCTGTCCCTCATGGCACTTAAATGTCATTTCAAACTTCACTTCATCACCTTGGTGAGCTAATGCACTCTACAGCCTCACCAGATGTACTTCTCTCAGATGCAGTAAGCACTTCACATGGCTTCACCCTCTCACCCCCCCTATTGAGAAACAGTCTTGAGAGGATATTTATATGTTAAATTGCAGGAGAACTATGGATGAGAAATACAAATTCTATTATAGCCTATGAACTGATCTACATGTCTTTCAATGCAGTGAAATGGGGTCACATAGTTAGAGACACGCAAACCAGGGAGGAAAAAACAGTGGATTACCCATTGTAAAACTGGAGCCAGGTGCCAAGGATACACTTGAAAGAGAAGCAAGCAAGAAAACAAGAGAATTATACTGATAAAACCATATACAACACATACCTGCCTCTCAAGATGCATCTGCAGTCAAGACTTGATTGTCTTCTGAAATGTATTACCTACAAGTGTAAATCGTTTGACTTAAAGTGCATTTATTTCTGGTTTTACCAATCTGGTGAATGACAGAGGTTCATGGTGCCCAATTATCGCCTTTTCTTCTAACATCAGCACTGCCTTTCTGCCAAGTAAAGTGTGTCCTTGGGCTTGACTTCTCATAGAATTACAGAATAATTTAGCTTGGAAAAGAGTTTTAAGATCATTAAGTCCAGCTGTTGATCCTACACTGTCAAGTCCACCACTAAAACATGTCCCCAGCTGCCACATCCACATGTCTCTTAAATACCTGCAGGAATGTGACTCCACCACTTCCCTGGGCAGCGTCTTCCAATGCTTGGCAGTCTTTTTGATCAAGAAATATTTCCTAATACCCAACCTAAACCTCCCCTGGTCTCTTCCTCTTGTTCTGTCACTGGTTGCCTGGAGAAGAGCCCTGTCCCCACCTGGCTACAACCTCCTTTCAGGGAGCTCTCGAAAGTGATAACGTCACCCTTGAGCCTCTTTTTCTCCAGGATGAACACCCTCAGCACCCTCAGCAGCTCCTCATATGACTTAGTCTCTAGACCAGCTCCACGGCCCTTCTCCAGACACGCTTCAGCACCTCAGTGCCCCTTCTTGTAGTAAGGGGCCCAGAAGTGGACACAGCACTCGAGGTGTGGCCTCAACAGTGCCAAGTACAGGGGGACAATCACTGCCTTGGTCCTGCTGGGACCATTATTTCTGACACAAGTCAGGATGACTGTCTTGGTTTGAGATAAATTAGGAGGAAACACCCTGAGATGAATGTGTCCTCTAACGGAAGGCAGGTTTTGGCAGCCCCTCCCCCACAGGTTTGAAAGGATTTTCTTGGAGGAAAGTGAAAAAAAAAGCTGTTTATTTAACAAGCAGGGCGGTCACAGGCACAGATGAAAAAAAAAATGAATAATGTTAGATAATAAATCTTCTCATTGTGGAGAAAGATGGTGGATTTTTTAGAATCCTGCTTGGCTTCTCCCAAGGTCCTCCAGAGCTGTGGTGTGGCATCTCAGGGCCTCCCCTCTGGGCCAGGGCATGGGGCTCCTGGCGATGTTCTGGTGTTTCAGACTGGAACAAAGCTGAACAGTTCCAGAGGAAAAAGAAGAAGAAGCCACAGTCCTGGGAAAAATTTCTTTCCTCAGCTAACAGGCTAGCTAAAAAGCAGGAAGGTTCTCCCTCAGCTCTGCGGCAGTGAGAACCCAGGGGAGCGTGTGTATCCTTGAACACCAACTGCGCTGAAGAATTCACTCAGCTTCCCCCCGCTCTTTCTCTCAGCCCCAGCTTAAAGCTGCGGGACCCATTTCTGGGCAATAAGCAGACGACACGGAAATACAGTGTCATATAGTCACACCAGGACAACGACATTGGCCCTCCTAGCCACCTGGGCACACTCTGGTTCGTGTTCAGCCGCAGCTGACCAGCACCATCATCTCCTTCTCCTCTTGGCCACTTTCCAGCCACTCTTCCCCACCCTGTAGCACTGCAGGGGTTGTCGTACTGTGATGCAAGTGCAGGATCCAGCACCTGGCCTTATTGAACTTCACACCCTTGGCCTCAGCATCAATCCAGCCTGTCCAAATCTTCTTGAGAGCCTTTTTACCCTCCAGCAGATCAACCCGCCGCCCAACTTGCTGTCATCTGTGAACTGAATGAGGTTTCCCTCAATCCCCTCATCCAGATCATCAATAAAGATATGAAACAGGACTGGCCCCAGTAATGAGTCCTAGGGAACCCCATTAGTGACTAGACACCAACTAGATGTAACTCCATTCACCACCCCTGAGATTTGCCATTTTTCACCCAGCAAAAAATGCACCTGTCCACACCATGGGAAGCCGGTTTTTCCAGGAGAATGCTGTGGGAAATGTTGTCAAAGGCTTTATTAAAGCCTAGACAAACAATATTCACAGCTCTTCCCTTATCCACTGTAACGGTTTCAGTTCGCCTCTTTTATCTTTTGTGAGATAGGAGATTTGGAGGAATGCAAAACAGGCTCAAAACTTAAAGAATTGAAAAGCTTTATTAACAGAACTAAAAGAAAGAAAAAAAGAAATAATAAGAAATTAAAGTAAAACCCTTCCTTTTTGCTCCCACACCCCCTCCTCCCTTTTCTCTTTCCCAAACCAGCACAAAGGATAACACCACAAATTCTTGGTCAGGATTCACAGTTCTTAAGAATCTCTCCACTATTTAAGGAAATAGAGGTCTGTTTCGTTGTCCGTGATCTACCAAAACTGTATCAGCAACAACCTCCCGCCCAGGAAACAAAGCTGCCGCCAGGAAAAACACCTCTCCCATGGGAAGAAATCAGTTTCTTTACCATGGGCCACACATGGGGTTTTTTTTCCTTTTAAGGGTGGACAAATTCCAGCCTGAAATAGCAATTCACTTCTTCACAGGAAAATCTTAAAAGTTCCTCACAGCTCCTCACAACCTTTGGGTAACCTTGGCATGGTCCCCTTTTCACATAGGCTGCATTCAGCATCCTTCATCACTCCCCCATGTCTTTAAATGGATTAAAGAGAAAAAAGAGTTTGGAATATTACAGGTTCCACCACGGTCTGCAAGAAACAGTTTTAAGCTCCGCGCTGCAAACGCAGCTCCACCCTCTTTCTTCCCCATCGCCATCTTAGCTTCACTCACTTTCTCTTTCTCTCTGACCTTGAAAACGCCACAATGANAGGAGCAGAGCCTCAGCCCCATCTTCCCCCCCCTCCTACAGGAGCGGCAAAACCAAAAGAGAGAGAACTTCCTGTCCCCCCAAGTTTTAAATATGGAAATCTCGAAAAAGCGCTATTGGTCAAACGAGCTGTCTATCAGCTCAGGCTCAACCTACCACACCACTCAGTGGATCACCCCATCATAGAAGGAGATCAGGTTTGTCAAGTGGGATCTGCTTTTCCTGAACCCATGCTGGCTGGGCCTGATTCCCTGATTATCCTGTACATGCTACATGATGGCACTCAAGGTGATGACCTTCCCCAGCACTGAGGGATGAATCCTGGGATTCTCCTTCCAACCCTTCTTTTTCCCCAAGTTCCGGCCAAAACTGTCTGCTCATCTTTGGCTGACCAAACTGTTCAGCCAGGACAGTTTTTCTCCCTCACCAGCTCCTCTTTCAGCACGTGGAGGTGAAAGTGCCCATAAGATTTTCTTCTTGAAGAATGTCCTCAGTTGAAGACATTGATGGTCTGGGTAGTTTTTGAGCACAGCTTCACTGAATTGCATGTATACATGGAACAGATAGGTGGAGAATTACCAAGCAGCTGTGACAGGCCAAATCCGGCCAGACTTCCTAAGTGCAACACTGTCTGGGAACAACTCCAGTCAAATCTACCACAAGCACTTTTGGTGTTGACACCACACTTTCTCTACATGGGAAACAAATGAACAAACAAAACAAAATTCCCAATATTTAAATTTTCTTAAATTTTCAGATGGTTTTATAGCAATGTTATAGATGCTGTCACAGGAGTGTGCTATGTCATCATGCCATTACACTATAAGAAAATATTTCAAACATAGAAATGCACATCCTCGAGAATGTGGAACATAAACTCTTTATTATTTTCAATATTCTTGAAATACACTTTTATAACAGCTCTTGGAGTGGCCATCAAACATTCCTTTGTTGAGGCAATTTTGAGAAAACTTATGAAAAATATTTTAAAAATCCACTCTTTTTGAGATCACTGGACAATAAGTGTTGACTCTGCTGTCAGAAATTGTGTCTTGGCAGCAATACACATTCCTGGAGAGAGATTCTTTCATGGATTTGAGACGGAATTGTTCCAGTGCTATCTCCATTCAAACCACCTAGGGGCCTGGACCTGAGCTAAACCTCCAATGTACTTATCTAGTTCGCTGCCTACCTAAGGCGTGTCATAACAACAAAGCTGTGTACAGTTCTTTATACCATTCTCATAATCACTGAAAGGAGCAGCACAGCAAACAATGCTTGTTAGAAACTTCTGTAAACTAGACACATTCCTAATATCTGGAGTATAATGTATTATTAAGTAAATGAGTAACAGAATACAGGAAGATTATAACATGTTCCCAAAGCAAGATTAAATAGTCTCAAGAATGTGGCATGGTGTGTAGCTAAGCTTATTTATTCGCAAGCTCAAGTAGTTTAGAGTAATGTCTTTAATGGCCAGTGGGGCAAGGCTACAAAATGAAAGTCAAATATTGCTTTTTTTGTTTGCTGCCGTGCTGACCACTAGCCGCCCGGTGGCGTGGCAGGCGGCGACTGCTGTCCTCTTGCTCTGGACACTCCGGGAGGTCCCGGTGCGACGGCACGGAGCAGGGTTCTATGCAGCTCAAACCGCAGATGTTTGCCCCGGGAGCCACAGCTCGCCCTGAGGCTATCTGCCAACAGCCGATTAGGCTGTGCAGCCCAGATGGAAAAACCGCAGCAGGCGAAGGTAAAGACTGAAGGAGGATTCAGGCGCTAGTGTATTCCAAGCAATTTAATAAAGTCTCAGAGGGAACTAGCCACCCGAATCTGGCCGTTGGTCTGGCCTCTCTGGTTTCATTAGCATGAAACTAAATAGAAGAGTGGGGAAAAGGGAGGAGTAAAGGAACAACCACTTAGGGAATGACAAGGGGGTGACATACAACCAACCGGGAAACATATTGGGAGGGACTAGTTTAAACTAGCCAACCAGGGATGTAACAAAACAGAACTTTCCAGAGCCTAATAGAATAATCAATGAACTACTTATTAAACATAACTTCTACTAACTAATAAGGAACCGGGGGAGAGAGAGGGTTCTAGAAACCAGGGAGGAGACATGTTCAAGGGAACACCTAGTAGGCGGTGGCATCACAGCCTTATCTCCTCCTCTGATCCGCCCTCAGAGGTGGAGTCTCGGGCGGGGAAATCAACCCACTTGTCATTCACTTGGAAAGTGGGTTGGGCCACTGCCACAGTTTGCTTTCATTGTTCTACTTGCTTTCTTCCACTTTTTATCAGTACTGTTTTAAGAGTAAAAATTGTAAACATGATTAATAGCAATTAAGAGAGAACTCTCATACAAATTTGCAACTCTTGTATGATCCAAGGTGTGCACCCCATTGTCACGTGCTACTGCTGGCACATAGCCCATAGGTGGAGTTTGGTAGGTTTAGAAAGGATACTGGAAACAAAACCACTGACCACCCCTCTCACTGCCTTTAAACTGCCAAGATGGATAATGGTCTCATTTTACTTCCTAAACTGAACTAGAAGGAAACTATTTTCTTTTGCCCATCCCTTAGATGAACAAAATATGTTCATTAGTCTGTCAGCACTTACGAGACAGTCATTAAAATCTGTCCCGAACACAGGAATTCCTTCTGATTTTACAGGAATACCAAGACAAGATTTTCAGTGAAGGTATATCATAATTTCATGGAAACTAGTAGCGTTATACTCATTTACACTATCTAAAGAGATAAGCCACATATACGAGGTTAAAATGGGGTTTTGTTTCCAAAGCACCAAGAAAAATCACACAAGGCAAGTCTCCGGTGAAGGGATTGGAAGGAATGTCCTGTGAACAGCAGCTGAGGGCTCCAGGTTTGTCTAGTCTGGACAAAAGAAGGCTGAGGGACGATCTCATTGCCCTTGAAGCTTCCTGAAGAGGGGAAACTGAGAGGGAGGTACTGTGGTCTTCCAGGGGAAGGACACACAGGAAAGATTCAGTGCTCTACCGGAGGAGGTTTACACTGGGCATTAGGAAGCATTTCTTTACAGAGAGGGTGGTCAAATATTGGAACAGTCTTCCTAGAGAGGTGATCAATGCCCCAAGGATGTCAGTGTTTAAAAGGCACTTGGACAATGCCCTTAACAACATGCTTTAACTTTTGGTCAGCCCAAAATTGGTGAGGCTGTTGGACTGGATGATCACTATAGGTTCCTTCCAACAGAAACAGATAATTCTGTTCTCTTCTATGCATTGTAAATAATAATTTTCTTATGGCTTACTGTACAAAATCATCAGGGTTTACTTTTTTTATTCTTTGCAGTGCCACAGAATGCTGTTACAACACTATATTTGAGATAAAAATCCAGTGTTTCTGAAAACATGATAACAGGAATGTAACCATGGCTGCAAGAACATTCAGTTCTGTCATAATTTAAGCAAAACAAAGGGTATTAAGCATCAAAAGGGGCACTTCACATCTTCTGATTGGCATTTGTAGTAGTTTAAAATATGGCAAACCTGACACCACAGAACAGGATAAAATATTATAATAAGAAAACTGATTGATTAGTTAATGTCTGCATAGCACTTTTAGATATGAAACACTGCCATTCTAGTGCTAAGAAAGGAGGCAGATTGGCCTGACATGTATAAGCTGAGATCAAAAATTACGTTTCTAATGAAGTAATGTACTTGTTAGACTGTAGCATTTAAAATTCTTTTGTTTTCCCTCCAATTATTACTATGGTCAAGCATTTTCTCTTGATCCATTGAATAAATGGTCAATTATTCTGCTGTACAAAACACAAAGAAGCTGATATTACAATTGCAATAGATCTAGAGCAAGTTTTATTCATTAGTTCATTAAACAAAACATTTTTCCTTAGAAAGCCAGTCATGGTCCTCCTTGAAGAAAGCATATAGGAAATGACAGCTTGCAGTAGCAACTTCCTGCTTCAAGTAGACGGCTACAGTGATGGGAAGCTTTATGGGAATCCTGTACTCTGGACCAAGAAAAATTGATTCTCTTTAATGCAGTGAATTCCATTTAACAGAGTAAATAAGAAGCCAATACATAAACATCCTTTAGAATACTTAATTTGCAAGGGAATGGAAGGGACAGGAGATAAAAGTAGAAATAATAGAAGAGTTTCTTGATCAGACAATTTTAGTAATCTGAATGATACAGCAAAGGACCAGTGACTTTCAGGACAAAGGTTTCCAGACCAGCAGATTAGCAGTTTTTCATGCACTATCAAAATCTCTGTATTCAAGCAAATATTGTACATATTCTGCACTCAGATGTCACTAGCATGACTACAGAAGCAGCGGTGGTGAAAGGCAGATTTTGACAGTAATATGCAATGTTTTATAAATCATAAAAATTATAATTATGGAATGTATTTTTTATACACTATGCAGCTAACCGAATTGAAAATCTTGCTTTGTTTTTTTAATAATAGTAAATTGTAGGCAGAACTGATGTTACTGCCTACATCACAATTATCAAACTCTGCACTACAAGAAGCTGTTATCACATAATTTCTCACATAAGGCCACACATAATTTCTAAACTAATCCTTTGTTTAATGCTCCATGCTGGGTTTCCTCCTCAGACTGGCTATTTCTGGGAAATTTCAGACAAAATTGTTTTCCACTTACTGCTTTCTGGTAAAGTTTTCTTTCAAAAGCTGTGTGGCCCTTTTTTCCTGGATGAAGGTTTGGCAATTTGACAAGCTGTGTGTTTACTACTATCCCACAAAAATAAACATGAAGGAAGCCAAGGTAGAAGGCTTTGTAACAGCTCTTTCCTCTCAGGAAGGACACACTGGGTGCCACAGGCAGCTGCAGAGAGCCTCGGTGCTCGCTGTGTGCATATTACAGCTCCCAGCGGTGCCCGGGCTGTGCGTGTGTGCCAGATGAGAGGTGGGATGGAGCTGCTTTCATCCTGTGTCAGCAGCCAGGGGCCAGGCTGGAGAGCTACCACCTGGAGCACGCTGCCTCCAGCACGCAGCTGCACTGGGCTCAGCGAGACTGCAAGACTCATGCTGAAATCGTGCTGAGTTTGGGCTCCCGTGAGGTGATTTTTATCCAGATGGCTGAGATGAAGCCAGCATAGGTATGCCAGTCATGCATAGCCACACTCACACTTTCTGCTTGCAAGGAGGACATGCTGCCAGTGACTAAGCACTGATGTAACTCACAGCCTGTTCACCAACCCTCTCAGAGCTGGCTCCATTTGAGGTTTACCTTCATTTTGGAAATTGGAGCTATTTTCAGTTTAATAGCAAATACAGCTTGAAAGCAATTCTATATATGCCTGTTCTGATCTCTTCTTTAATGTGGCTTAAGTTATGACCCAGTTCTATATAAACTCTAGCTTCAGTGTCTTCCAGATGGGCAGTAAATCTGAACACAAGGGAGAGGTTCTCAGCTGCTCTAAGTCAGCACATATCCAGATGAAGTAACTTGTGCTAAGGGTTATGTGTTCCAGGGATTATAAACCCACAGTTTCTGTAAATGATATACACAGTCGTGGTGGTTATTTGGCAGCATGGCAGGTTAGGGAAAATCAAAGGAAAGAAAGCCCAAGCTGGAGTTCAGTAATGGACAACTCAGGACATTGCAAGGAAAATATCATGTATTTCTTTACTTGGTCATTAATAATCACTTCTAAGAAAACGTATTACATATTTATATTGAGTGTAACAGCTAAGATTTTGCTCCAGGTATAAATTTTAAAAGAGGAAAAAAAAAGTAGATATAAAAGTATAAATAAAATAAAATATCACATCAATTCTCCATAGCCACATCACAGAACTATTTTGTTTTTCTTATAAGATAGTATTATTTAACATAAATTAAAGGTGTAAGTTTAAGATGTCTGGACTTCACTAAGACACTCAGTATTGAAAAATGTGGTGTTTCTGAAATTGGAGAGGATGGTACATGAGGTACACACAAAATGCAGAAGGAATTAGCCAAAGGGATAACTCACGACAAAGCTGTCCTGAAAGGATAATGAATGATTATGAGAAAGACTATTTGTGAAGTTCTCTGTGGATCACTCTGAAATCTTGTTTAATTGAATATTTTCCACAATGATCTATGTTACTGTAGTGACATCTGCTAATGGTACAAACATGGGAGATATAATGCCTGTGTAGGGACAGGAGCGGTATTTGATCACAGCTGGGAACCTGGTAAATGCTCTACCACTTTTGAAATACCACAGGCAGTGACTTGTAAGTGCTCTTTGTTGCTTACCCAAACACAAACTGAATGTGTTTGAAAAACTAGCTGTATGAATAAAACAATGTTTGGTTTTCATGCTCCTATTCTGTGAAAAGTCCAAACTCTATCAATATCTAGTGTCAAGAGAGAACAAAACTAATGACAATAAACCAAATTAAACTAAATTCTCATTCGGAATAATGCAAAAAATGTCAAAAATAATGCAGTCATTAGCTTTTGCACCCAGCCCTGTGGTCAGCTGAACTGAGTGGAAGAGGATTGTTGAGAGGATTTTTGTAATGAGCTCAGACAGGTAAGTTACCTTCATCATGAAGCACACAAATTTGATGAAGTACTATGGATATCTTTGGAGTCCGGATATTTAAATAGTGATCAAGTTTACTAAAGTAAAAGAAATTGCTTGGGCCTGATTGCTTAAACTATCAAAGAAAAAAGAATTTTTCCAAATAAAAAAAGCAGGGTCATAAAAATAATTATGAGGTGTGAAACCCTACAATATTTAATGATAAAAGACTGGACATTCAGAGATGGGAATGACTTACAGAAGGATTTAACAACATCAGTAAAAAGAAACAGTGGAGGGAAATTTAAAGAAGTTTTAAAAGACAAAACTCATGACCCATCTAAAAGCAGATGAAAGTGCTGCCAGAACCAAGCGTGAGCTAAAGTGAGAGATCTGACTATGAATCAAACACTTGCATGAAAAAGAAACTATTGTAGTTGTACAGGAACAAGGTCATACTCAGCCAGGAAAGAGACATGCATAGTGAGGGCACAGATGCATTAGATTTGCTTTCATATGGACATCATCTTGCAATACAAAAGGAAACAGCATTATGGAAGATATGCATGAAATGCCACAGGTAATTTGTTTGTATAAGTCTGCTACTAAACAAATCAAAATAGGGAAAACTATCTAGAACAGAAACATTTTCACTGGTAGTACAAAATTCCTTTAGGCTCATATTGTAAACTAAGAAATAGAGCAGACGTGACTAAATAACTACCTTCATAACTCCAAAGGATGTGCATTAGCAATTCAGTAACTTCCTTTTGGGTAGTTATTTTGTTTCACAGATTTCCTTCACTGCGACATTTTGGGTGCTATTGTCAAATAAAGAATAGAAATTACACAGAATTCAACTTTGCATGATCCTGGAAGGAGTTTAGTTAGATCCCTTCAGGACTTTGACTCCGTTCAACTCTCATTTTGAACTAGTTGGATTTGGCTAAAAAAGAAACACTCTATCCTCATATTTAGATACCCAATCTGTAATGCAGAAAACCACCTGTAATTAGGAGAGCAGCAACATATTTTTAAATTCAAGTTGATTTAATGCGAGTAAATACTATAAATTGAGCAAATAATAAATCCCGGACCTGTGCTGAGGCTTTAGAACAAAACCATCCTTGAGAAATATTTGGATTTTAATGTTGCTTATTGTAAGGACACCCTTCTGAGAGGTCACTTTCCTGTGAGGAAAACCACCACAGAAGTAGGTGTTTCACAGTCAAACAGCAGAGAGGTAGGTTCCACTGTGCACACAATGCCTGGGCTTGAATCAGGGCTGTAATATGAATCCCAAGACTTTGCAGCTTACACCGGTTATCCCCCACATTCCTACCAAAAGGAGCTGATATGCTGTAGGCAATGAAAAGATGGAGGCTCTGAGAGGAAGAAGGTAGAGATAAAAGGAAAGAAATATCAAGGAACAACTCCACATATATTAAATTTTGGGGAAAGTTGTTAGACAGATGCAAAGTTTAAATGTTTTAACAAAAAACAGGCCACTCCATGCTCTCTTTGCACTAGTGTGAGAACTTCAGTGTTTGGATACCTCCTAAAGTATTTGATGAGAGACTAATAGCCTGACAGGCTAACACTTCACTTCCTTCCAATTAGGAGACTTTAACATCAAAGCCAAGGTCCTCTACTCAGCAAGGGCTTACTTGAATGAATTATAGAGGAGAAAAGTCCAGTAGTTTTTTAGTTTTTTCCCTTGCAGAGACACAGTCCAGCAAAGGCTTTAATAAGATGTTTGAGGTCAAAAGGTTCAGGTTCCTCACTGTGAGCACTAGGAAGCTGCCAGAGTGTTTCAATAGTGTGGTGTTTGCAATGCAATCAGACAAAGCTGAAAACTCTATTACAGTGTCATGTGCCTGACTTCCTTCTGGAGCGCTCTCGCGTACAGCCAGGAGCCGAGTGTGGACTCGGAGCACACTGTGAATCTTCCGTGTTGCCACTTCAGCTGCTGAAACAAACAATGCCTTCACCACCCCAGCTTTTGGCTGCCAGGAGGGGTGTGACAGTGGCTTCCTCCAGGGAATTGTGCCAGCTGGGTTGTTATTGATTGGTAACAGACCTCCAGGATTCAGAGGTTTTCAATGAGAAATGATGACTGCTTGATGTATGATGTTATTTGACTTGATAAGCTTGAATCTCTGGCAGAATCTAAAAAACTGCCATAAACTGTTCTGCTTCTATTTACATCAAACCCAAAAATATTAAAATCCCTTTGAGATAAGTGTAGAAGATGCCTTGTTTCTCCTTTATATCAAAAATATTTTTAGATATTTTTCCTGTACATAATATCTATTTTTACTCTTTTTTTTTTTTTTAATGTTCCCTACTGTCATGACTGCATCTCTCCATCTTTCAGCAACAGCTTTTATTCTGAAGTTTACAAAGTGCATGTATCATTGATTTTAATACCTATTTCACACAGAACAGTTGACAATGGATTGTAATATAGCAATTGTTTGCTTCAATATTACAGTGGAATGAGGAAAAAAAGGGGAAAAAGAGACAAAGGAAATTCTTCTGTTTAATCACAAAAATGACTGGATTCACCTCACCTTACTTTAAGTCATTCGTCAAAGAAGAGAGATCAACAGTAGTTAACATCAAAGTTTCATTCCATGCAAATCAGCTAAGGTATAACAAAGACCAAGGACACTGCAGAGGTAAAAGAAGTGGGAAACAAAAGACCTTCATCAGACATGAAGATCTCATAATTAACATCTTGGGAAGAGTTTCTACTGTAGATGGTCCCTACCTAAATAATCAGCAAATGCTTGGATGAAAATGATTTATGTAGCAGTTCACTAGTCTCCAAAAGAAATTCTCTCCAGGCATTAGTTTCCAAACCACAGTATCTAAATCCATGCATTTTACAGGATGCAAAAACCATCCCATCAAAGAAAGTGCCGGTAATTCCCCTCCCTGCCCTGCACTTCACAGGTAAATCTCTCTTTTTTGAGTTGGTGTTGGGTTTTTCAGTTACTTTTCTGTTTTTATTTTTCTCTACATATTCCTAACCTTCGTCATCACCAAAAAAAAAAAAAAAAAGGAAGCAAATCCAACTACAGCTATATTAGCTTATTTAAACCATGCCCATTCCATATGGGAGGAACAAAAATCAGCTCCAAAAATCAGCTTCAATGTGGGCAATTTCATAGCTGTACTCCTGTAGTTATGAAAGCTTTGGGGTAGTATTACTGTTTTCATTTATTTTTGGATTTGTTTGGAAATAACAGTTCCTAACTGGAATGCCATTACTGATAAAATAAGACCTATGTGCATTTTGTTTTTTGCATTTTACTTCCAACACTAGCACCCCCAGTCAATGCAATTTACTGAAAAAACCCTAATTAAAAAAAAAAAAATTGTTCAGTAGATACAATAAACCCAGTCCTTTAAAAAGGACCATCCTGTTTTCTTAGAATTTCTTGATGCATGCTAATTGTTTCTTTCATTTTTTTTCTTTCTTTTTCAACCTCCTTTCTCAACATACTTGCCTTTTTTTCTTCCTTCCTTAAATTTTTATGTGAAAAAGAGAAATGAAATAAGATGATGATGATGATGATTTAATTAACAGTTTAGGACAGCAGTTAAAGCCAGTTAAAACACTAAGCTATCCTTGAAGGATAGACCTTCAACATGAAGATTTTGGCCTTGAAAACACTCCTGGCAGGGCTCATTCAGAGTTGTCACACCCATAACAGCTATGAAATTTAGCTTCCAGAAAGTTGTATCATAGATTGTTTCAAGGATATGTCAGGCCAAGCCCAAGGAAAACCTTAATGAGTTCAGCTGAATGTTGGAAATATCTAGTGTACACAGAAGAGAAAGAAGGGAATGGGAAGACAAACTCAGCTTATTATTTCTTGAAAGTCTGTTTCTTTGTTCCTGAATAAAAATGACTGTGCGTAATTCTTAGGAATTCACCCCACATGTGGCTCCGCTACAGGGGCCCAGCTTCTAAACCACTTTTGATAGAGGAAAATATTGACAAAGTTCCAGCTGTTTGAAATTCAAAATACATCTAGTCATAAGGTGGTCTACATACAGGTCTTTTATATTCTAGAGTATCCTGAAAACATGAGGTGATGCAAGTGCATAGCTCCTTAAAGGCTTCCCTTTCCCAGTAACTTTTCTTCAAACTTCTTGGTGCAAACACAAAGTTCCAGTGACACTTCTATATTTTTCATCCGTCTTTAAGTAATATATGTTGAGGCTTCTGACTTATTTTCTCACCTAGAGATGTTTTCAGTTTGCATCTAACTCATTAAAAAAATCTGTAGATAAATAAAGCTCAATGATAAGAAATTAAAGGAAGTTCCCTTATGTACTTTAAGAAAAATGCATGCATTGCAGAGAATTCTGATTAGCACCAACAGCATATATTTTTTGCCATAAAAGTAAATAAATGTTACAAAAAATCTAATTAATCATCTATTACTAGACTACTTTTTAAAATAACTATAAAGTAATTAATCACAACTTCTAAAGCAAAATAAGAAAAGCTTTCTTTTCCTTTTTGGTTCATGCTTTTTGAAATCAAAAAGAAATTTCCATAGGCAGATTTTTTAATTTAGAATTCTGAATAAAGTTTTTTGTGTGCTTTTGCAGTGTTGTATGAACACAGATATGACTCATGCTGATTTTGCCACACATATATGCATTTTTCTGCAAAATAAAGGTTGTGGGACACTAACCAAATAATATTACCTGATAACCATTTTTTTCCACAATTAAATGTGTCTTCAAGGTTTTCGTTTTATTTCAACAAAAATTAATGAAATTAACTGAGAATATACTACGAATAAATATTTGTTAGGAATAACTTTAGGCTGACCATGCAAAATCCTGTATGGATAAATTTTGCGTGTTTTGTGTACACCATGGAAGTCAGTCTGAGCAAGCTTTTGTGTGATTCCTTGATGTGGCTGAATAAAAGATCATCCTAAGTATTATTTACAGTCCATTTCCATTTCCATACTAATCATATTATTATAGAAACTCAGTCTATATACACTTGCCAGTCCCCGCTGGTGAAAGACAATCTTTATTATGTTAAAAAATGGACATCAGAAAATTGTTTTTGAAGTGTAATGAAATGATTTAGTAACAATATATCTTCATATTTCCTAAATGATTTTAAAACCTTAATGCACTGCAGGAGTCTGCCTCAGTGGCATAATGAAATGGGACAGTTCAGATTGCAACCTGCTGTGTGAGGTTCCCCCCGTGCACAGAACAGCATGACAGCTCTGTCTCCTTTCCTTTTTATCTTTCTTTTCCTCTCCAAGTGCTGGGTCATATTCTTGGAGAGGGGGGCGTCACTCAGTATCTCACACATCCAGCTGGTGTTTAATTTGCACAGAGTAAAGATGAGGTACTTCTTAGAACTAAATTTACTGCTACGGTTTGATCAAAAAAATTGCCAAAAGATTCAGAATAGAGCTCTGCTAACTACTGGGTTAGTGGAAATATTTGCCATTTACTTGTTATAACCAGCAAATTGGCCTCTCCACACACACACACCCCCTGGACACATAGAATAGATGTATAGCTCGGCATAGACATAAACATATATTTAGAAAGAAAACAGGAGGAAAAAGAGATGTGCACACACATATGCACTGCTGACATGATGCTTCTACCTTGTCTACAACTACAGGCAGCTGCGAGGATGTAAAAAAGAAGTGTAAGTACACAGCATGAAATAAATTCACAAGAACTTGGGCGACTCTTACAACTATGAACCTTTGGACTGCGTACATTTAAATGATCTGATATTCACTGCATTACAACTATTTTTTTTTTTTATATCCATTTGGTATAATCCTGGAGCCTTCTTTTAGCTGTGGCTGTGGTCTGGACACTGTAATAACCTAAAAAGAAATAAATATACTGATTGCTGCTGCAGCCTTCTACAGAGAATGTTTGCAGAGCAATAACATTCATGAAGGGAGAAAGCAAGAGCAGTTGTGGCTGGAAAAGACTTTAGCAAAGAGTGTGAAGTGGTAATACTGACTGACTATACTTGTTTAACAAATTGTCTCAGTGTAGCTTTGCATTGAGGCAAAAGTTCACCAGAATCTACAGGGCAGGTAACAGCATTGAATTTCAAGTATTGTTTTGCTCAAGTGAGCTAAAGCACCAGTCCTGAGTTAGAGCTAAGGTCTACCAGATATTATGCAAATTCAAAATACAAGGAAAATTTTGTTTCCAAACTGTAGAGAGTCTTGACTAGACATTTAGGGTAAAAATTGCTTCCCCTAAATTTAGTGCATAAATTTCTGCATATTATAGGCTCCTATTTGAATCAAATGGGGACTTGTGGGCATTCCTCAACCTGTTTTAGAAGTCTGCTTAGGGATAAAATGGATTGGATCCTAGAAGGGCCAATCTTTTTTGGTAGAGAGAGACCCTGGGGTGACTGTTTTGTGTGCAGATGGATGAATCCCTGCCCATCTTTTCCTAGAACAGTGCTGCAGCTGGATTAATGGATGTGGTGCCACAGTCTCTAGCAGAGATACATTACTGCATCAGGATTAATAATGTAGGTGATCCTGCTCCATGGAGAAGGATTTCTCTACTGGAAGATGAGCCAAAAGTTATTTTAAGTCATATCTTATTTTCTATTTAATAGTAGCACTCTCATGCTCAGTTTTGCTCTGTGTACATTGTATATGCAGATTTTCCAGTCATTGAATTGACACATGAATAATACTTCAGACTATAACAGGTTTAACTAAGAGGGAAGAACTTGACCATCAGCAGCTCACCTGCAAGTTAGAGACATGTAAAATAGTACGTTTTTTGTTACCAACCTGTCCTTCCTACCCTAAACTGCACCTAATTCCATCATCATCTTCAACACTGGATTTCCTCTCTTTCAGGGTTACACTTTACAAACATTGTTTAAGTAGTGACACACTTTACTGTGAGGTTGGTGACAGAATAGGGAATCTACTCCAGATCACTGGACTTTTTTTCCGGCTAATTTCTTGTGAAATTTTCCTGATTTAAAGGTCATGAAGCCAGTTTTTCCATATATTTCAAAGAATCTTAACTCAGTCTCCTAACGGTAACACTGGATGTCTATAAATATTCCATCACATATTCTTTGCTAGTTCTTTAAACATAGTTCCCTTTTAGGACCAAGAGCTATCTGTGCCCTAACTGTAAGTGTGGAGATACTCTTTCTTCATAAACTTCTGCAGCCATGTAGTCTCGTAGGCAGCTATGTGACTTTAGCTGAAAGTACTCATTTTTACGAGTGACACACTGGTAAACCCACATCAGAGGGAATTGTAGAATCATTTGTCTTGGCAAAAACCTCTAAAACCAAGTCCAACTGTTAACCTAACACTGCCAAGTCCACAAATAAACCACATCTCATGGTTTGTATGTAACCCATATTGCTTAATTTCAATTCTGCCATTGCTTAATCTTTATTTTCCTTTCAGTTGCTGTTATACCTGGCTATGAAAGCAAGAAAGAAATAGAAAAAAACAAAAAACTACTGTCCCAAGAAAAATCTTTTTAAGTCCAAGTGATAAAAATCTTGAACCTCACCATAACTTTACCACTAATAGCAATGCCAAGATACCAAGATTGCAGTTAAGGTATCCCCAAATTGTCATCTGAAGAACTGATTTCTTCTCTTGTGCACATTTGCAGAGATGAACAAGATATATGCTTGCAAGAAACTACTTCTTTGTATGCAGCATGATCTTATTAATCTTTTTTTTTTTTAGTCTGAGGGCTAATTGAAGACAACATGCCTAAATTTGCAATGTTGTACATGCATGAGTACAAAAACTTCCCCGTTCTAATTAGCTGGGCCACTGATTGAGGTGACTTGTGAATAGAGACACAGCACATTTTTTTATTATTATTATTTAACAAGAAATGAAAACACCTAAAAGGTGACTCACTCCCTTTAAGATGTCGCTGAAGAAGTGCTGCCTCGCTCCTACCGCGCTAATGTAGATGAAGGTGACTGTGCCCCTCAGATGGGGGTCTGCATTTACACAGAATGACCCCGGGCCAGTATTTCGAAGCAGAGAAAATAAAAACCTTGCCCTCAAGCTGATGGCATTCCCCGGGTTGGCAATGCTGCACGTGGCAGCAGAAGTGGCCCGGGTGGCCCGTGGAGCAGCTGACTTGTGCAGCCCTGGCAGGTGAGGGGGGTGTCAGGGGAGGCAGCGGCAGAGCGCAGCTGGCGAGGGACCGGGGGGCAGGAAAGCCATTCCCTGCTTAGCTCCAATGTGCACAGGCAGCATCAGATAAGGAAGCAATTGGTAAGTTCACACCTGCTTACATTCAAACTATCTGCTAACTGCTGACACAAACCTTCTATCTTCCTACTGAGACATCAAGATAAATTCAGAGGAAATGGAGCTGTACAGAAAAAAATGCTACTCTTTGCTAAATTGAGTGATTCCTCCAGGCTCTGACCAACAGCTTGAGGTCAACACAAGCAGGAAAGACAAAAGAGAGCCCCTCAGGGATTTTTCAGAAGCTAAAATAGAAAATTTGCTCAGCTGTTTATCACCTGAGTTTGACCTCTCAAGCAATATATTTTTTTTTTTTTTTACAATAAGAAGACAATGAAGGATTTGTCAATGAATGAAAGGGAATTCATCTTCCCGATATTTTGTTAGTGACATTCTGAGGTTCTGTTTCTCACTTGCATTTCCTTTGGAGTTAGATCCTTAGGCTCGTTAGGCCTCTTTTTTGTTGTTGTTTGTTTTGTTTTGCTTTGCTTTGTTTGAATGAGGTGAGTTTTATGTTGTTTTGTTTTGTATTGCACTACACCCCTGAGCAGCAGTGTCAGATACTGTGTATGTTTGCAAGGTATGACTAGGGCCAGGCTTTACCTGTGATTTTTTTTCACAATTTCTTTATAAAAGGCACATCAAAAGCTTTTTTTTCCTCATATATTTTTTATTTTTTTCTTTCCTGTAGTGAATCTGTTGTCATTGAAAGAACTGATCTTATAAGATGTCTCGAATCCTCCTCACCCATAGATACTGTCACAGAAGCAGGTGCTTGGCATCTTTCAGGATCAAACCCTAAAATGCTAGTTGCCATGGTAACTGAATGTGAAAGAACAATAAAGAGCTGTTTACCACGGAAACTTATCAGCAAGGCTCGACAAAGCACCACAAAACTGTAATTAGGGTTGCGTTGAAACAGCTTTATTTCTGCAGCTAAAACTAGGCAACAGCCTTTGCCTTTGATTTCTTCCAGATATTATCCCTCGTACATCCCTTGCATCCCTTGTGTAAGATCCCACCCAAACTCTAAGTAGATTATAGCAGAGTAGGCAAAAATTAGCATTTTGAAAAAATCCGTGAAAAACAAGGCTGCAAAACTGCATGCAAATGACTGTATGAAAAATGATGTTTTGAGAAGCAAAGTGCTTTGAAGTATCCTACACACCCAGAGGTTGCTACACTCCACAGCAATCTGCAGAAGATCATGATAGTTTAGCATACACATTTGGATGTAAGGATTCCTTTCATATTTGATTGAAAGGGCAATACCCCAAACAGAACGGAGTCTTTTTTCATGTTAAATTTTGGTTGATTTTTTGCTTCTTAGGATTCTAGTTTCCTATGCTGTTAGTAATACTGCTGTCATAGCTGACAAGTTAAAACAGAGATTGTTAATGGTAGTAATCAATGTTAGCTTGGCAGCTCTGTGTCCTGAATGAATTCGGAGGTGCACTGTGAAAAGCATTTCACAAATGCCTGTGAAGGGAAGGTCTTTACAGACAAGAGCTTTCGCTTTAATTAAGCAAAGCAGATGGTGCTGGAAGGGAAACAAAGGCACACAGAGGTGAAGCATTTTGCTCACAGCTGATCAGTGACAGGTCTCAAATAGTTATTTTCAAATTGTTAGGATTCTGAATGAATGTCAGTCATCAGCAAAAATCATGGTGCACCCTTAGCATTCAATTTAAACACCGTGTATGGGACGTGTGTCCACAGGTCGGAGGTGATGATGTGGATCACCACCAGCCCACAGGCAGCAGTTCGGGAGTCTCTGCTGGATGTGATGCCTGAAGAGGCTTCCTGGAAACAGAGACCAGACAGGAGAAAGGGAATAAAGGTGATATTTATTTGAAAAAATATATATACAAATGTAAAAAATGCATATACATTATACATCAATACTCCTGTTTCTGCATGTAGGAATTGCACACTGAGGAAAGTTCCACTCTTCTGTCACAGCATTCAGGAGAGTATTGGCAGATTTCAGTAACTCAGCAGGAGATACTGGGGAGCCTCATGTAGTTGTCTCATTTATGTGCTGGATTATATAATGAGAAAAGTAATGTTAAAAAAAAAATTTTAAATAAAATCCCGTCTTAAGGATGCCATAGGTAATGATCTGCAGCATTCATCCTCCCTGCTCTCCCACAAGGTGTTTTTGTGATACTTCCATCGTTTCTGCAGGTTGTGTTGCTTCAAACTTCCATGCTAGTTGTTCACCATGAGAGGCCCAGAAATGGGGAATCTGTTTCTCTTAGTGCAGTGTTTGAATCAGTTAAATCCAAAACACTAACACTTCTATTTTTAGTTTGCAGCAGCAATACATACCTAATATGTTCACCTGAGAATAATTCTGCTGAATATGTAAAAAGCATCTCCTGTGTATCATCTAAACCTTTCTTTTATGTATGTAGGAGAAATGGATCATCTGTGCTTACAGGCAGCACCCTTTAGCAGTAGATAGGGAATGATTTTCTAAGAAGGAAAAACTGTTTCCTTGAGCATTTAAATCTCTGAACTGATTTCTCTTCCACTTCAATGTAAACCCATTGCCTTTGCTTCGGTGTGTTGCAGCTGGATGACAGAGAGGAAGGTCAAATTCTTTGAAGTGATATAACCTGAATTACAAACCAGGTCTGGTAGAGATAGTGGGTGGAAAGAACACAAGCCAGAGCTGATCTCTGCACAAGCTGCAGCTGCTGTCAGTATTCATACCGCTGGTCTCTGATAATTAGCTGCTACATGAAGTAAAATGTCTGGTGTGCCCCAGGTAACTCTTGTTGTTGTGAGGAACTAGGAAAGATAATGATATCTGTTTCCTGCAATCGTTTCTAATGTTCCCTCCTTTCCATCACTCACCTTTGGTAATCACAAGGAAATCTCCTGGGATTCTTTCCTCACCCTTGGCCCGGGGTGCCTCACCCCGAGGTGCACGGCATGGGGGGAGGCAATGCCTGCTTATTTCCTCGCACATGCAGAGACTTCAGAGGGAGTGGGAGAGGGAGGAAAAAATACCTCCTGGAGCAGAAACAGTTGCCAAGACATCATGAGTAGGAAATGAGAGAAAGGAGTTAAAAGCTGAATCATAGAGCTGC
Organism: Aleadryas rufinucha; assembly: GCA_013397815.1. Taxonomy (NCBI): domain Eukaryota; kingdom Metazoa; phylum Chordata; class Aves; order Passeriformes; genus Aleadryas; species Aleadryas rufinucha. The sequence goes on from VZTH01002169.1 coordinate 307,863, forward strand.
AAATGATTGTTCTCTGTAATGTGTTCTTTCCTCAAAAAAGCTACGAAAACGTTTGTCACTGATTACCTTTTTTAATTTGAAATATGAGACTCCAATCTTAAGTGCCCAAGCTTTCCTGGCAGTGAAAGCAGAGGCAAAGGGCTTCCCCTAAGATCCAAAATACATGGGGCTTGGGGCCTGCTGCAGTTTCACTGCTACATACACAGATGCTGCCTGGTTCTGGTACAGCTATTCAGCCATCTCTTTGCTCAAGGTGAAGTCCTGCCCTATTGGCCTGTGTAAGACTTGAAAGGACACAGAGATCCTTGTGTTAGCCCACTCATAATGAATTACACCCATAATGAAGATGATTTCTTAGGTCATTTAGCTACACAACATCTGAAATTAATTTTGTGGGAGCAAGGAAGTTGTTCACATTGGGCTTCAGGGGCTGTAGCCCAGTGACTGCTAGCTATCAGAGGCAAATCAAGACAGCATCAAAGCTAAAGAGTTTGGTGAGATGAAAAAATGTTTTGCTTAAGAACAAGAGCAAACAGTTTGGTGGGAGACATCTCACACTGTTGTAGCTGATTTAAGTTAGACTTCTGATGGAGAAGGAAATGTTTAAGCCCACTACAATCAATGGGGGCCAGCAGACACCTAGGTAGTTCTCCACAAATTTTCAAATGAGGATATTTCTTGTCCTCTACAAGTAATGAAATAATATCTTAAGTCAGAGGCCTAATTTTGAAGGGTGAGATGGGTATCATCTTGTAGAAGAGGCAAAGTTCTCATGAACGGAGTGTGTCAGATGCAGTAACTAAAATATACGAGTCAGTGAGAGCTTATCAATTTGATAAACACAATAGGTGAAGCATAAAGCCTTGTTATAAATCCTTCTCCGATATACACACAAATACTAAATCTTTCCACTATGTACTTTTTTTTCCCTAGTACACTTAGTACTTCATTTTCCTCCTCTGGTCAGGAGTTTCATGAAAATCCATCCGTTTGAGAACTCATTAGATTCCATTAAACTGAATGGGCCGCTGAGCCAGGTTGTACCTTGGTGCCTCTGAACTCTGAAAACAGGAGACAGGGATGGGTGGGTCAGTGGTGACAGAAGTAAAGTTCTTCACCCACCTACTAGAAATTTGGGATTTTACTCATATGACCATTTCTTTACAACCAGCCTCCATATGTACACTCATGATGAAGGAAAAAAAGCATTGCTGAAACCAGAAAAATAATACAAAAAAAAGTTTAAAGTTATAAGTATATGTTGCAGTATGTTGAGTGTCAGCCTGTAAAATGGAAGCTATTACTTCTTGGAGAAAACAATCCAAAATACAAATATTCCACGATATATAGAAGTCTGTGAAAACAAGGGCAATACTGATGGACTAAGGCTGGTAGTAGACAGGAAATTAAACATAAGTTTACAGTGCATCCTAAAAAGACATCTGGGGTTCCATTCAAAAACACATTATTGCCTCACTAAAAAAAATGGTCAAGATTTGGTAGGGCTTTTGCTCAAATACTGGTTTTAGTTACTGACACATAGTTAACAGATAAAAACAGGAAAATATCACAGAAATGATTGTGATAGATGAGAAACTCTCAGGAAAAAAAGGGGAAAAATGAAATATAATATGTAGTTTCCTTCTGCACATCAACTGTGAAAGTCCCACTGAATACCAGCTGCAAGACCTCTGGTCAGCCTGGGTAGAGTATTAACCCCGGTGAAGGGAAGTGGACAAAGAAACTCTATTAATATTTGTCAGAAATACAATGTAGGGTGGAGTAAAACAACAAAAGAGAATGGAGCAGCACGAGGAGATAATGTCAAAGAACAAATTCAGAGACCTGAATTATTTCCCAGATTTGCATAGACTTTCTATACAATGTTGGCCAGAGTCACCAAAAACTTGTTTTTCTCAGTTTTCTTCCTCTCTAAATAACTATGTTGTTGTCTTTTATTTTGCCTTCTAACATTAGAAGTATGATCAGTCTCTATCCACGCTGCTTCCTGTAATGGGACATGATCTATATTACTGCTATGACTCCTACTGCTGCTTAATCACTTTCCTTAAGAGAAGAGGTAACGTGGAAGAGAGGAAATAAATGTGTTCTTGTGGGCCCCAGGGGTGCTGGAGGACCTGTTGCTACCTTTGTTTAAAACTGGATTCAATGAAATACTGCTAAATTTGCTGTTAAGTGCCCTCTGGCAGTAGGAAATAGGAGACAAGAGGTGCTGACATTTCCATCCTAGGGATGTTATGTATAACCGTGTATTTCACTCTTTTCAAACACACACTTACAAATATACTCACAGTTATCTGGATTATGGAGTGCTAGTAATCAAACTCTGAAGATGTTTTTTAAAACCTTTAGAAAGTATTATTTCTCAATAGGACAGAAGTGACTGCCATTCTATTTTTCAGTATTTTTGTTCATTTCACTATCAAAAGAAATCCATAAATGTTATCTCAGATTGTCATATTTTTCTAGTTTTCACTTGTTATCAAGTCATATTTAATTGGAAGGCTGCTAGGTAGAAAAGCTAGTTGTAATTAATACACTATCAAGGAAAATTAATCAAAGCCCTTCTTCAGACTCCTGGATAAATTGTGCAAGTTTCCCTGTCAGTGGTCCCAGCAACAATTTAGCTCAAAATCAAACATGAAGTTAGAATCAAACTTCTGAGTTTCCTCATTTGCTTTCTTTTCCCTTCTTTCACTTCTGTCAAGATGAGAAGACTGAAAAGCTTCTCATCTCAAAGCTCAGAACTCTTTTCTTCCAGAGGATGCTGTTTTAACATGTGCTGTGACCTCTGGGGAAAAAAAACCCATGTATGCATACAGAGAAAAAACAAAAATACATCCCTCAGCTGCCCCCCAGATACTTACTAAAGCACTAATTCCAGCTTTAATCTAGCCCACATTATTTTCCTGAGCATTCAAACTTTGACAATAAAGCCATTTATACAGTAAGCAGATTTATTGTTTCACTAAGCACACTGGGCTGTATGGTCTGTACACTTTGAGTGAGCCTAGAAACAAGAGTGGAAGAAAATACTAGATTATTAGGTTATGCTTCACAATTTTATGTCAACAAATAGCTTCTACTTTTCTAGCTATGCTACCTGTCTTTCCCTGTCAGCTGTCAATGGCTTGCTTCTTTTTAATGAATGCTGGGGCCTCCAAAGTTCCCCCAGGCACACATACATCAAGAAAAATGCTGAGATTTGTCAATTCCCCTAACATCCATTTAGGATTATTGTCAACATTTATAAATCTATAAGCAAAACATTCCCTTGAGACTAATTCTTTTTGACGGTTAGTTGAGGTAGGTCACCCAGCAGGGAAAATCTTGTTGGTGTATGGCAAGGATGTGCTGCCTTTAATGCCTTCTTCTTATCAGCGATCTTTGAGTCATTTGACTGCTTCTAGAGCAGGATTTATCATTTCTGTATGTGTCAAACCCCTTGATTCTGTAATGGTGTTTGTGCATTTGTATAGATTTGGTTTGTACTTGGCATGGGAATGAAGAATGGAAAGGCATAGAAAAACCTCTGTCCTTAAGAGTAACATATGGGATTTTTATTTGTATTTATTATTTTTTGCTAAGGCTCCTGCATAAATGCTTAGCTTGCTCAGATAGAAAAAGAAATATCAAGTACCTCAAATTTTTTTGGTTTAAGTTCACTCAAAAATTTGTCAGTTCTTTTAAAAAAGTGAAAGGAAAGTACTACTCTTACGCAGTGCTAAGGAAAGCAAGCACACATGGAGGAAACTGATACTGCCAGGCCATCAGTTAAGGGGGGCTGTATTTGCATCTCACATCTGATATTAGAAATTGAGTGTAAAGGATCCCTAATGTACATCAGAATTATCCTCAGAGATATCTGTCTCAACTTTTTTAATTGCTCAGACATATACCCATTTACTAGGTTACAAGGAAAGTCTCATGGCATTTTAGTCAATGAAACAATTTGCTTATTAACAAACATTCTTAGAAAGTCCATTTAAGGACTATACATAGATCTATAGGTAGAATCAACACTAGGAAGTTAATTCAAACGCTTTCCAACATCCATGAACACCCTGGTCAATGCAAAGTATCTGGGAAGAGGTTGAAAGAAAAGCGAGAATTCCCAGTGTGTAGAGGAGCCCAGGGCAGTACAAAGCTTCAGAATATAAATGGGTTTGTAATGGTTCAGGTCAAAAGTTCATTCAGCTCAGTAGTCTACCTTGCACAGGAGGAAGAATATAAAGACCAGTCAGGGCAGAATAATTTCTCATTTGCATATGCTCCACAACCTAAGGCTGACATACTTCCTGAGCTGCATGTAGGAGTGTTACAGCTCACTCCTCACAAGAGGAGCTGTGTAGCTCAGTTTTGAGCCCCTGTAAACTGTTAACTTCAGTGTCCTCTGTTTCATTTCACATTAAGCAGAATTGTGTGAATTGTCACTTTGTGAACCTACCATCTACTTGCTACCTACTTCCTGGGGAATCTCAGTGAGCCTAGTATATGTGATTTTAAGGAATCTTAAGACCAGCAAAAGGAGAATGGTACATCAGTTCATAGACTGCAAAGACCATGAAGAATTAAACAAACAATTTGCAACAAAAAAAAAAAGAATAAAAGCACTTGAAGTTTTATCCACATCTGAATGCTTGTTATTAGGCAAAGCAAGTGCCGTACCTGCAAAATTAAAATGGTTTTCAAAGTTTGATTAGTTGAGAAAGGAAAACAAAAAGGTTCTGACACTCAGTTCAGTGAAGTAAATGGGGGATATGTCTGCTTCTTCTGCTGTCAGGATAGGCACACTTTTGAATCCTGGTTCAGAAGTGGCTGTCCCATGTGCCTGTCATTTTCCTGCCCATCCAGGTGGGTCTTTAAGCATTTAGATTGTCGCTCAGGCTTTCAGAAAATGAATGAATGCCAGAAAAGGGAAGAGTTATGTGCAATCAGCAAAGTTTGCTTAAGAGTACGTTTCCTTACAGACACAACCGATCTCAGTACGTGATTTTTCTCATACAAAATATGCAATTTCACTTCAGCATTTCGTACCAGTGTTTGTAAGTGAACTTAATAACAGCTGAGAGAAATGCCTGGTTACTAGAGATAAGGAAGCTACCAAACCCAGCCTTGTAAGAGGAATTTAATGAGACCTCATATTTGATTGTGAGGCAGCAGGATTTGAGTAATAGTAGACCTTCTCTGCCTCGTCCAATTTGTGCCAAAGGCAAACAACTAACAGTGACATGAAAGGCCAACACCTCAGTGAGGAAAGCTGGGCTACAGTGGAGAAAATTGCAATATTTGGTTATGGCACTAGCAGAATTAAGTCTTTGTCATGGAGTTTAGGGACATCTCCATAGGGAAGTTCTCAGGACTACCCACATAAAGTGCTCAGGCAGCACATTTATTTCTCTGTATCAGAGAGAAGGGGGAATTGAAGCAGAAAGGGAGGGAAAGAGACTTCAGAGCATGGAGGAAAAGAGAAGCCTTAGAGTTCAGAGAAGGAAAGCAAAGAGAAAGGCATGAAGAAAAATGACCCATGAAAGGTTAGAGCTCACAAAGAAAGGGATCGTGTGTATGGCAATCAGGGGAGCAGAAAGTCCTCCTAGGTTGACTAAGCAGAGCCAGTTTAAAGGCATTCAGTCATACTAGTGATTATTAGTCCTTTGAAACCTATTAATCCTATTATGAGGCTGTGGAGTAATTTTAGAATTTAAACAGGTAAACAACTATATTTAAACTTTGTTGCTATGTATTTTCTTTTGCCTTTTTTATTTCATTTCCATATCTATTAATTTTCTTTTTTTCTCCTTTGCAACCTTTTTTTTCTGTCTCCTTGTTTCCTTACCTCTCCTGTTTCTTCCTACATTTTGTTCAACGGAAGATTAAAGGGGAAAGGCTGTGTGACCTTTACTACCAGCATTCCTCACATTAGGAGGATGGGGAGGCAAAATAAAGCTCCTGGAATCTTTCAAGCAAAGCAGAGTATTATTGCATACACAGTAAAATTGTTCATAAAAGGAATTTAGAAAGAATACAATAAACACCAGTATAAGCAGCAAAGTTTGGCCTCCGCCCACAAGCTCTGCCAGGCAGTTGAATACTCATCAGGCAAAATGGCAACATAGCCAAACAGCTGTGTGTTCCTCAGAGAAGCTATAGAAACACATGGTCTTAGAAGAAAAAGAGACCTTTCTCTTCTTTAGGCTTACAGACATTCTGCATAACAGTCAAATTTTTACTCTTTCCTTAAGAAGATCTCTGTCCCTGGAGAACTGTGGGGGTATGTGTTTCATGGACTCTGTTTTAGGTAGTTAATATTCACGTTATGTTGAATTTGTAATTTCTCGCCAAATTGTAGTGAGGGACATTTTGTCAGCCTGGACACGTCCCATTCTCTAACCCCCCTGGCTGTTGCCACACATTTGCCATCAGTGCAGAATGATCCTTCCCTGGGCAACAGCCACTGTATTTCATTCATGTTTGCTCCCAGTTCGGAGGCCAAAGTCATAAGACACATAGGAAATTGTTCTGGGTCAGTTTCAGTCCATGTGTATATAAACAGTCAGCAGCTTGCAAACCACTTTATAAATCATAGCTGGTGCACGAAAGATAATCACAAAAAAGCATGGGGGGTGCTGTGAAATTCAGGAGCGCTACGCACTGTGATCTGCTGGCATGAGGGATATCTTGCCAAGTTACATAAGATCTCCAGGATCTAAGGGGATGATTGAGTCAAGGTGTTCCCAGTCAGTTAGAAGTGTAAGGGAAAGCTGTGAGAGGATCAGGAACACTTCCCTCCCAATCTGCAAAAAAAATACACAGCCACAGAGTTGCAAAACCAGAAAAGCAGCATTTGTGGAATCCACAAAGGGCAAAGTGCTATTCTCCATAGCATGCATATTTATTTTGATGTGGTTGTCTGTGGGCAGCAGGGTATGAAATCAACCACACGACTGACATTTACATTATGGCAACTTTGCTGCGGTCTGGCAAGGGGCAGAGACCTGAGAGCAGATACAGTGAACCTTGCTCTCCTCAAAGTTCCTTCTCACTGCTAGGCGTAAATGACAAGAGCCAAGCAGCTACTCTTTCTGTAACTACTGGAAAATTGTGTCCCCATCCACTTAATTTTTCTTTTTTTTTTTTTGTAATGAAAAAAGGATACATACTTCTGGTAGGCTAATTGGGGTAAGAACCCTCTGGTTCTCAGGGCCTTGTGTTTGAGGGAAGAATCTGATGTGAAACATGTATGACACTTTCCCCATGCTAATGAGTGCCTATAAAGCACATGTATGGGTGAGTGTCTCTGTTAGGTGAGTTCATATCTGCTGTTCATCAATGTCTATAGTGCTGAAAATGCAGAGAGTGGATATGTGTGAGTCAGGCAGTGCTACTTGCATTCCCAAGACTTCATTAGCCACAAGAGCCATTTGCTTGCTATTATTTCATTAACAATTTTCTAGTGTAAAAGACTGTTCCAGAGGAAAAAAAGTAATTCTTTCTACACCACTTGCTCTTATGTGTTCTACATTTTAAGAGGACAGAATTCAGGTTTCATTTATTTACACACATTAAAATGCTATTTTCTATCTCCATGAGTTCTGAAGTTTGCCATAGCAATAGGCTATCTCAGCTCTTGTGCATGTGTTAATACCTTCCTCATGAGAAAGAAGACACATTTCTGACAATGGTTAGCTGTTGAAACAGATTCCTAGTGGATTCTATGTTTCCTGGGCTTATCAAATAAAGGCTATAAACTTTGCCAAAAGTTGTGCTATATTCAGATACAAGTTATTGGTCTCTACAGTATTAAGTAGAAAATATTATTTGAGAAGATACATAGAATGGCCCAGGTTGGAAGGGAATAATGGATCACCTTGTTCCAACCCCCACATCGTGGGCAGGGACACCTTCCACTAGACCAGGTGGCTCAGAGCCCCTTCCAGCCTGGGTTTGAACCCTTCCAGGGCTGGGACCTCCAGGACTCCTCTGAGAATCCTGTTCCAGTGCCTAACCACCCTTGTGATAAAGAATTTCCTCCTAATACCTAACCTAAATCTACCCTCTTTCAACTGCCTCTTACATTGTTAAAATAGATGAATGCATGAAATCAATTTTGAACATGAGGAAGAAAAGATTCCTGTTTCTCCTTTATAGCCTAAATTCTACACATGATTCCTATATAGGACGTGTGACAATAGAATTTTTTAGGTGTTTTCTGAAGGGATATTTTGTTTTTGCAAGAAATATGTTGTAAAATAGTACAAATTTCAACAAACATGAAAAGGAAAAAATAGGAGAAGCTTGGAATTTGATTAAAATTAATAAACTCACTGATAATCAGTAGATAATGGGCACAAAATATAATTATAAAAATAAGTGGTCCTTTATTATTTAACTAAAGGGTCGTTCAACATTTTATCACTGAACTTTATCATAAATATTTCACTATTGCATGCTAGTGAT
>VZTH01002169.1:316352-526674 GCA_013397815.1 Aleadryas rufinucha
GATATCTTGCCAAGTTACATAAGATCTCCAGGATCTAAGGGGATGATTGAGTCAAGGTGTTCCCAGTCAGTTAGAAGTGTAAGGGAAAGCTGTGAGAGGATCAGGAACACTTCCCTCCCAATCTGCAAAAAAATACACAGCCACAGAGTTGCAAAACCAGAAAAGCAGCATTTGTGGAATCCACAAAGGGCAAAGTGCTATTCTCCATAGCATGCATATTTATTTTGATGTGGTTGTCTGTGGGCAGCAGGGTATGAAATCAACCACACGACTGACATTTACATTATGGCAACTTTGCTGCGGTCTGGCAAGGGGCAGAGACCTGAGAGCAGATACAGTGAACCTTGCTCTCCTCAAAAGTTCCTTCTCACTGCTAGGCGTAAATGACAAGAGCCAAGCAGCTACTCTTTCTGTAACTACTGGAAAATTGTGTCCCCATCCACTTAATTTTTCTTTTTTTTTTTTTTTGTAATGAAAAAAGGATACATACTTCTGGTAGGCTAATTGGGGTAAGAACCCTCTGGTTCTCAGGGCCTTGTGTTTGAGGGAAGAATCTGATGTGAAACATGTATGACACTTTCCCCATGCTAATGAGTGCCTATAAAGCACATGTATGGGTGAGTGTCTCTGTTAGGTGAGTTCATATCTGCTGTTCATCAATGTCTATAGTGCTGAAAATGCAGAGAGTGGATATGTGTGAGTCAGGCAGTGCTACTTGCATTCCCAAGACTTCATTAGCCACAAGAGCCATTTGCTTGCTATTATTTCATTAACAATTTTCTAGTGTAAAAGACTGTTCCAGAGGAAAAAAAGTAATTCTTTCTACACCACTTGCTCTTATGTGTTCTACATTTTAAGAGGACAGAATTCAGGTTTCATTTATTTACACACATTAAAATGCTATTTTCTATCTCCATGAGTTCTGAAGTTTGCCATAGCAATAGGCTATCTCAGCTCTTGTGCATGTGTTAATACCTTCCTCATGAGAAAGAAGACACATTTCTGACAATGGTTAGCTGTTGAAACAGATTCCTAGTGGATTCTATGTTTCCTGGGCTTATCAAATAAAGGCTATAAACTTTGCCAAAAGTTGTGCTATATTCAGATACAAGTTATTGGTCTCTACAGTATTAAGTAGAAAATATTATTTGAGGAGATACATAGAATGGCCCAGGTTGGAAGGGAATAACGGATCACCTTGTTCCAACCCCCACATCGTGGGCAGGGACACCTTCCACTAGACCAGGTGGCTCAGAGCCCCTTCCAGCCTGGGTTTGAACCCTTCCAGGGCTGGGACCTCCAGGACTCCTCTGAGAATCCTGTTCCAGTGCCTAACCACCCTTGTGATAAAGAATTTCCTCCTAATACCTAACCTAAATCTACCCTCTTTCAACTGCCTCTTACATTGTTAAAATAGATGAATGCATGAAATCAATTTTGAACATGAGGAAGAAAAGATTCCTGTTTCTCCTTTATAGCCTAAATTCTACACATGATTCCTATATAGGACGTGTGACAATAGAATTTTTTAGGTGTTTTCTGAAGGGATATTTTGTTTTTGCAAGAAATATGTCGTAAAATAGTACAAATTTCAACAAACATGAAAAGGAAAAAATAGGAGAAGCTTGGAATTTGATTAAAATTAATAAACTCACAGATAATCAGTAGATAATGGGCACAAAATATAATTATAAAAATAAGTGGTCCTTTATTATTTAACTAAAGGGTGGTTCAACATTTTATCACTGAATTTTATCATAAATATTTCACTATTGCATGCTAGTGATTAAATATTTATGAAAAGAGAAGCTCTAACACAAGAAATTGAGATTGTACTTAAAGCACTCACACAGGACATTGGGGATCTAATTTTAAATATCCACTCCAAGTCAGAGGGTTAAAAAACCTTTGAAAGCTAAATATTTGAAAGTTCTTGATTTTCTTACATTTCAAAACCAGGAAAGAAATTATAAGCATAATAAGCAAAAATTATTTCTGTCCCTTGCCTGTCAGAAAAAATTCATAACAAAATAAAAAAAATTAATTTCCCAAGTCTATGGAATTTTGTTTTGTTGACTTAGGCATTGTGTAGCTACTATTTTTCTTTGTTGTAGAAGTATCTATTTAAAAAATATCTGTTTTACTCTACTTGCTATATTTTATTGCCAAAGTAATGATCAAACTAAATCATTGAGCTTAGCCCAGCATCTCTTCTCTGACAGTGGCCAATGAGTCAGACAAAGGTACAAGAAAATCAACGCTCAGATGCCACAACCCTCCCAAAGTGAAAGATTTTTTTCCCTCTAATTCTTATTAGTTAGTAGAAGGCAGTAGCTTGTTCTTTTATGTCCCTTATACACACACACACACATATATATATGTATATATATGTTACATATCTTATTTGATGCATCTGTGAGGTTCCTAGTCACCATTCAGAACTTTAAACTCCTTAAAAATCCTGCTATGTACCCAATGCTGACATGTGGCAATGAGTTCCACAGATGACTTATATATGCTGAAACCAAAATACTTCCTTGTTATTAAACAAAAAAAAATGTAGCCTTTCAATTTAAGTGCACTCCCTTTTTGTTTTTAAAATGTAGTAAGAACATCAAGAAAATACGGTGCTGGCAGAGGCAATAGTGGTCGATCTGGATTTGATTTAGACCTTTGTTCCTGATTTAGGAGGCTTTAGCCATTACTGGACCAGAAACTCAGGTTCTCACTAAATTTTTGGGTGTTTTGTACACTACCATCACTCCACTTCTGTTAAATCATATAAATTTAAGGTCTAGACAGCAATGTCCTTTGGTACCAATGGTTAAAGCAAGAAGATGATGCAAAAAAAAGCATGTTCTAAACCTTAGAGGTGAGAGAACATATTAAACTTAGGTTCCCTGTGCTCTGAGAGCATCACTAGGTCACATTGTGAAGAGAAAACTGGAGGAAAACCTAATTACAAATATATTAATATTTGTAACTCTTATTTATACCTTAAATTTTGAACAATAATAAAGCCACTTTTTATTGTATTTCAAGCAACATGTATAATTTCCATCATTAAATGGAAATATTATCATACATCTACTATACAGAGATAATAATACTGTATATTTTCAAGGTGTGATTCTCGTGGAGCAGGAGACCGTGGATGAAGAATGCACTTTGAATACACAGTATGATCAATGGCATAATAATTGATACCTGTTTTCTTGTGTGTTCTTCCATGTGTAGTCTTCATAGGCACCCAAGTGCCTTTATAGTCTCAGAAGTGCTGAGAAGCAATTTGAGAGTCTCAGGTTACGTGTAGGAGGTACCTTCTAGGCACAGACAGGAAGGAGATTTGCATTCTTATGGGTATCTCAGGGGGAAAATTGTGTAACATTTTGAAAGGCCACACTTTTTCTCTCTTCACATGGTTTTGTTTTGAGGGGTTTTCTTGGGGGTGAAAAAAGAGGCAATGTCTAAATAAACTGACTAGGTACAAAGAGACAGATTTGTAGGCTTTGGATCCCATTTTAGGTGCCTAGATGGGCAGCCAGATTTTTAAAAACCTTGCATCAGTCAGGTCTTGCTAAGACCGATTTACTGAGAACAATGGCAGCTGCTGCATGCCAAGCCCTTTCTAAAACCTGGTTTGTGTGCCCCACCAGTTTCAGTTCTCCTCCTATATGGTCAGTTAATGAGCTCCTTTTCCCTGGTGTTTGTGGGGGCCTTTGGCATGTCACTGAGGGAAAAAAGAAACATTTCCAAAGAGAAATTACAGTAATCACTGACAACAGTTTAGGAATAGGAATATACTTGATCCAACTTTGAATGTACTATTCACACCACTAAAAAGGGTTGTTGAGGTCTGGAACTCTTAGACAACCTTCTGCTGGTTCCCAGCCTCCAAATCCAAATGAGTGTCCTCTGTTGCCTTCTGGGTTACTGGTCTTGTATGAAATGTATATGAAGTTGGTGCAAATAAGATCTGGCACCCTCTTCATAAAGGAGACATATAGAGCAGACTTTTGCACCTTCCTCTGAGGAAAGCAGAGGTCTTCTGAGCTCTGCACTTAAGCTTCACAAAGGAGGGGCCTAGCCACCATCAGTGGATTCCTGTTACAATAGGATTAGACAAAAAGCCACTACAAAAGATTCAGAATATAATGATACTCCTGGTGCTTTCACTTTTGATGCCTTAAAAGCTGTCTTTGCATTATATGCTACTGGCTCCATTGCAGACTCTGGGGCATTAGGGTAAGTGAACATGCAAGGAAAAGGAAAATCAATCTCTAACCACAGATAATGGAACTACTGGTGCAGATGGTCACTAAACACCAGTGGTTTATAGGCTTCACTCTAGGGCTTGAGTTGCTCAGATGATTCCCAGTGGAAAAGAAGGAGAAAACTTACAAAAAAATGTTGAATATCCTTCTCCTTATTGGAATCATGTGTATTTCATTGCACTAACTTTTAAACATTTGATTGTGGCCTGCTCTGCATTCACAGTTTGATGAAAAACTGGGAGGGGCTCCGTTTTGTTTGTTTTAATTCCAGTTCAGTCACTGCCTCTTTTAGGTCTCAGATACCACAGTCCATGCTGGAAAGTGTCAAATATACAGCCAATGTCCATGATGATGGATTGCAATGTTGTGTGAGTTACACAGGAGAGCGCCATTGTGTGCAGTTTTCATGTAATTAGCAAGGAAAGAGGTCTTGTTGGGCACATACAGCCTTTGGAAACAGAATTTTTATCCTTGTAACTGACCCTGACCAGAAGCATCACCAAGGTTTCATTAAGCACAGCAACAATAAATACTGATGTTTTTATGTATAGGAAAAGGATCAGAACTTAATGAGCATTACTCTGTGTGGTTTAAACAAGTGAAATACATATTTAGGAAAAATAGGCAAATTTAAAAGCATGTTTCCACTTCCCCACTTAGCCACTCTGATAATTCGAGTTCTTAAGAATAAAATTCAATATCTAAATTCCTTTGGGCTTCCAGTGACTTTTTTTTTTACTCAGACATGTTTATGTATTAATGAATCTAAGGTTTTCCTCCTGATTTTTAGAATGGCATTTTCAAAACCACTTAGTTATTTCATTAATAACAGAGTTGTCTCTTCTGTGGTGATCTTTGAAAAACCCAGCTCTTGGGTTTTTTCACTGGGGGAAAAGGGGGAAGAAGTATAAGAAAATTAGTAGGATTTAAAGACAGAATAGGAAGACATGTTCAGAGGACATATTTCTGCAGATAATTTAGATTTTAAACTTCTCTTAAATTTTGAAAAGTTTACATTCTTTTTACATTTTTTAGAACCATCACTACATGTATTTTTACATACAGTGGACATGGAGGTAACTCATGGATAATACAGGAATAGGTGAATTAAATGTGGTATAAATACATTTTTCTGGTTAAAATCAATGAAACTCTCTATATTTTGTCATATCACATGATGCATTAATGAGGACCAGAACAATAGTTACAGAGCTATGCTAATTTGTATTTTCAATTTCATGTGTGATTTCTGTGGAAACAAAACTATTTGCTAAATTATTTTACTGCTTCCTGTGTAATTTTCATTTAGTTTAATATTTAAGCTTGTTTAATTTTTACAGACTTTTAGAATTAAATTATGGGGTTTTGAATGCATATATTCTGCATGGTTTCATTTTCTTTAATGGTTCTTAAAATTAAAATATGCAATAAGGAATTTATATAGATTCTTTTCATTACTTTTATTTGGAATTTTTGGATTTTTTTTGACAACTCTTGTCAGGATCTGGTTAATTCAGCCTGTCACTTTTGGAAGACTTGTTTGGTTTTTTTATCTTCTGACTTTAGGGTTTTTTGGGCATAATTTTACACTTACACACATCAACACCAACCTGTGTTCAAATACAGCTGAAGAGAAGAAATCTCATAAGATTTCAGTAGGTTTTCCTACAGAGGGGATGGAGAGAGTCCTTCAGGGAGCAATTCAAAAGTGTGGCTCTCTTCTCTTTCTCTCCTCCTCTGTCCTCAAAGTATTACTACAAAATCAAGACAGCCTAAAAAAAAATCAATAGTAGTGGTCAAAAGCCTAAAAAAATATTTCTCACCAAAAGTAATAAAAAAATAGATATTTTAAATAGACACAAATCAGGGGGAACATGGTGAAATTATATGTTCTGAAAATCAAAATGATCTGAAAACAAAAGTCCAGGGAAGACAAATAGGAACTTCTGTTTCCTGGAGTAAGAACAAGGATGTATAAAGGATGGGAAATTCAAAACAGAGACACCAAAATGTTTTTCCATGCAGCTTTGTGATTAAACAGTGGAACTTAGTAGATGAGACCAAGTTCTTGGCCAAGCTAAAAAATGGATGTGCCTTTATATGACTGCCAGGACCTCAATTAAGAAAAATAAATAGCTCCAAAGGCTTTTTTAAGCATTCTTAAACCTGTTAGAGGACAGAATGAGGTGCTGCAGGGACTGTTTTATTCCATGTATGCTGGCTACAGAATTTTGCTAAGCCTTACGTAGCAACAGTTCTAGTCCTGATGGAGAAGGTGCAGTGCCGTAACCAACTGGGGCTGGCACTGTGCCTGTGCTTCATTTCTAAATAAATACATAAAATTTCATGTACTTGCATTTGCTGAGATGTGAGCATTGGTCCCTACATAACACGATCCTCTTTGTACATTGGATTCCTCCAGTTCCTCCTGTTGCAGGGTTTCTCACATGCTGCTACTTCACTTTAGAAGTTTGAGGAAGGAAAGGAAACATCTGGAGCAAAGGCAGAGGGTAAAGAGGTTAACGACTGAGGGAAAATAGTGTACTTACCTCCAGTTCAGTAGCTACAAGAACTCCTCTAGTTCTGCATTCCTTTCCACTGGAAAAGCTCACACATGTTCACAAAACTATCAGTTTGGTGTCAAAATGCCAAACCTCCTTCACTTTCTTGTAACAATCTGGATGTTAAATTTTTTTGTATATGTAGGACCCAGCTAAATGACTTCAAGGATGATGCACTGCTTAGTGAGTGGCAAAGGAATTCTGTTCTCTGTTTGAAGTGGGAGCTCAGCAGTCCCAGGGGTGCAAAGGCAATAAACTGGCAGAAACACTTTTTGACTACATCCCCCAAAATTGGCTATGACCCCTCTGAGTGGTCCAGTTTATAATATTAGTTAATTAAACAATACCAATTATAATATCAATTTATAATACTGCTCATTGGGAGGACCTCTGTGATAGGTCTCTACCAGTAGAGATTTGATTTTGGTAGTGGGAATAAACTCTTCTAGTGCTAAACGATTTTAGAGGTAAAACCTTTTTTTAGGGAAACCATGCAATCACTTTGGCTTCAAGGCACTGTTTTCTCTGCTTAAATGAAGTTTTATATTGTCCCATGTTCTTTAGATTCTTTGGAAGAGGTGAAAATGATAACATACCATAATTTTAAATGGAGATGCCTTTTAGACAAACTACAGTACATTATAGACTCACTTTAGCTCAGTTTTGATTCCAAAATGACCCTTCTTTTAGCACATTAACTTTGTCAGCCCTGTGTTTTGCTAAGGCAGTCAGTCTGCTCTGGATTTATATTCCCCTCTGAAATCAATAAAATAGTAATGAAGCAACAATGGACACAGTCGGGGCCTTGCAACAGAGATTCAGACCCCATGCTGGGTTAATGTACTAAGAGATTTTGCAGCAGCCAGATTTTCATTTAATGAATTTCCTCTTTCTTTCCCCTCTTTTTCCTGAACACCCCCACATTTCAGTTTGATGCCCTTGCTTGTGTTCTTGCTCCCTTTCATGTGACAGCAAGTTGAACTTTACCAGCTGTTATAAAATAGGAACTGTGAGAAAGATTGTAGGGCCAGGAGGAGCGATGATGGGTGCTCCTGGCAGGGGGTTCCAAGGAAATCCTCAGTTGTGTCCGACTGGAAGTCACTGCCTGTCACTGCTGAGGTGTGTGGTACAAATGGTATCAGCCCCTCCAATGCCAGAAGGGATATTGCTTAGAGGAAAGGTCCCACCAATATTTTTGCATCTCATGAAATGTCCTGGGACAAGTAATAAGGCTTATTACTGCAATGCAAGAGTAGAAATCATTGTTGCTATACCTAAGGTTGAATACAGTCTCATTTTCTCTCTCCTTGCCTGAAGTGACTTCAAACTCTGAAAATATGGCTTCTCAGCCTTCTCAGGATGAAAACCTCCAAACAAAGGTTATGTCTTCAGGTGCATTTCATTTTGTTAGATGTACTGGGGGTCAAAAAGAGTCAAAGAATTTATTATCTTATATGACAATGAAAATTTCTATTTTGAGAAGTGCCATTTCCTCCCCTGGAAAAGAAGAAAAATTCCTATTTCCAGAAATACTCAGAAAGCTTCTGCTGTGTGATCTGCTACAACTGTATTCTTGCCAACTCTATTACACTTGCATGTTTTGTCCCGATGTACTGAACACCTCTGAATGCTGGGTGTAAGCTAAGGTGCGGGCACAGAGCAATCCTGTCTCACGTGTGCAGGGACTCTGACATGTCAGGGTGCATTTGGACATGCAGTCCACACACCAGCCACCACATCTGCACTTGCACAGCAAATCCCACACGATTCGTGTTTGTTTCGGAGTCACTGGTAGGCACTGGAGTCCTCTGGTAGATATTTCTTTCTGCTTAAAAAATGGCAGCTGGAGAGGCAGGGTCCACTTCTGAATTTTAAAAGTTGGCAAGCATGATAGATTTGCTGAAACATTGGAAAAAATTGCTGGCTCTCAATGCCAAAGCATGTAAGCAGCACACAGGTGAGTGTAATGTGTTTGGTGGTGTCTTCGCATCTTCTTCTAAGGCTGTGTGAGTCACTCACCTGGCTGGGAGAGCCCATCCATGCTGCTCTGGTACCACCTGCACAAGCTCCTGGCACTGAACTCCATCTCTGAAAATATAAAATATACTTCTCTCATAACAGGTCTACCTTGGGTATTCCCAGCACTAGAAACAGGTTGTCAAAGCTGACTGCTGACCTGAAAAAGAGCTCTGAAAGCACAGGACTGATTCTGTTGTCCAGGACATGACAAGTGTGTGCTCTCTTGACTGGTCCATGGGTAACCTTTTACATGGACCTATTTCTACCACCACAGAAAGAAAATTTTCATTAGGATTAACCATTGTCATATACACTCTCTTGTTTAATCACCCCAATGATTGATGCTTCTTGTAGCCTTAAATTCCATTGTGTCATCTATTTTTGCATGTCTTTTTTCATACACATTTTTGCAATGCAACACTGCAATCTGCACTGGATTATTAGTGAGGATGGCAAAATCTCAGCACTGAATCTTTAATTCTCTCATATGGAATAGGACCAGAGAGAATTGGATTTGCAGAGTGGAGAGTCAAGGGATATAAACCATCTTCTAAAATTATCTCTTTCTTTCTACTTGCAGTGAAGGAAGTAATTCTGGCAACTAAGTTTTCTAAATATGACATGAATAGTAGACATAGAAAGTGCCAGGAGAACAAAATTAGGTTGGCAAACTCACTAGGCAAGTACCTGTACTCACTGTTTTCTTGTTAAGTATTTACTCAACAGCTTATGACAAACTGATTTCCCATTGAAGGCAGCTGTCTAACAGGAGAAAAATAATCTTTTCTCTAGGAAGTTCAGTGATTACCTGGGAAGTGCAAGATCTGGATTTGGCATCTTCTCTGCCCCTCCTACTGTACAACTGGCCAGAAAAGCATCAGGGGGGAGCATTAAGTGAAAGTGCATCTGACTATAACACACAAAAAGGATTTTGTAGGGTGCTGTTTCTTATGCTGCTTATATTCATTTTAATCTATGATTTTAAAATTAAAAATGCATAAGGAGTCTGTCGAGCAAGACAAGATTCCCTCTTCTTTCCTTAGGTCGAAGTAGAGGAACTCGAACAGCCTGTTGGGCTCTCAGTGGACTATTCACCAGTGTGGAAATTAAATAAAGTTCCTGGGTGTGGTAGACAGTGAGCCCAGGGCACCAGAGGTTATAAGAATCCCTTGTAGAAAAGGTGCCTTAAGTGGAGAAATTCTCCCCAGGTTAAAGTGACTAAAAAGGTCTCTCCCACAATGCCCTGCACTGTTACAGAAATGTACCCCGGCTTTGTCTCTCCCACTGGCCCATTGGCTTCCGCTGCTCCTTTCTACCCTATATTGGCCCTAATCCAGAATGTTCTCCCTTCCCTGCTTCCCCATTCACCCTTGTTCCTTAGTCCCTCCTTCACTATTTCCCTATTAGTTCCCATGCCCTNAGTTACTCTTTCTGATGGCATTTACTAGAAGTAATTTATTTCATTTGTGTCTCCCTACCTGTGTATGCAACACTGGAATGCAAAAGGGATAAGTTTTAAAAGTCGGTAAGGTAAATGACAGTTTGATAAAAGTTAAACCATGCCTAAATGTATCTAAAGCTTTAAGATTATAGACCCTGTCTGAATTCCACTTGTGGGACAGTCTGATGGTAACAAGTGAAATTCCTTGTGTTGCAAGAACTATTTACATGCATCCCTGTCCTGTGATAAACATCAGACAGCCACCATAGAGCAAATCTGGATTAGACATCGCTGTGTCTTGTAAGGGGAGGATAATTGCTCTCTGTGATGAATAGATGCTTTTTACATTAAGATACAAATTATTTAATTTATTCTGACAATTTTAAATTAAATATAGCAATCAGTATATTTAAAACAAATTTTTTCTTTCATTTAATCTGAGTAGAGAACAGCTAAAGAAGACACTTCAGTCTTTACTAAGGCAGAACTTCCACCATACTTTAAATCATTTTGCCAAACTACAAAATAGCAAAAGAATATAAAAATAACTCAGATGAAACTGAGATTGACACACACACTTAGAAAAAAATGTAATCAATATAGTGTATATAATATCTTTTAATATGGATAATGCTTCTATGTTTAAAGTTACACACATTCTCAAACCTTAGTGAGAGCAAGGTTGGACAAAAATGTCTGTCTATTTTTGTATCTCATGCAACTATGTCATATAGAAGTGCTTGGTATTACTGATAATACAAGTTTTCCATGTGCAAACCATACAATTATAAAATGCCTTTGCTCCTTTTGTTGTTTTCAGAAATGTGTCCCACAACACCCTGGCCTCTGTTTTTAGATAAGACTAGTGCCCATATATAGATTTTTTAAACTCCAACTTAGAATTCATTGAGCTGCTTTTTCATATTGACATGCACATGTACATTTGTTCTTTAAAGCCTCATTTACTTTCTTCCTTTTTATATAAGCAAAAAATAATTTTGTAGCTAAAATTGCTTTTTTGGTACAGTTTGATTCAATCAGCTTTTAACTGTGCTGATATTTACCGGATGGTCATAAAAAGAAAGTAAAGTGAAAATGACAAAAAGCCCCATGTTTTGCAGAAGTTCACATTCAGTGCATCCAATCTGCAGTCCCTGGAGACAATAAGAGAAAAGAGCAGGTCTGTAATGCAGCTGCCAGTTTAGTGATCAAACCCAACAGATTGCGGTCTGGCCAGATCTGGTGTCCAGATAAAAATGGTATTCATGCTAACCATCTGCCTACAGGTCAGTGGGGACAAAAATTAAAAATAATTACCTCTAATGAATGAATAGACAATGGCAATCCTGTGTGAGGTATGGTATCATCTCTGTGCATGCACACACAGAGACGCAGATACACGCACAGACACATTGAAGAACCATTAGAATTAGAATGCTCTCAGTTACACTTTTCATTTATGTTTTACTTTAATTCCTCACTTTCTAGCTTTATGTTATTGTAGTTTTAAAATACAAAGCTGTTTTTCTGAAACTAAATTGCACTAATGGTGACACAAATAATTAATATCTTGATTATATCCAGTGCAAGACTCAAAAGTCAGCTTCTCACTCCTAAAAATCCAACTAAATCTGGATAAGGAGAATTCTAGACTCATAATTTCCAAAAAAGCAATTTGGATTATTTGCTTTCAGGTACAAACTCTGTGGAGAATTAGGAGCCTTGAAAGAGTTAAGCTGAGCACTGATTACTGCAGCTGGAGCTACTTGGAGGGGGGAAAAGGAAAGGTCCAGACTGGGGTGTGAAGCTGCCTGGGGCTGTCCGGTCTGGCTTTCAGATCTACAGATCCAAATCCACCATTCAGAGCTGCAGCTGGCATCTCTGTGTCACAAATTCATGTTTTTTTAGAAAAGGAAAGTCTTGTATGTGGTGAAAAATACAATAAATCATGGGGATTCGTGAGCGTCTTTTCTTAATAGCCCCTGAAATGGGCCTGCTGTTGCTACAGAGAGACTACATAGTTGGTAGTGTAATTTCAAGAGATTGCACTTCTTTTCTTTATTTCTACAGCTATGGAACAAGATTTATTTCTGTATTCACAAATACATTCTCCAGACAAAATTATTCTACTGTCTTCTATACTGAGCAGCCATTAACTCATAATTTTTCCCAACTCTTGTGGAATCAAACATGCTCTGAAGATATACTCCAATTTAACCAAAGTGCATTCTTTTTACATCTCCATATAAACAAATCTGAATGTCCATGTAATTAATTTATTTGTAGAGAAAGCCAATAAGAAGCTTTTAAGAAGATTTTACTGCTGTAAACCCTAAGGCTTTGAGCAAGCGAAAGGATACCTGTGCCTATAAGAGGCCTATAAGACCCATTATTGACTCCATCTGAATTTAAATTACCTGTTTTCTACATGTATATGTATTACATTATGGTAAAAGATGAGTTAATTGATTGTAAAAGTCAGGAATGACAGAAAATTTATAAGGAATATCTATGCAGAAATGTGTGCTTCAGCTTTGACAGAAGAAGCCTTTATTTCCAACTTCCAAGAAACTGCAGTTTTTTGAAATCAGAGTGAGCTTGGCTTCATTATTCAACTTTGTACTATACAAAAGTTCTCAAGAGCCTCTAAGCTCAAGCAGGTTGTTGTAAACTAGGTCTTCATCAAAGAAAGATGAGCTGGTTTCTCTCAGCACCCAACACCCTCACCAAGTCAAGCACTCTGCCTGTGCACAAACTGCTCCCAAATGACCTGTTCACAAGAAGCCTCCTTGGAAAGATTCAGAGCCGTCTCTGCAGGTTCAGGAGAGCCCACATTGCAGAAGGAGCTGCACTGTACAGTCAGCTCCTATTTTGTATCAATTGAAGTTCAAAGGAAAGATGTTCTGGGCTCATGTCCTTATCTACAGCTCTCCAGGAGCAGCACTGCTCCTGTCAAACAGAACCCAGCAGACATTTCCTAGCAAGGTGCAGTCAAACTGCTGATCTGTGATTTTTGTTAAAGGCTGCTCAGGCCATTGTTTTGTTTTTAGTAGAATATTTTGCCATGGAAACCACAGCAATAAAAAAAAAAAAAAATCTGTGGAACAAAATTACTGCAACTCATAAAGTACAGGTCAGTGTTAATTTCACAGTTGCCTTGAAATGCAAAGCTTATTTATTTATTTGAAATAGTCATCTCTGCGCAGTCCAGAGAGCAATATTTATGTATATCTGCAAAGATTTCCACAGATATTTATATATGAACTAAGAAAAAAGCATTATATATCAGAGTGAGTTAGTGGTTATGCATGTGACACTCCTTTTTGAGATAGGATGAAAGAATTGCAGGTGGCCAATGCCATTGCAGTACCCAATGCTATTGCACTGTGTAATGCAGACAGGAGGCACTCAGACATGATAGAAACTGAACTGTAATATAAGAATATGTACATAATGAAGTAGAATACTTAATAACTTCTTAAAATAGTATTCAAAACATTATGTTGTGCCTGTCACCATATGAGATCAGGATCCTAGAAATCCACAAAAATTATAACTGAGCTGAAAAAATTGTCTGCAAAACAGCCTGGAGAACATGTTCCTCTTTGCGTTTTTTTTTTAACATTTCTTCAAACAAATCAGGTTGATGAGCAACCTAGCAACCAAATGCACTTATACATAGCCAGTCCTCAATCAATTCAGTAAAACTGAAACTGGAGACTGTTGAAAGTTCAGAACAGGAGTAATATTTCCACATATATGCTGTGAAAATGTAGGAATACACCTTGGAGAAGTTAAATAAGTTAAATAAAATTATAGGAAACAAATTTGGACACAAAATTTGGACTCAGAGCTCATTTTTAGAAATTTTCCAGGACTTTTGTCTCTTCTGGAAATACAGCACAAATTACTTTCCCTTCACATCTATTGAACAGATGTAAGAACTACATGAATAAGGAAAGGTATCTTGCTAACACAACTAAATCATTTAGACCTGTGTAAATATGTTAGCGTTCAATATATTTTCCTTATTTGCTTGCCATTTACGCATTCTGATTTATCCTAAATCATTTTTATGGCTACTCTAGAGGGTTTTTTTCCTGTTCTGTGGAGGAAGGAAGAGATTATGTCTCCTTTATGAGTGATAGGATGTGCATAGACTATTAAAGCTGAGTCTTATTAGCACAACCTAGAAGAAACTTCTAGAGAGTAAGAGGTGGTAGGAATAAAGACAGTGACAGCTTACAAAGAGCCTGATGTTTGAGAGGAGATTAAAAGACGTTGAGAACAACGTGCAGACAGCCAGGGATGGAAGAAGTGGTGGAAGAAGAAGACAACTAAAACTCTTTTCTATAGACACTGTTGTAGCTCAGAAAAAACGTTAAATGTCAGTAGATGTAGAGCACGATTATAAGAAAGAGCTCACCCTGCCTTACTCTGTGTGAGTCCCTATATTTTGAAAGTATCTACTTATAGATTTTGGTAAAACTACCTTTAAAATTTAATAGCCCTGCCCCATAGGTTTATTGAAAGAGAAAAAGGCTTTATAGTTTCATCTAAATCACTAGCCTCACATCTATATATTCTCTTTTTATTGATTGATGCTTTTATCTCATTCCTTTTAAAGCTGCCTACAAAGAGAATCTTTGTCCCACACAGTGAGACAAGGGCTTGGCTAAGTGCTGGGCACCTAAGTGCTGGGTTAATGGTTGAACTTGATGATCTTAAAGGTCTTTTCCAAACTCCATGATTCTATGATCCTATAAGTTCTCTTCTTTTGTCTTCTAGTTATTTCCCCTGCATTAAATTTTGTATTACTGTCTGTCCTTATTTTCACATCCCTTCAGCTGCTGAATAACCAGGTTCTTATCCTTTTGCTGACTGTGCGTTTTCCAGGAAATGAAGACCATTTGTGTGAGACAGCAGCTGGTCCTATGCTTCTAAGTGGATTTCCCTGCTGTGTAGTTAGCATGTGTCCATGGAAGCAGTGGCTGTCCCCACCTTATCCCACAGTGTTCACCAGCCACAATGTTCTCCTCTAACAAGGTAATCACTTTGAGCGGAACACCAACTTGTATATGATATATTGGTGACCCCAGAACAGAGATTTTTTTTAGGTAATATTTGCTTTTGGGGACTCAGTAATCCCAAATGATGTATGAGGAGACATTTGTTTCTAAGCTTCTGTGCCATGCTTGGCACAAAATTGAAGCTTAAGACATTTTATATGCAGTGTTACTCATACTGCCCATCTAAACCTATTGTTGCTCACTGTTAATGCCCAAGGCAAAAGTTTTGCCCAGCTTCTGCCTGGGCATCATGCCATCCCCACAGATGGGTATGAGTGTAGACAATCAAGAAAGTATGTTTGTTCATCAAACAAGAGTGGTTGGGGCATTTTTCCCAGCTGACACCGAAAACAGCTGTCTGCCTTGAGCATGCTTATTTCTAGTTAAAAGGTCTGTGATACATTAGTAATTCCTCTCTGAATTATGCAAACTGTCAATAAATAAAAGTCATTTACAATTAGCTATGGTTACTATGTTAGAGGCTACTTTTAAAGAGTGGCCTCAAACAAGTGCTTGTTTTTTGCTTCCAGAATTAGGAAGTGAGGACCAGGTGTCCATGACTCATCTGAGTTGCAATTAAACAGAACTCACAAATGTGTTCTCAGTTCCTGTGCAGCACTGAGGTGACAAGGACCTGTGGTACCTGCACTCCTTTGTCAGCAATGTTGTTTGAATACTCCCTAACCCTAAACAAGATGTTTGGTTTCTATTGCCCAGGGAAAGTGAAATATGAAAGATTTACCTTTCTTTTCCAATTAACAACTTTTTCATGTAAAAAAAAAAAAAAAGCAGCTCTATAGCCCTTTATGGTCTGGAGGTGCATTTAAAAATATTTCTTTCATGTTAAACAGAGTAAGTCACAAATTTTTGCATTTCATAATCTCCACACGTAGCCATCTGATGTTCATATTCCTGGAAAAGATTTTAGCCAGAAGCAGAAGGGAATTAAAACCCCAACATTGACTCATCTACCAAGACAACAGCAGTTCTGCTGTTTCACAGTGTCATAATGATCTATACGCTCAAGATTTTTGTTGTATAGTAGACAGTGATTTATAAACATCATGTGTATATACAACCCCAAGCACAATGGCTCTCCATGAAATTATTTACTTGCCATTTGCAATCTTTTATTACAGATGGTCAAAATTTTTCCTCCTGTAAACTGCTGTTATTTTACTAAAGTAAATAGATTCACATGGGATTAAAAAAATTTAAAATTCATTTAAAATGAATGTGTCCTAATGTGCCTCAGACCACTGCCACCATGGCACATGATGAGTGTTCTGAAATCTCTGTAATCCCAAACTATTTTTGAAGGACACTCCAGAAAAATACCTGAGACACCAAATTCCAATGTTCAAACCTCAACAAGCATGTTTCACCCCAGAAAGACCCATGTCACAGTATGAACACTGACTGCAGGATACATGACGTGCACATATACAAAAAAAAATTCATGGCATATTGTTGTTTCCCATACCAAAACTTTTGGGAGCTGAAGTTACACAGAATGTTTTCATTTCCCAGTGTTTAGCAGAAGTCCAAGAATAAGAAGAAGCAGAATAAATGGGGCCACTAGGCTGTCTTCTTGGGA
Source organism: Aleadryas rufinucha (assembly GCA_013397815.1). Lineage (NCBI taxonomy): Eukaryota > Metazoa > Chordata > Aves > Passeriformes > Aleadryas > Aleadryas rufinucha. The sequence continues at coordinate 333,314 of VZTH01002169.1, forward strand.
TGGCAGCACTCAGTTTTCTGAGGAAACATGCCACTGTATCTATCACACATCCACATTTGGAGCAAAAAGAGCTGGAATATTTACAGTGATTCCCCTGGGAATCCAAGCATTAATTCACATGGCTATTTTCCCACAGGTTTAATGGGGAATATCTTTGTCCTTGAAAATCTGCCAGGGCTGAGCCAGGCTCTGCAGCATTTATATCTACAGGGCGCTCACTGAGTAATGGGAGGGATGAGTATGCTCCCTCTGGTCCTTGCCATGCCACTAACATACACAGTTATTGGCTTCACCCAGGAGAGGTAGGCATCCATCCTAGTCCCTCTGCATGTGACAGTGCCTGGAATGTCCACCAGGCTGTCCTCATCCCCCCAGGCTGCCATGCTCCCAGCAGTGCTCTTGCCTGGGGGAGATGCCAAGCCGCCTCCCTGAGTGCCATGAAATGGAAAAACACTGAAAAAGGAGAACTCAGGTGACTCTGGAAAGGATACTGGACAGGAATGGGACAGTGGAGCAGTACTGCTCGTCTGGTTGTCTGGTGACTGAGACACAGGTATGCTGCAGTCATTTCATGAATGGAATAAAAATTCCCAAGAAGGGGAAGCTAATCCTATGCACTTTTTTGGGTTTTTTTCTTCTCTTTTGTTAATCAGTATAACGTAAAGCTTTTTAGAGGACTGAGATGATCTTGTGTCATTGTACCACAGGCATACCTGGGCAAAATGGTGAAAGGCCAGCAATTGCAACCCTTCCTTGTGTTTCAGTGATAGGTCTCTGATCCTTGCCTTGTCAAATATGGAAGTGGGAGCTTTTTCCAGCAAGCTCATTCCTGAGCTAAGTGAAGCTATTTTACCAGAACCATGGAGCATCCATGAAGAAAGGTAGAGAAAAATTGTTCTGAAAGACAGAAAAACTTTGATCTTTAATTCTTTCCCCTATCATCCATTCACAATTATGTTTAAAAGGGGAACCTTCTCCCAGTTTCATGAGGAAACCAGCTTCAGGACCACCCAGAGAGCTCTATTCCCTTCTCCTTGTCTAAATCACACAAAGAAAAATAAACAAATGAACACAACATTTGCTTTCTCATCCCTTCTTTTCACTAAAGGGTCAGGAAGGTCGGGGATCCTTCTTCTGCCATCTCTGGACACCCTCACCCTCTTCAACAGCCAATCCAGATGGATCACGGCCTTTGAAATCTTAAATCCTTTAATCAGTTTCTCCAGCTTTCTCCGTTGGCTCCTTTATGTCACATTCCAGGGCTAATTCAGGTACCTTCATACAGCCTAGGATTTGGGTGACAGAAAACACATGGGGAAGTACAAGTCCAGGGATCTGTGCAAGCGGTGGGTTGATTATCCTTAGCTTCATTAAGGTTGCTCAGCAACATGAGCTTGTATTAATCATGTCAGAGCAGCCGCATCCTGACAAGCTATCGGCACTGCCAGGATACAGAGCCTTCCCTCACACTGCTGAGAAAACATTCCCATGAACAGTCCCTCTGCATCCAGTGAGGTTATGGGGGAATAAAATTTAGACTTGTCAAAAAGTTAATAAAGAATTATTCTCACTGCAGCTATGACTTTAACAGGAAAGGAACATAGGATGTTGCACAAAAGACTTTTTCAGTGACTGCAAAAAGAGAGATGAAAAGCAGCACTTGAATTATTAAATACTGTGGCTAAATGATCTAGGTACTTTAAAAAGGGGTAAAGAATTCCTGAATAGATAGATAGATTACTGGCTGCACAGTTAACAGCTTTTCTATGCCTGGAAAGATGGAGACAACGTATCCTTGCGAGATTCATCACTAAGTTCGCCGTCATCATTTCCAGCTGGATTTTTTCCATTTGATAATTTTATACAGTTAATCAGAGCTCATCATATAATGCAGAAATAGCATTCAAGAACTTCAGTTTAAATTCCAAACAGCTTCCTCATGTCTTTCTATTTCTTATTAATATGATTATGTTCGCTCACAAATGTTCTTTTTTTATCTCAGCTTTTTAATGGTTTCAAATTACCAGCCATTCAGTGGAGCAGCACTTCAAGTAGCATTACAGAACAAGGCTGACTCTTTCATGAACTACCCTTGTACTGTCGAGCCAAACAGGAATTTCTGTGGACTTCCAGATACTCCGTATCGACAGCATCAAGCTACACCTGGTGCTTTAAATTTAAGGCAAGGCTTACTGAGGAATTACTGGAGAATGGATTTATATTTTAGTAATGGCAATTCTGGAAGTGGTTTTTCTTTAATGATATGTGGGTGAAATGAATGAGAGATTATGTCAGCCTTTTAAAATGAAGATTTCTCAAACGCCTTGCAGATGATTTTAGGACCCCATCCCTAAAAGTCCATGCAGATAATATAGTAACAAAGCCCCATTAAAGTCAAGTATGATGCTGGAAAAGCCATAGGGATTATTTCCTTATTACAAAGACAGAGAATTTTGTGTTGAAACAGTCTAGAGGAGATATAAACCCCTATCTTTAAATACATATATTTTATTGCCTACCACCAGCTTTAATTATAAATTGAAGGATTGTGCTTCAAATCCTCTGTAAATGACAGACTGGCTGTTGCTACAGCAAAGGTGGAAAACTGTCGGGAACAGTTTGGTTTGGTTTTGTTTTTGTTTTTTTTTTAAATCCCTCACTTCATGGAGCAGGAAAAACTATCATGTAATTATAGGGAGATTTGTTTAAAACAAACAAGCAAATAAACAAACTCAGGTTTCAAAAAACAGTTTTGAAACTCTAAGAAAGATTTTGTTCCTATACTCCGCACAAAGACAGAAATATTTCTACTAGTTTGTTCTTATTTGAACATGTGAGTATGAAAGAAGAACCTAAATCCGAGAGACCATTGAGGCAAGAGGGTTTTCTTCTGTTTGTTTTTACAATTTTGCTGAGGCTTCAAATACTTTCAAATAAAGAACACTTCAGGTCACTGAATGCTATGTGTACTCCCACACTTTTTTTTTTTTTTTTTAAGTTACACATACTGAAAGGAACAACTTACTGAGAAGGAAGACTACTCTTGGCCCACTTCTCTGCTGGACAAACTCCTGATCTCTGAGTCTCCATTAAATTTTAAAAGACACTTCAGATTTGTGCTGCTGTCTATATTTTCTCCTCCTCTCCTCATGCCAGCTATAAAACTAGGACAGTGCAGTTTGATTTGGCAACCACTATTTACAGCCTGGACTGTAAGTTTGTATGGCTGGGGACTGCTTCATCCTATACACAGTATTAGCATGATGAACTTTTACTCTCAGTTCAATTTTGCTTATGCAGCAAACAAGTTAAATATTATTATTTCTAAAAAAACTTGGGCTAGCCAATAATTTTTAGCAGTTAGACATCTAAAATATCAAAACAAATAAATGTAACTTCCAGTAGTGGTGTGATTACTAATTACATGGCTATGGGATAAATTCTGTGTTATTAATAGTAATAGGAAGAAAGTCTTTACTTCCTGTTACTATTAATAGTTGGGTTGTGAAGGTTGTGAAGCACTGTTTTCCCAGAGTAGTGGTGAATGCCCCATCTCTGAAAGTGTTCAATGCCAGGTTGGATGAGGCTTGGAGCAACCTGGTCTAGTGGAAGGTGTCCCTGCCCATGACAAGGGAGACTGGAATGAAATGATCTTTAAGGTCCCTTCCAACACAAACCATTCTATGATTCCATGAATAACTCTAAATGCCATTTATTTCTAATTTAAAGAGGTGTTATATTGTTTGTTAGACAAATCTGCAAATTTTTACATTGCATTTTCTTTCTCTGAAACCTAAGCAAAGGTAATGCAAATGTGAAAATCAATATGATGTGTATATGTCATGTGCCAACATTTTAGATCACTATTATGTTATTAATCACTTGTTCATCACAAAAATAGAGTATTGTATCAGGATAAGTACCAGTTGAGATATACATGTGTGTCAGTACGTATACAGCATGGATAAATCCTTCATTTTCCTTCTCAAAGGTCTTTTCATCCAGGCAAGTGATTCCTCTAGTTCATGAAATTCCTCTTTTTCCTGCTTTTATTTCAAATAATCTTTAATCTTGGGCATTAGGATAAAATTTTTCTCAGAGCAAATCATCTGTGTCTGCCAGCTACAGGAGCTCCTTACTTTCATCGGAAGAATACATCAGGCCTAATGGCAGAGTTAAAATACTCAAAGCGGGGTATGTCCCACTTTGTTGTATTAGGAGAATTTTTAAGTTGGATATTCTTTTTTATATTGACTTTAAATGTGTAGAAAACATCTAGCAGGGTAAGTAAATAAGTTTGTGCTGTTCCCCTACCCCACACTCTGCTACCTCAGTGACCAGGTCTGACCCGCAAAGAGGTCAGTCAGCTCAGTCTATTATACTCTTGTTCAAGGGCAACGTGGGCTTGCTAAGGGCAGAGTTTTCTCCTCCACATCCCACATCCAGGCACTGGCCTCTGCTTACTGCATACACAGTGATTTAAGTAGAGTGAAGCAACAAAATAAATAAAAATAAATTTTAATAAATAAATAAATAAATAAATAAATAAATGCCCCCAAATAAACCACAACAGTTTTGGGAAAATATAGAACCTCTGAAAAAGCTTGAGTTAGAAAAGAACTTTTGGTGCACTGACTCTGGACACAATGTAAGACATCATAACTTGAGAAAATTCACGCAACAGTGTCTCATTTCTCATTTCTCTTTTGTGTGGTCTCTAAACAAAAGGGGGATCCTGATTTTCAGTTCATGACATTATTCTTCTCATATTTATTCAGTTGGGGTTACCTCATGAACTGGCCTCCAGGGGAAGCAACTTCTTCTGTTCTGATATGTTTAACAGGTGAATCTCTCAAGATGGACAGAAGCACTCAAAAAGACCAAGGTCTTCTGTCCTTTCTTGGGTTCACTGCTTCCATCTGGCAGCTGAAGTTACATAGCTGGGTGGGAGAAATAAGCTGAAATTATTGCTGACCATTCTGCTTACTGAAATATCTCTCAGAGGCATCTGAAATTAGGATCACTGACTTTCATAGAATGGTTTGGGTTGAAAGGGACCTTTAAAGGTCATCCTGTCCAACCTCCCTGCAATGAGCAGCAACATCTGCAAGTGGACCAGGTTGCTCAGAGCCCTGTTTAGTCTGACTTTGTAAAATCCCTGAGAAGCAGAGGACCCTTGAATGGGGGAACTGAGGATTTCTCATGTCACCAGAATGATGTAAGAAGCTCAAATTGTAGCAGACTAGTTAGTGTGGGTGTCCTATGACTTATCCCATTGACTTAGTAGGGACCATGCCTCCCTCTCTCCTCCGAGTAAGCTGAGATTTCATTTTCAGACTGGCAGTGTGACAGTGCAGACAACTTGATTCCACACAAAAATTTTCATGAAAACTCCCCATGGAGAGTCTGCACATAAAACCCTTTAAAACACCCCAAAAACCACAAATCAAAGTATCTTTCCTTCCCCCTCATACTTTGCATATCATATACATACTTTAATGGGGAGTATTATATTGAAAATACAGATGTATAGAAAAGTTCATCCTTGAGTTACTCTGGGCTATGTAATATAATTATCAGTGACCTTCCTTCTGTCACTTTCTTTTGGATGGGGCAGTCTTTCCTCTCTTAAAAGTGGTCTCATTGTGGAGGGAAGCCCATCAGATTTCCTGCCTCTCTGTGTCCTCCGCAATCCTTGCCCTGCCAGTCTCACTGGAGAGCTCACCCCTGAGACATTCCCATGCTGGTGGGAGTGGAGGAGTGCAAAGCTCTCCAGCTCCACCCTCTTCCAGAGGAAATGTCATGAGAAAATGTTTTCTTGAGGTCTTTGCTGTTAAAATGCTATGAGAATGCCTGCTATCAAGTGTGCATTTTTATGGCATTTTGACTGGAAGCAATGTGAGAATGTTCTTTCTCACATTATTTCTAGTAGAAATACCCTGAGAATACTGTTGTTTGTGATATTTCTACAAAATGTTCTTGGAGTTTGTATGTGACTAAATTTGCCTTTGTAATCATGGGGGCTTTTTTCTTTCTTCCAGCTGAAATTTGGGCAGCATCTAATGTCTCTCTATTTTAAACATTTCTTTTATCATTAAGCCTTGTCCAGATTTGTGCCAAATGAAGCCTTTAGCTGAAATAGCCGATTTGTTTCTTTTGTGCCCTAAGACCTATCCAAACTGAATCAGAGGTTAAGAAACCAGATTAAACTCCACAGCAATTACAGTATTTATAGGATTTTCTTCTGAGATGAAGTTGTTTCGACTGCCCTTTCTGTTTCAAAGTGGACGCACAATAGGGTTGAATAAAACTGTGGAGGAGTAGAGACCTGGAAGAACAAAGACCACATACTGTAAAAAAGCCATTCTAATTAAATCAGAGTGAAAACAGAAGAATGCCTTTGCTTTCAGAGAAACAAGTAAGCGACCTAGAGAACCTTATGACTTGGCAGTCTACACATTTCTTTTTTAAAAGACAACTCACATCTTTTAAAGGAAATAAATCCTAGAAAAAATATAAGATGTGTCAAGTCAATCAGCTATTTATGCCATTTCCTCCGATCCTGATGTTTCCTTCATGAATTATGCACTTTCAGCTGCCACTACTTACATATGTGGGCCCTTGTGGCATGTTTCCCAGGACCAGCATGTGATTACAAATCATAAAAAATGAACATACACGTTGCTCCTTCACTAAAGGCTGAGATGCACAGTTCCAAATGCTCCATGTTAGAAATGTCTCTTCTATTTGAAAAATAGCAGCTGCTATTAAAAACATCTATAGCTGTAATAGCCACAGCCGTGAAAACTAATCACCATATTTTCATTTTAAATTGCAACAAAAGAATTAAGAAACAGATGCCCCTGAGGAACAGAAAAGGTAAAGTAGCCACTAAGAGTTTCCCCATAGCCAGAAGGTGGTGCTGCATTGTAATGTAGTCGCAGGGGGTCAGGTTTGCATCTTTGATAACTTATGCTGTTTGATTCACTTTTTTAAAGTGAAAGAGAAGAAGAGATTAAATCATCACAACTGCGCTGTAGGGTAGTGTTCAGCAGAGGTAAAATGAAGCATAGAATTTAGTTCCTGGTATATTAAAAGCCTGTGGTTGTGGTGGTGTGAGACTGGATCTTTCAGTGGACGCTTTAAGTTCTCTCTCTGTATTTCTTTTGTTGCTGGATTTATTAAACTCTCTTGCTTTATTAACTCTTCTGTTTCATCAAGACACTCAACAACACAGAAGAGAAAAATATGGTCAACCATCTTGTGATATATTTCCTTGAAGAAATCTTTCTCCTTGTAACATATTGCATATTTTTTGCTAAGAAACTTTGAGCTTTTTCCTTTCTTTGAATAGAATCTGAGATATTCATCTCCAGGTAGACACTGTTGACTCCAGTGAAACTCCACAAGACTTTTCCAGCTGAGGTGGTGGAACCTCCTTCCTTAAGGGAAGAAGAGAAGGAGAGCAGAGCTGCAGATGCTGGCTGTCAAGTAAATGGGTAGACATGCTCTAGCTGCCCACCCTGTGCACTGCTGCTCCAAGGGACAGTAGTGACACAGGATCACTCCCTTCCCCCCTTCCTCCCTTCCTCTCCCAAATTCTGCAGGGTTGGGATGTAGGGCCTCAGCACCAAGTGTTTCTCTCCTACAGATTCATTACTGTTGATCTGCTTTAGGGGCTCATATAGCTCACAGGTACCTCTGCTCAGGCTAAGGGTCATATGAACAAATCCCGTGTTCTCTGATAAGAAAGATATCCAAATTTGATGTGATTTTTTTTAATGGGGAAAAAGTCAGTAAGAATCAGGCAGCTGCCTCATGGGAATAAAGTTTTGACTGGGAGGAAAACAGCCCTGACCAAAACAAATCATCTCAGGGACATGGAAAATTATTGCCAAGTAGTGCCATTGTTGTTTGCGTTACTGAGGCACAGTGAAGTCATGGGCCAGCACTCACTTTTACTAACTACTAACAAAACTGTGAAGTTTTTCACAGCAAGGGAATGAATCTGGAGGTTAAAATTTTGCATGGATTAAAGGACAGACTCTGTAAATTCATGGAACTGAAATCCACTGAGAATTAATGAGTGCATAAAAACCACATCCAGTTCAGGAAATCGCTGGGCTGAAAGTAGCTGGAGGCTGGGAGAACAGTGAGGGGGATGGGCAGATAGATTTGCCCTCTTCTCACTGTTTTTTAATCACTACTTTGACCACTTCTCTGGCTGCTCTGGGACAGATAAGAGGTGGTCCTCTCCACTGAGGTCAACTTCAGCCCCTTTCAGTCTTAGGGCTGAACACCTTTGTCCTCCCAGTGCTTTCCAGAGAGTTGCCTGTGCAGCTCCCCTGAGTTCAGCTGTAGCAGTCTCTGTGCTACTGGGAATCAAAAGAGGATTTGATCCCCTGAACTTTCAGAAGAAAATTTTTCATCAACTTATTATTAATTGGGGCTAATTTATCCTTGGCATGACCTTTCTGAGTGACGGTTACTCTCACATCAGCATGGAACGTGTGATTGTGCAGTGACTGAGATATGCTTATGTCAGCCATGGAGAGATTATCCAAAATTGAAGTCCCTTTTCCACGGGAGATGCCACCTTTGCACTGTGCATAATGTCTTTTACAGGTTGTAGAACCTTTGTGGATTAACTGCAGATTTTTCCCTAAATTCAGAGTGCCAGAAAGCTGCTTCCAGTGTGGAAACATACCAGTTGTTCCTATGGGGGATGCTAAGAAGTGCAAAAAAGTACACAGACTTTGATACAGATGAAAAATAAAGAATATTTTTTTTTCCTCTGACAAGGTCATATGATATGACCAGCTTTATGTAGAATAATTTCATGAAAACTTTGAATTCACATAGAAATAGATATGGCTTCATTTTTGGTGATTTTTTTTCCAATTTAAATATATTTCCCTCTCCATGTGTATATACATAGTTATACAGTAGCTTTTAAAATCATCAGATGCTTAATGACTGCTTTCAATATGAAAAGTGGCCCATAGTAGATGGAATATGCCTAACCATTCCCAAAATCATGGAGTTTTATTGTCTTAAATAAAATGAATTTTGAATAATGAGGGGGAAAACTGAAATCTTACTTTAACTTACATAATGACAAAATAGTCAAGTTATTTAAATAAAATATTATTTAAAGCATCTAGAGATCTAAGACCTTTCCTGGCAGAGATCATATACAGCTTGGGGTAAATGCTTGTGTGAGAGTTTCTTATTGCTGGAAACAGAAGCCCATAATGGAAGTGGTGACAGACCTTAAATTAGTGCAGTGCTACTGTACAATAATGTGTATTCTCGGTGCCATATGGTTGTGATATGCAGCTGTTTTCCTATGCCGATTATAAATTTGGACTGTCTGGCAGACATTACAGAAGGGAAAGACATCATTGATCATTTTATCTATCCACTCTGGGTCAGTGAAAGATCATTACTGCCAGTCTCAATTTCTGTTTTTTAATTATTTGCATTAGTGTAGTGTCCCAAATCCCCAGGCAGGTCAGTGTCCCCTTGTTCTGTGCATTACACACATCAGGATAAGTGTTGCTTGCTTTGAAAAGGCAGAGCAGCTAATGTGCAGATGTACTCAGAGGCAAGTAGAAACTGAAGCCAAGGTGACACGATACTAAATGTAAAGGCTATGAATTCTTTGCTGCTTCACTCCCTGTTCTTTTATTATAACCCAGTTATCTTGGTTTGCTTACCAGGTCACCTTAGCTGGCTGAAGGTTCACAAGCACTCCAGCAGACCTGGTGTGTGGAGAAGCAGCTCCCTGTGAACAAATGCAGGATGGATGTCCCAGAAACAAGAACTACACAGGCAAACTTGAGTCACTTGTCTGAGAAGCCAGCAAGACAGAGTATCACAGGGAAAGAAGTGGAAAGGCAATGTCATGGGATAGAAGAGTGTGTAAAAACATTTGCAGAATTACTGGAAATTTGTCTATGCCATAAAATGGTGATGTGGTAGAAATCCCAGAGCTAGTGGGAGTTCGTGCCATTAAGTGCAGACTGTATATGTAACACAGCACTGTGCCACAGTGACCTGTCACTGTATTTTCTCGGCAGGGCTTATTAGCTTGGGCACAGCACTGTCTGATGTGGGAACAGCGTGTCAGACGTGAACTGGCTCGGGTCCAGACAGCTCAGTGCATCCCTGTATCACACACCCCAGCACACCAGCTCTGGGATTAACTTGGAGAGACCTCTCTTGGGTCTGTTTTAATTGGTCCATAAATGATAAGAAGTCCACATTTCTTCTCTTATTCTACTAATCTCCAGTTTAATAATGGAAGTTCTTTCTGATGATTAGACAGGTCTTTCCCTTTTAAGAAATATTTCATCCTAGTATAAATTAATTGCCCTCCAAACCCAGAAGAGAGTCCTTTGAAAAAGAGACATCCTGGCAAGGCAAGCAACCGTGTGTTTTGTTGCCATTTGAGGGGACTTACACTGAAATCCGAGCCTTTGCTGCCTTTCTCCTGCTAAGGAAGAAGTACCTCATATCACAGACCAGCAGCCCCTTCAGGCAATTGCCATTTAAAGAGTGGCATTGATGGACTCTGTAAGGAGTCCTATTCAGTGCTCTCTGGCTGGCAGCATGATGTCAGTGATGTGGGCGGCAAACCCCTGAATTTGCTTTGATGGTATTTGTGCTCTTTTTTTTCCATTTTTCACGAATGAGTGATTCATTTCTTTGAAACAATGTGTTTGGAAAGCCTGCCCCGCTAAGGAATTGTCTACGCAGTGGGGGAGGCTTGGAACATTGTATGTCCTCATGGAAGTACCAACAGGGGTTGTGCCAGATCCTTAGTGCAAGAGGTAACAGGGATGCTTGTATCAAAGCCAAAGCTTCATGAATCAAAGGCGCTGACTCTCGAGCACAAGTGCCAGCATTTGGGCAGATAACCCAGCCCGTGCCAATTTAGGGTGAGAGAAATGCCCCAGACTAATCCTGTGGATTCAAAGAAATGCAACATAATCAATTTTGAGTATCCCACAGCTTTGAGAGTCTTCATTTATAGATATTAAGCGAAGAAATTAGGGTAATGATGTGGGCTTATTTCCCGAACAAGAAAAAGCAGAAAAATTTCTGCACCATTTTCTACCAAAAACTGATGTTGCCTCATGTGGTTTGTTCTAAAACACAGGGGGTTGTGGAAAGTGGCACTGGAAGAAGAAACTGGATGTCAAATCACATGGTTTGCAAGTGGATCAAGTACAACATAAATGCTCATGTGGCAGGTCACCAGAAGCAGATTTTGACCAGTATGAGAGCTGCTGGATAATTCTGTGCCATCTCCAGTAGTAAGCACCTGACACTCAACACTCACCAGCAGGGTGATTCAGACTGCTTAGGTTAGGCTAAGGCAAAATTTTATATGCAATGGAGACAACGAGGCACTCATGGAAAATCATCAATTATACTGCATGCACAACAGAGCTGAAGGCAGCATTAGATTAGAAGCAGGATGATGTCTGAGTTGTCACTCTCAATGAAATTCCTGGATTGGGCTGAAAATTATGTGCCTGTGTTCACTCAGAAAGAAAATGTGGAATCCCCTTCTGCTCAGAGGTGTGTAATCAAGAATTTCTCATTCTCTTAAAAATGTAGCTAAAAAACAAGGTGACTGCAAAAGTTTTGCATAATATTTTTGTGATTATAAAGAAAAGTGTGAACATAGCTTTGTAGCTTCAGACAAATACAAGGATCTTAATAATTTAATTTTACATGTCATATATAAAATGTTAAGTGCTTCATTGCAACACCTGATCTCAACCTTGCTGAAAAAATTGGTTTCCTCTCCCAACAAGTTTTGCAGGGGAAAGTCCCTATGGGAAAATTGATTGCCTTACTTCACATCACATCCAATATCTGGTTCAGAGGATTAGTCCCAAACAGTAGAACAGAGGACTTTGTGTTAGTGATGTCCAATGTGATCATATATATCTAATCCGTGTTTTCTTAATCCTTTTAGTAATAGCAAATTGCTTAGACTGCTTATTCAAAAAGTGGAAGACCTGACTCCACCTTCTTCTGAAGTTTAAATTCCATAACTCCTACATGACAGAAAATGTTGGATTGGACAATCTTCATACCTTATCTCAAAAGTAAGCCAATGGGCAGGTGTCTTAAGTTTAATATCAATATTGCTTTATTTATATTTAACATATCCTGGATAGAAGTGGATGTATATACACTTTACAGCATAAACGTGGAGCCTGACTCACATAATTATTAAAATGGTCTGCAAAATTCAGTAAGTCAGTGCTCAGATTCAATCTCAGTAATACATTTTGAAGTGGTGAGTTTACAGAGACACTAAATTTAATGAACTTTCCAATCCTACGAGAACAGAGAACATCCTGTTCTCCTCCTTTCCTTCCCTCTCCCAGAAGTTAACATATGCAAGAAGATGCTGTCCACAACAGATGCTGTGCTCTGGTTTTCCAACTCAGTTTGTCTGTTGGGCTCCTCAAGCTCGGTGGTGGTCAATGAGAATAGAGAAAACATTTTTCCTAAATATTAACAGCAGCTCCTCATTTGTTGTGCTGTTACATACACACCATAAGGACGAGGAAATGCTTTGAAATCAGACTCCCCTATTTTTTAGTCTCTGGAACTTGGTATTCCATATGCACTGAGTAGATTTTTCCTTCTAGTTTTGACAATAAATGCCATTATAAGTCTGAGTTGAAAGTGTTGTCAAAATGGCACACACAAAAATTAATTTTCTAATAATCTAATTTTGGTAGGAATTCCCCAACTGGCCCCTTTAAGTTATTTACAAAGGCATTTTATTCTCTAATATGGGGAACATTGGATTTTTAATGTTATGGATCTTATGGATCTTATTTTGAGTAACAGTAGAAATGCCCTTTCAGGAGGTATTCCTTAAATCATTTTCTTCCATGTGTTTTTTCACAATATTGATGCAAAATAAAAAAATCAAACATTCTGTAAAACAGAAAGTCTGAAAAAGTTTACTAAAATTTTTGCTTTAATTACATTGGATTGATATAATATTAAACATTAAATCTTGAACATTTAATGTTTATTTTTATATAAACCAGTTAATTTTATATTTGTGATACTCTATTAACATTATCAAATCAAAACCAAAGTACTTCCTTATTTTATAATAATAATAAATTTTAAAAATCCCAGCATTGACAGATTCTTGACAAATGTTTTTGGTTTTGTGGAACTGTATTTTCTGGTGGAAGTCAGCATAGCTCAAAAATTTTCAGTCAACTTTAGAATTATACATAAAGGAAAAGACAAGTGAGGTTGTGATTTTCAACCACTTCTGGAAATGGAAAACGTATGGATGCTACTGAAGGCTACTGAGGTTTGGGTACCATGTCCCAGAGGATCCTTTGAAAACCCTGAAAGAGTGTCTCAAGCACAGTACGTACTTGCTGCTATTACTTGTTAAAAATAAAAAGTGTTGGAGGCACATGTCTAGGAAAACTTGAAGCACTGTATGCCATCTTTAACTTCTAAGGAGCTGTAGAACAATACTTTTTTTAATCCTAATAGATAGATTATTCCTACTAATAGATAGTAGGATTTTCAATATATTTTATATATTATGTATTGGTGCTTTGTGATTTTTGTTATACATTTGTATCTCAAAAAAAACCCAAACAAAAACCAAACAAAGAACCAGACAAACAACCGTTCAAATCATGTCTTAGAATTTTATTGGAACTCTATTAAATACTTTGAAATTTTATTTGAAGTTCCGAAACTGATGTTAAGTCATCAAACGAGATTCCCTGCCTTTATATAACTGATTGCAATTCATTCTAAACTTCAGTTGTGTCTCCCTGCATACTAACTTCACAAACACAAAACTTCCCACTGCACTTTTATTCACAGGCTTGTCAATCAGGTGCTCACCGTTCCCTTAAAGTTTAAGCCTTATTAACCTACACACTGGATTTGACTGATGATAGGCCACAACAAACAAAGAGCACCAACTCTCAGGTTCCAAATCCTGTCATCCTAGTTCAGAGGGTCCCTGCAAACCCCCTGTAAGAGATGAAAGGATCAGTCAAATGTCTGATTATTCAAACACACAGGCAATGAGAGCACATTGTGGAAAAAAAGAAGTTAGTGGAGTCCCCTGCTGATTGAGATATCTTCTAAAAAAAAATAACTTGGTGCTGATCTTTGTATGCAGATAGCATTGGTTTCTAGCCCAGGTCTTCATGGGTTATGTCAAATGCACATTGGGAACACCATGTGGAAGGTCTGGACTGAACATATATTTGGCAAATATTGTTAAATTGAATTCACCCTATGCCAGTGCTGTCCAGCTACAATAGGAAGCCAGCTTGTCAGCTACCTCAGAGGATCTGAAAAATCACTGCAATTCTGGCAAGAACAATTTTATTTCATTCATTTTCATATGCAATTTCGTAGTTTAAGGCTTTAGTATAGGCATATACTAATGCCCCGATTTGCTGTATTACAGAGATTATTTTATTATGATGATTCTGCTCATTAATGGCTTAGGCATGTTGGTCAAATGTAACTCCTGCTGACTAAGCATCACTGTATTTATTAGGATTTTAATTCCTGTTAGTTAATATTAGATAATTGCCCAGAGACCCTACTCAGGCATAGGACCCTCTACATAAAAAGCAATGGTCCTTTCATGTTCTGTAAGTGCAAATCTAAATAATAACTATGAACTGTAGAATGCAAAGTGGAAGAGCTGAGGGAAAGAGAGCAATCATGTTAATGAAGAAATCTGGAAGGTTGGGGCTTTTTTAATTATTATTTTGAAAAAAAATCTTTGGCCTTTAATATGAGATAAATCAGCAGAACACTAAGCAAGAAAGAACCATCTACCATGGAGGCAGACTACAAAACAGAAGCTGACCTTAGGTTTTTCCAAAAATATTTGCTTATATTCCTGCTTTCCTGCTCTTTTTTATTTTGGTTTTCTCCTAAGTGAAGAATAATAATAACCGCAGGATTCCAACAACTGTTGAACCTGCATGAAACAGCATTCAACTTCTGACTGTAATGGCTTGTGAGCTTCCCACCGAGCTAACTACCAGTTAGTAAAATGTAAATGGCACAATAAACAGGGCTCATGAGAGGATCAGATCATATGTACATTTTTCTATAATACCTTGTGAGAAGGGGGAAACAAGTGCAGGTTATAGCTGAATAGTGCAGGGAGCATGCGGCAACAGGTCCTTTATTCTGTCTACCAAAGCAAACTTTTTTTTCCTGGGGAAAAAAAAGGGATAACAAACTGATGGGTGAAATGCTTTTTCACTGAAAAGCTAGTTTTATGTACCAGAGTAATAGATTCAAAATCCAGATGGCTTTACCTACGTGTCTCAGGACAATAAAAGAAATTAGGGTAAAAAAACCAGTGACAAACATCCCATCAGGATATGACTTTCTTGTAAAAAGTTGTACAATATTGTCATCTTCGGAGTCATAGTGATATAAACTGGATTATTTAAAAATGTTTTATTTCATATTTTTAATATGATGCTGCATCAACACTCAAAGGTATTAAAACGTGCATTTTTCACTTGTTTTCTGTGGTCATTCAATATGTTTGACCATTTCTTTAGAAAATGATACTGCTAAGATTTTCATCTGTTTTCTGTGTCAGCTACATCTTAATACTTCTATCCTTTAAGAAGATTCCTGCCCATTCAATAAGCATGTTAAATAAGGGGTAAATGTATGAATAAACTTGTTCTTATATGATTCAGAAGCTCACAGCAAAAAAGCAACCAAGCATATACAAGTAATAGGCTGTTCCTCAGGGAATACAATACTTGTTCCATAGCTCTGGCTTTATGTTGCAAAGTCAGACTGAGCCTGAGAGATGAATGTAAAAGATAAAGAAGCATTGTAAGGTCAGTGACTGAGCTCCTCTTTTTGCTAATCGGCTTCCCTTGTTATCCATCCAATTTACTAGAAGGTTAACCTTTTCACTACTGCAAGAAATTAGCTATTTTTTTTTTTTTTATGAAATGTCTAGGACAACAGGTTGAACTTGTTGCTGTTCACACAGCTCTGTAGCAGTAAATGAGATTATAAATAAATAAATAAATAGACAAATAAAAATTTAGCAACTCAGTAGTATTTTTCCCTCCAAAGAGCATTCAAATGCAAATGGGTTTACATGAAAAGAGGTACCAGGCCTTCACAGATAAAATATTTCATGGAGAGAGAGCTTCCAAGGCCATGGGAGGAATTCCAATGTCACATATTAATTAAGAAAATATTTAAGATGGACTGACCTGGAATTTCCCAAAGGAACATATTCCTGTTGAAAAAACATTTTCGTTTAAACTAAAACTTTTTATGGAGATCCTGTTCCAAATGTCTTTTAAATGTTAAATGCATAGAGTATTGTATTTCAGTATTTTTTAAATGTAAAATTCATTATCCAGGTTGAAATGATCACAAAAGTCAGAAAAAAAAAAGCAGAATAGTTATAGATATGTGAATCAAAACTCATTATGTATCCACAACTTTTAAGAGGTTTTTCTTTTTTCTTGGATCAAGACAAACAAGTACATTTGTAGAAAAAAGTGTAAAAGTTAGTTTCTTTTAAGCTATATTCTACATCCCAAAGTTAAGAATAAGAGAAAAAATTTGAATCAGGAGGGGTAACCCAAAAATGAGGGCTTTACCATTTGAAAGGTCGAGGTTGAGTGCTTGGTTCCATCACAAGATATTTTTGTGGCTTTTGCCCAGACAGTTCATTCCACATTCACCTAAAGTCCTAAAGTCATGAAAGCAGTTAAATCTCTAGGTCTCAGATGGCACCATTTATCCCCTAGAAAAACACATACAAGGAATTAGTACCTCTGTTCTAGAGCACACACAAAGGACTGCCCCAAAAGCTGCCTTAAGATAATGTGGCAGATGGATACATGCTCCTTAGGAAGTGCCGTCTCAGGAGAAGAATTCATCTTAAGTTACAAGGACTTTGAAGAGGCCGGCAAGGAATAAAAGTGCCCAGAAGGACCACATTCATTAGATGTAGCCCAGCTATGGCTAATTTACACAGGTAGCACAAACTGCAACCACTCTGCACTGTAATTTCTTGTATTAAGATAAAGAAGGTGATGTGTAAAAGACTTATTTTACTCAAACATTCTAGTTATTAGTGGAACCCTCCTGATATCTCCTACCACAAAGGATCGGTCTAGGGGTTAATATCCTGTGTTGATATTAGCTCTGCGGACACTACAGTCATAGAAGGGAGGGAGACAAGTGTCCTAATTCACAAGAAAACTTGAAGAAATGTCTATATTTTGCCTTTCTTAAAGTATGTATATCAATGCAGAATATTAGGGAGGAGAACATATGAAAACACTTAAAATACAGTGAAGCAGAGGTGCAACAGAAAACAAGAGAATTCAGATCATCAGCCAGTATGTGGCACATTAAGCAAATTTGGCTCTAAAGATGAAGGAATTGATGCAATGACACCAAACACCAAAGAAAAAGAAAACCTTACTGGCTGTTCCATATTGAAAATTAAACTTTCAGTGTTCTAAAAATGTGATCTTAACACTTCAAAAGATATATTTTCTAGGAGAATCTCCATGGCCACTTTGTGTGCCATTTTCTAACCCAATGATAAAAGAAGACAGTTGAGAATTTTTATGAAAATTATAACAAGCCATTGGACTTCAGTCATTCCATTGACTTGTCTTGCATCCTCAGGCTATATACTTTCACCTTCCCTTTATCTTTCAGTTCTTACTATAATACAAAAAAACTGCTGGATGAAGCTCTGAAAAATCTTTATTCTTTAAGCCAGGCTGGTTTTAATTGTTCTTCTTAGAATATTTTAAAATAGTGATGAAAAGAAATGAACTGTTCTGTCTTTTAATCTCAAGAGTAATAAAAGCATTTTAATAGGTCTAATATTTATATACACTAAAGAGTATAAAATAGAAAAGAAAAACTAAGTATTTGTAAGCTTGGTATCAAGTCAAGATGAAGATCCTTAGGCAGAGGAAAAGATCTTTGGGATAGTTTTCAAATGAGATAAAAAGGGAAGGAGAGTGAAAAATTGTAGGAAAGTGTTCAGAAGTTTCAGTTTAGGAGCTTCACATTTAATGTTCCCACCCACTCCAAGTCTTTATAAACCTAATTTGACCCTTTATACCTTCTAGTGCACAAATTATTAATGAAGAAATAGTTTCGTGTTCTTTGCGTAGTAAAAAATTTGCTCCAGTTTTGGACTTTTAATTTTGGGATTCCAAAGTGCAGCATTTAGGAATTTCATTCTACCCTCAGTTACGTATTGCAGGTGCTTGACATCTCTTAAGTACTGCGACTCATCATCTCAGTTTGGATCCCCAACAGTTTAGCCTTACTATTTTGACTTAATGTTGGCATTTATTATAATCATGGATAATTATGTATAATTATAATTAAGCCCTAATCCTCCTCAATTACACTGACATAAATTAGGCATAAGGCATAATTTAATCAAAATTAATGGATTTGTGCCAGTGTAGAGCTGACACAAGGATAAATCCACATCTTGTATCTTATTATGAAGTATAACATTCCAAATATGCCAGAGTGAACCCATCTTATAGGTAACTATTGTTCAGTTGCATGAAATGTTTGTTATTCATTGACTGTCATTACTAACAAAAAAGGGAAAGTATATTAAGAAGAAAATAAAGCAAAAATTTAAAAGGAAACACTGAAATTTGAAAGAATTTCAACTCTTGTACATAAGAAAAAACATTTGTAAGATCATAAGCATGTTTATAAAGATTACTTTTGTTAAAAAAATCAAAGGAAAATTCATTCCCTTGGGCATTTTAAATGTATGTGGTAGAAATACTCATATCCAGATGCTAACTTTTCTGATTGACTAAGAGTGGCCTTAGAGAGGTGGTTGGGGAAATGATCCTTTGCAAAACATGGGATACAAAGCTTATGTTGTTGAAAGGAGAAGCATGTAATCAGCTAAAGAATTCCTGAGAAAGACCAAGGGCAGCAGATACTGAAACCTTGAACTTCCTTACTTCAATGCATTTTTTGCATGCTTCCTGAAGAAAGGAGCAACCAAGGGAATTTATTAACTTTTAACTTAATTAGGTAGATGCCAAAAAAAAGTTCATTCCTGGACCAGACTATTTAGACATTGCAACTTTCAAAAAATTGTAGCGCCTCTCTAAGGACTCTAGTGGGGATTTTTTTTTAAGAGGCTATGTGAACTTTTTCGTCTTCTAAATATAACAAAAGAGAAGGTTTGAATGACAATTTTAGGTGCCCAATTGCATGAGAACATATCTAAGGCAACAGACAATATGGTGTGTATATGTGTGTGTAAGTTTAATTCAGATGGTCTATGGAAATCTAAAATAAACCTTTACAAAATAATACAACAGTCAGTTCCTGTGAAATCTAACAGATCTCTCTCTCTCACACTACATATATATGCAAATATACTTTTTTTTTCCTAGCTTTGATTCCTATCCATTGCTCTCTGTCAGAGGATAAATAACCTAACTCTAACTTTACCAAGCAACACTATCAAACCGATTATATAATTTAGAATTATGCTCTCTCTTAGCTTACTTGTATAAAACTTAGGTTTGGTTTTTTGCTTAAATTTAGTTGTCTCTTATTGTGAAATTGTTGATGAAATCAAAAGGGACACTATTTTAAACTTTTCTCATGTTAAGCTCACAAAAAAATTGCCAACAGAAGCAATAGAATTCAGATCCTTGTTCTCCCCTAGGCTACAACCATTGTTTCACATGGTGTCTTCTGTGTCAATCAAAAAAAGATGAGGAGAGGATGCTGTCCCTGGCAATGGAAACTCAGTGCTGGCCCTTCAGCCTGACAGAAGCCATGGGCTGTGCACAGAGCTAAGAAAGAAAACAGATTTTAAGAACCCCTTCTACAGCAAAAGTAAGGTATAGATGCAGAACAATCACTCTGTGCTAAACCATAATCTGATTAATTTTATTCACTGGGTTGATTTGGAGTAACAACATTGCAAAGAAGATTGAAACAAGTCCTGTTGACAGAAAGTACCTAATTCTCTAACTTAATTCACTGACTACTGGTGGTGAATTCATTGGATTTTTTCCAAATAAATTAAAATGGGTTGGAAATAAGAGTGATAAATTACAGTAAAGCTGCCAGACTTCCTCAAAGTCAGAGCCTAGAACTCCAAGACAAAATTTATATAGAATAATTTCATTTTAACAATGGATTCTCAAATCCATTCACGGGTATTCTCTGTTGCACCGCTTTTGAGCTATAAACATTATACAAAGAACAACACATAAATGAAGACAATCACAGTCCTGAGATAACACTTAAAAACGCACCTGTAGTAACTCCCATGTTATCTGAACTGCTGTTAAAGTGTAGGGGTCTTTTTTGTCCACATGCTACAGTTGTGTCACCAGTCTTGTATCCCTACTAGCAAATCCTCCTGTTTGCTACAAGCGCTGCAGCCCTTTTAATATTGTCATCAGCTGCATATTCAGTCTCTGAATCAATAACTTTAATCATCTTTATGGTTGTTCTTTTATTCATGTCTATTGATTATAGTACCACAACACAAAATATTGAGGGAAGGAAATGACAAAGGACTATTGGAAAAAACAAAACCAAACAAGCACAACTAGGAAATCTTTGAAATTAAATAATTCTTCCAAAATGCTGTCTCTGAAGAATTTTGTTACACTAGGCATTGCAGGCAATTCAATAATTTATCTAGAGGCTTGGTAAACTTTTATATACAATATATTTCAGTAAAGTCAAGATTAATATAATTTTGGGGGAAATTTATTTACATTTATATACATGAGGAAAATTTATATACATGAAGAAAATTTATATACATTTATATACATGAGGATTTTTCTTAACCATGCAAAATAAATAGCAGATAGTAACTGAAAGACAAATTAAGTTAACCAGTATAAACGAAAAGTGGCTTCTGCTTCACTTTTTTCCGGTCACCAAACAGTTAAGATGCCCAAATACTTCCTTACTTATTTTTAAACAAAATCACTTAGCATGTCTGAAATAATTCAGTAGACTACTCCTCTGACTAAAACCACATGGTTGTACATAATTTTAAAAATTCCTGAGTTATTCTATAGAGATTATCCCAACTCTGGACCTAGGTTCACAAAGGTAGAAGATGCCCAATTATTAATTTACTCCTTTGTTTAACTCCTTTTTAATGTAGGCTCTTTTTCTTAGTCTTGGGAAAACCATTTGCTTCATCTCCTTACTGCCCACCTAGGAGAAAATCTTGAGGGCATGACAAAAATTTTAATTTTCTGCTTCTATCATCATTATAACAGGGTATCCCTGGGGAGGGGGAAAAGAAACTATAACAACAATGACCAAACAAACAAAAAACCCCAGAGAAGATGTTGCATTGCAAGGATTAATCTCAGAGGTTTGGTAAAATCTGGATTATTTTTGGACTAGGAAAACTTCTATAGTAATCCTTGCTAAAGGCTGTGTCTGAGCAAATCAGAGTCTGTTAGCAGCTTCACACGGGTGTCAGAAAACACTGAATTCAAACCCTCAGATTCAAACCGTCAGATTTAAACTCTCAGAAAGCTCTCCTAGAGGTTCATAGGGGTTTCTACAGCAGACAGGATTTTGAGGAGGTACATGTTCGTGTATAGATCTTGCAGTTTATATCCCTTCTGAATAGTGAAAGAATAAAATCTATTTTGATGTGCTGGAAGCCAAAGCAGCTTCCTGCATGTGATTCATCCATCTCTGTTACATTACACAGAACTGGGTAAAAACAAGCTTTCTTTTTTTTTTTCCAGATTGAAATGTGGGTGTCAGGGGGCTAAAAGAACAGTTTTTTCTCTCTCTTTTTTTTCCCCAAACATTTTTTTACCCCTCTTCATTGGAAACATAATGCTGTCAGCTGTCCCTGCCATCTTCCAATTTCAAGTTCTCTCTCTCCATCTGTGTTCAAACTTTTTTTAACTCTTAATCAGGTCCTGCCTTGTCTTTGTATAGGAATTCATCATCATATGGCACCAATTCAGACCTGTAACATGAATAAGGGTTGGTATTTATCATAACTGCTGTAAAGGAAGTGCCTTTAAAAGGAAAGGGAGCATGTAATTCCCTGCCATTCACTTTCTCCTCAACCTTTCACCTTTTAATCAGTAGCCATAACCCAAGAAGATCTCACAATGGAAAGTTAATTATGAGGTCATGAAGATGAAAGCATCTGACTTGCATTTTATAAAGGTACTTTGCTTTTAAATTATCCCTGATTTACCTGCATGAAAGGAAAGGAAGTTCTCAAAGATTATTCTAAATGGACCAGACTTTCAGATGCCAGCATTTCCAAGTGAAAATGGAAATGCAATCCTGTCAAATGTCCTTTGAATATTTCTTAGGAAGGAGGCTTCCATTTAGCAATATGACCTGGCTCATAAATTGAAGATATGTTTATGGATATGAGTATATGGAGCACTCAAAGAAAATACTCCATGAAGACTGTACTGTTCATAACTAGAAAGGTATCTAGAGGCAAAAAGTCCAGAATTTATGTATTTGTATCCACCAGCTTTGAGAATCTGGTGTGTACTATTCAGAACTGCAGGGAAAAGTGTGTTTGAAGGGCATTGTCCCATTCTATGCTGAAAATTCTCAACTTATTCTGTCTTAACATTTCCGTATGTTGAAGGCATCAGGAATAACTGCAGAAAAAAACAGTGGTTTGTTTTATAACATCTAGTATCCAGGAAGGTGAGATGGAAAGTTTGCCAGCTGTAAATAGTAATAGCATATATTCAAAATTGTCTTTTTTTACGTAAAAATGAAGATACTCACACAGTGGTTAAGGCAAGCGCCCCAAAGAGAATCAAATATTTAGACAATATGATAGTTTTACAGCTATCCAAACTGAATTACCAGACTACAGAATACATGTTTTGTTCATCTGATCTGAGCTCTGTCAACTTAAAATGTATCCTCTTTGAGAAGCGAGGGTTGCTGGAAAGAGTGGCTCCATCAGACAAAGGGGACATGAACACCTTTGCCCACTGGCCTGTTAACCTAGAGAGAAGTGTCAGTGCATGATGGCTGAAGCACGGGGAGAAGGGGAGGCAGGGAATAGAAAGAGGCTGCCTAGGGGCCATCATACTTTCCTGAGGAAAGCAGGAGAGAAGTGGAGAAAGTGGAGAACCACCCCCTCTGCACCCAGTACATGAGCACTGGAGAGGATCTTGAGGATATGACATTTTCTATAGCATCTTTTCATTGAATTTCCATATGAATTACTGATTAAGAATCAGACCATATTTCTCTCTCTGATCAAAAATAGTACAGTGATTACAGCTTTCTATGATGTTATTATTAGCTCCACTGTTCCTCTTCTACTACTGCTTTAAATTATGTCTACTTGGCTATTAATCTTCTTAAGTTGTTTTTGTTTCCTCTGAGGAATGGACAAAACATTTTCTTTGGAGTTTTCATGACAGTTAATGGTAGAGGATGAATGGAAAAAGAGATTATTTGAGTTGGCAAAGTATAAATTATATATTGCTTCTCCTGAAACAGCCTTAATTCTGAGCACTGAAATCAGCAGTTATAAGGAATTTCTGCTCTTCTAAGAACAAGCCCAGAGTGTCTACACTTGATAAAGTAATAGTCTTTTAGCAAGTTTTTTGACATGAACAAGAAAATGCTTTGAGCAAAAGAATATTTTCCTTATAATGCTATAAACCATGAGGTCAGCTGCAGTATATAAAAGAAAAAAGCACGAAGCTTAAATAAGAGTCTCATGTCTCTGGCATTTCCTTGAAGTGCCTTGCAATTGTCATTTGATAGCACTACCCCTTTCTGTAAAATGCAGATGCTGAGTGAATGTGTGTGTTCAGAGAACTGTACCTATACTTCTGCATGAGGATCACAGAAAATATGAATTAGTAAAAAGATGAAACAATAGCACAAACCTGATCCAAATCTAGTTGATGTAATTTGTTGTATAATATTACAGTTCCTTGAAGACATGGAATGATGAAACTCCCTTTCATTACAATATTATCAGTTCAGCTGTGGCAGGAAGCCCTCTGGATACTATTCTCACAGGCTTCTTGTTCGCATTTTCAGATAAAGGGAGTTTCTGATAGGTTTTGAAGTTAGGCATGATTCAAACCGGAATTTGCATGAATGAGCAATAGTGAGTTTATAATCTATGCGTCTGGTAATCCATGCCCCTACCCCTCCAAACAGAAACAAGCCTCTTAAGTTCACCATGGAACTTGGATGTTTAGTAATTTAATAGTCTTAAGCTTTATTCCTTCAAGGTAATTGTGCAGATACCTTTGATAAAACACACTCAACATTGCCAGAAAACATTCTAGATAAATGAACACAAGAAATGTTAGATGCAATTTTATTATACTGTTAATCCTCGCTGGAAGGCTTCCTGGAGTGTTTGAGGGTAGTGTTAGTAGTGATGATAAACTAATTTGCCATGGCTCTTAAGTTCATATTATCTTTTCTTATCAGCCTAAGGCTAGGTCAGAAAAAAAAATTGGAAACATTTGCCAGAGACAGCAAAGTGGCTAATTCAAATACCATTGCAGAGTGTCAATCCATCCATGTCTCCACAACGGTTAGTTTAATGGTCCATTTAATTCTTCAAAGCAATAGAATTTCCACCCGTATCCTGATAAGGTGATACACCACAGTAGTGTTGCCAGAATTAATCTTTTTTATATGCAAGACAATGTAATTTCTCCAATGCAGATTGAGCTAAGAGCAACAAGAGACTTGAGATTTTTGCTCTTGTATTTTCAGAGTCAAATAACTTCTAAAATTGTGGGTATTGTTGCTTTGACTTATTTTGTTTGTTTGGGTTTTTCAGTTGTCTCTAGAAAGTAAGGCTCTAAATTGTGGAGTAAGCCATAAAGAACAACATAATGAATCACCAGCTGCTCCTAAATCTTACAGTGTGTGTTGTGTTCAACTCAGTGAGGCAGTAACTCTCATTACCTTCAACCTGCGGGGTTTGATGTACCGAGGACCTCTCAGATCTCCCACCTTTTACACTGGATTGCAAAAGACACTGAGCCTTCTTCTGTCTTCTACAGCTCCTTCCTATGCTACTTCACAAATTCTGCTCATGTTCATTCCACATATCCTCGTGAAATCAGTCCATTGTTGGCTGAAGTTCCCCTGATTCTTCTACTGTATTTTATCCAGGTTGGATTCCACGAAATCAAACAAACCTACCAGATTAGAAACTACAAGAAAAAGAGTGAAACAAGACTTCTAGATGACGTTCTTGAGTCTCCTGCCAATTTATAGTTCCTGTGCAGTCCTTCCATTCCTGTTGGATTTGCAGCTAAAATGATAACGTGCTTCCTGTAGGCTCTGCTGTTTTTATCATAAATACCTTCACTTATATATGTTCAAATGCAGGACCAGGTGAATATAGTTTCCAAAATCTGATGACAATTTCCAAAAGGTTTAACATATTATATTGAATGGAATTGGTGCAATTGCCATAATTGCAGCTAGATGTGCCAGAATGCAGTTTTCCTATGTGGAAAAAGACAGACCCTTTTCTATGTAAGACTTTTGCCTCCTATGCTTATAGTAAATATTTTTGTGTAAATGACCTTCACCTGAAATATGGTTAATTAATATTCACTCGATTTTATCAGTCAGCAGAAAACTATAAGACTCTATACAATAAATTTGAAAATACTGAAATATCTTACATGTTGTTACATATTTTTTAATTTTCATAATATCTGATCTAATTCATACCAGTAATGTAATAGCAGTCCATGAACAGAGAAAACCTTTCCCAGATGAAGATATACTAAGAGTAATGACCTTATTTTCAAGAAAAAATAATTACATTGCTTTCAAAATTTGACAATGCTGCAATTAAAAATAGTTACTTTCAAGTCAATATATCTGAAAGGCCTTTTAAAAATGTTTTTAATCTCTGTACTTAACAGTTGAATTGTTTTTGAAATCTGCTCAGAAAGGCATCTTTCACACCTAAGTGTTGGCTCAGCAGAACTTTATTCAACCTGTGACTTATTGTTTTCAATAAGAGGTCAAACTCAGATTAACAACTTAAAAATGTAACAAAGTCACATCATGACTGAAGTATGCTATATATGCTTCTCATGAGATACTAATGAGAGCTGATAGGTTTGTTAGGTTGATAATTTAGGGAAAAAGATTAGTAAAAATGTTCAGGTTTTCACAACCAAGGTTTGATTATAGTTTAATAGTCTGGTTTGCCATGGTCTTTTCCCCTTGTGGAGCATTATTTCCTGAGACTCTGGTATTGGTTAATATTGAAAAACAATATCATTCCAAAAGAAATGAAATATTTGTTAAGACTGCTGAGAAACAGGGACCAAAGTGAAGAAAACAAGAATTTTGTCTTTAAATGGACTGGAATTTTGTCAGTGTTGCATTACTTTCCCTCACTTACTGCCTAGCTCCAAACTTCTGCAACCGCTTTCTTTCTCCTCAGAAAAGCATGATTTGAACAGTTTCATTTAAAAAGCAAAGGCAAAAACATATCTTGAAATCCTGCATGATCACTTTTTAAACATTTGGAAGGGCATTCTTAAGATTAAAACTTTTTAAACCCAGGAAGAGCATTGCCAGCAAGTTGAGGGAGATTGATCATGCCTGGTGTTGCGGCCACATCTGGAATGCTGTGTCCAGTTCTAGGCTCCTCAGTACAAGAGTGACATGGAACTCCTGGAGTCCACTGGAGGGCAACAAAGATGCTTAGGGGACTGGAGCACCTCATTTGTGAGGAAAGGCTGAGAGAACTGGCCCTGTTTAGCCTGGAAGAGAAGACTGAGAGGCAACCTCGTTGATGTGAGTAATTACCTGAAGGGAGGGTGTCAAAAGGACGGACCAGGCTCTGCTTGGTGGTACCCAGCAACAGGACAAAAGCCAATGGGCAGAAACTGATGTACAGAAAGTTCCACCTGAGCATGAGGAAGAAATTCTTTACTGTGCAGGTGACCATGAACTGGAACAGATTGCCCAGAGTGTCTCTGGAATCTCCCTCACTGGAGATACTCAAGAACTATCTGGACTCAATCCTGTGCCATGTGCTCTGGGATGATCCTGCTTGAGCAGGGAGGTTGGACCAGATGATCCTACTGGTAGTCCCTTCCAAGCTTAATTCTGTGGAATTCTGTGAAATTCTATGAAATTCTGTGAAAATAATATTAGAAATCTGAATTATATAAATACTTGTGTGAATATATGTATATATAACATTCTAGAATAAAGTAAATATTATAGATAGATAAGACATTTATAAAATAGAGAAGGTGAAGTTAGTTTTAAACCAGTGAAATCTAGATTTAGATCTGCTTTCTTTGTCTTCATCAACATTTTTATGTTAGAATTGATATGCAACTAATATTAAATAAGAAGAGGAAATTAAATAGAGGAAAATATCAGCTTTAGGACCTATGAATTATTTTCATTTGTGTGCTTTAATCAAAGGACATTTTCTTGCCTAGATGTCAGATTGGCAATTTTCTTTTCTAAAGATAGCGCTCTGATTTAGAATAATCTCATCTTAAATATAGCATTCTGTAGAAGAGCAAGTCTGGAAGTTACCCCATTATTTTCTTATTGTATGAGTGCAGCCATGGAAATATGAGACTAAGTTTTGTGGAACTGCTCATGCCTTGTAGAAGGCACACTGAGAACAATAAGGGAAGAAACACTGCAAGTTTTCTTTTCTTGGGTTTTTGTTTGTGGTTTTTTTGTTTTTTTTTTTTTTGACATAAGTGTTAGTCAAAAGGAAAATATCATTAGATTTCTTCATTCTCATACTGGAGAGAATCTCACTCTGATTCTTTCAATCAGCAGCTGTGTGGTTCTTTAAAAAGTAAGCCGCAAAAGCATAAGAAGTTTACGTTACTTGGTACATAAACTTGTTTTCAAGCTTCTTCGTGCTCAAGTGTACAAATTGCTGGACAGGTGCAAGTCCAGTCCTTCCTACCTTTCAGAAGAATAATCTAGTCCTGATTGCAAGAATCTTCTGCCTCTTGAAGACCACATTGTGACAAGACCTGTCTTTTTGGGGGGTTTTCTGAGCTCCCTGAAGGGCCTTTGGCAGGAATCTCTTGATGAAGTCCTCAGGCCTGTGCTACACAGAACGTCAGATGAGATGGTCTTAACAGTTCTGATGGTTTCAGTCTGGAAGAATGTTAGACCTAAGTCTTCTTGGAGAATATTGGCTTTGGGACAGAAAATCAAAAACCTCGCTGTCCTTGCTGCCCACTCTCCTTCACACTTTAGCTTATCTCACTTTCAGAGAAGGTTTGATGCTTTGGGGAAAAAAGTGTTTATCCTTAGTTTATTTGCGATGTAAATACACTTTTCAAATAGAAAAATGAAGACCTTATTTTGGGGGGTTCTCTATCCAAAGTTAATGAGTGAAATGGATGCNTTGGTTTTTTTTTTTTTTTTTTTTTTTTTGACATAGGTGTTAGTCAAAAGGAAAGTATCATTAGATTTCTTCATTCTCATACTGGAGAGAATCTCACTCTGATTCTTTCAATCAGCAGCTGTGTGGTTCTTTAAAAAGTAAGCCGCAAAAGCATAAGAAGTTTACGTTACTTGGTACATAAACTTGTTTTCAAGCTTCTTCGTGCTCAAGTGTACAAATTGCTGGACAGGTGCAAGTCCAGTCCTTCCTACCTTTCAGAAGAATAATCTAGTCCTGATTGCAAGAATCTTCTGCCTCTTGAAGACCACATTGTGACAAGACCTGTCTTTTTGGGAGGTTTTCTGAGCTCCCTGAAGGGCCTTTGGCAGGAATCTCTTGATGAAGTCCTCAGGCCTGTGCTACACAGAACGTCAGATGAGATGGTCTTAACAGTTCTGATGGTTTCAGTCTGGAAGAATGTTAGACCTAAGTCTTCTTGGAGAATATTGGCTTTGGGACAGAAAATCAAAAACCTCGCTGTCCTTGCTGCCCACTCTCCTTCACACTTTAGCTTATCTCACTTTCAGAGAAGGTTTGATGCTTTGGGGAAAAAAGTGTTTATCCTTAGTTTATTTGTGATGTAAATACACTTTTCAAATAGAAAAATGAAGACCTTATTTTGGGGGGTTCTCTATCCAAAGTTAATGAGTGAAATGGATGCAAAGCTTCTCAGAACTCAATAGGGAATAGCTCCTGCATTAAACAAATACTGTGGATAACAGGGAACGAGCACTCTTAATGTGCTGCAACAACAGGAGAGCTAGAGACTTACCGACATTTCATTGTAGAGTCTCCATCAGGATTAGAGAACTTTGTTCCTTTAATTAATACAAGGCAAAACTTTTACTCCATGGCTTCTCATCCTCTTCTGTCCTTTTTCATTTCTTTTTAACATTAGTTCTTTAACAAATCCTTCTTTTCAGGGACCAAAAGCTGATATGTTCTGGGGAAATGCCAGCAAGATGTTAGAGATTGGCACAACTAGCTACTGTCATTCTATCAAGACAATAGGATTTGAGCGAAAGGGGTAGAGTTCTCCATGCAGAATTTAGCTGCTTAATCCTCTCTTGTGGGCTGGCACAAAATCAACAAAAGAAAGAAACCAAATTACCCAGCTCTGCTTTGGCAGATTTAGCCACTGTCAGCAGGCCAGAAGTTAATTCCCTCATATTCTTGTTTGCCACCAACTACGGCAGGCCTTGCTGAGCCAGCTTTCCTGTGTAAATCTGTCAGCTGAAATGATGCACAGCATGAAGAAGGAGAGAAAGGACATGCAAAGAGTGTGGTCCTTTTGCCAAGTCAAGTCCCCAGAAGTCAGGGGCTGGCACTGGAACTACCTCCTTGCCTTCATCCTGAGTGACATTTTTGACACAAGATGAGAAAGATTTACTGTTTCTTAAACCTCCATGACACACGCACACACACACACCCACACACCCCCACACACCCTTCCTTGCCAATACATAGGGATTGCTGCTGCATTAAATTCTGTGCGTGGGAGCCTGTTTCCCTTCTGGCACTCAGCACAAACTTCCAGCTGCTTAGCATCTTTCTGAGACTCAACAGTGTGTAGGGCATGATATGTTAATAATGAGGACTACACAGTCATCAAGGCCAGTAAAATTGCAGTGAGGGTAGGAAATGCATCATCAGTTTGCTCTGTCACAAATACTTACTGAGTAGTCACAGCGTATGGTGCCTTTTATTGTGTGCCCAAACTAAGCTCTTGGGTGGATAACGTGACACAGGGGAATCAGGTGGTTGTGTGTCATTCATTATTCTCCTCCTTTCCTAAAAATCACTGTGAGATGTGGTAAGTTAGGTGCAAAATATTTGCAGAAATATGCAAAACAAATCACACAGCTTTTGTCTTCTCATTGTGAACCCCAAAATGAAGATCGATTCATGAAAGTTTTTACTTAAGGATGTTTCTTTTAAATCAAAGAAAATCTTGAAAGATGGAAAATTAGGAAGAGAAATACAGTCTCCTTAAGAGTGAAGTGAAGGAATACAGATCTTTTTTTAAAGATAACGGTTTTCACATGAAAATCACAAATGCCCGGGGATTTCACATGTTGTTAGTGCAAAAACGGACATTTCGTTTAAGTACTTAATGAAACATTTTTGACAGAATGAGCAATCCTGCAAAAATGTAGCTCTGTGTGTGAAATGCTCAGTTAAATTATGTGTTAACACTTCTGGTTGACTTTATTCTTGTACTGGAAACATTTTTCACTAATATTAGACCAGTATATGCTGTGTATGATGCACTGTGATAACAGAGTATATCACTAATGCAAGCAGTGTAATTTTGTGAGTTGTTCTTAAGTTCTGATAATTTCTGTTTCAGGTTATGTAAGTGCAAAATGATTGTGCAGTACAATTAGAAAAATCCTTTTTTTCTTTGCCTGTGTTGAGACAAATCTTTAGACGCTCATCACAAACATATTTATTGATTGTAATAATAGCATGAAACAAAAGGATAGATGAAGTATTATTGTCCTAATATCTGGATTCCTTTCTTGACATCAGCCAGCTACTTCTGGCTATTATAACATCACCTTATGCAAGTGCCAGACCTGGCAATTATGGCTGCTGAACCTAAATATTAATGGACAATTTCTTACTGTTCATGTATGCCAAATCTTGACACAATCAATGGAGCAAACTTGCTGCAATTTTTGAATTAAATGGACAGAAGACTAGTACAAAAACAGCCTCTCATCTATTTTATTTCTAGCTCTAACTCAAGACAGATGTTCATGTTATTAAAAAACACTATGGAAATGTTGAACAGAGAATTGCAAACATTCTCAAGCAGGTTAGCCTGGGTAAAACGGGAGGGCAGGATGCAACTAGGAGAGACAAGTGCAAGATGACTTACTTACGGGAAATTATCAACTGCGTAAATACAGGTTAGGGAATATTTGATGGATGGGGTTCCAGTTCTGCAGAAAAGAATGCAATTTATCACTTGTTATGCCAAATTTTTTGTAATAGCCTTTCAGCACGAAAACTGGATTTTGGAGGCAGCTTAAATGGGAAAGAGGCGAGATCCAACTTTGGCCTCAGCTCTAAATGTTTTTCATTGAAACACCTGACCGAGAAGTGAAATCCCTA
Source organism: Aleadryas rufinucha (assembly GCA_013397815.1). NCBI lineage: Eukaryota > Metazoa > Chordata > Aves > Passeriformes > Aleadryas > Aleadryas rufinucha. The sequence continues at coordinate 364,977 of VZTH01002169.1, forward strand.
TGCACTTTCTCTGTAGTTAACTGAGAGAAATTGGCACTTCCAGAGTAGAAAAGATCTTGATAAGACTTTGGAGATCTTTCCTAAATGTCTCAATAAAGTGCTTAAATTTGCATGGAATAGGTCCAGATCTAAGTATCTATGGAAACTGAATTTTAGAAATCCTATGGCTTTGTTGGTTACCTAAGTGACTTAGGTGAATTTTTGAAATGTTCTTCTGAGCTCCCAGGCAAGCATTCCATCTAAACTCCTAGAGTCCCATAGAGGAGACACAGCAGGCATTTTCAAGACATTGGATGGGTTTACCTCATGTCTGTGACTGCAAAGAGGTTTCAGTGATGCAAGATGATAAACCAGCTCATGAATTAAAATTTATAAGGTTGCAAATATACATTAGGGACATGGTTTAGTGGTGGTCTTGGCAGTTCTAGGTTAACACTTGGACTCAATGATCTTAGAAGTCTTTTCCAATTTGAATGACATGCTATGATTCAAATGCTGCAGTGCTGTACTTGCTGAGGTGTTATGCAGAGGTCACACAGCCTTACCCATTGCATAGATGGCACTTTTCTGCAGTTGCACATGGTGTATAGTGCTGAGGTGCTTCTCAGGCATGTTTTCTGTGTTTTCCTACATGACACAGACATACTTAACAGCTCGAGAGCTAGCTCAAAAAACAGTCAACACAAATCCATTCAACAGAGAAGATCATGATAGTCCCCTGAGCCTTATATCTCTGGACATCTCTGTTGGGCACCTGGACATCTCATCCAGCTGAGACTCATACTTAACAAAGGCTTGGGGGAGGAGGGAAGGGAGGGATGTTGTTTGTGAAAACAGTCTGGATGTTTTGTTGTAAGCTTGATATAGATTAAGAAATGCTTCAGAGAAACAAAGCAGAAATGGTTCTGTCTGTAGAGAAGCCTTCATTCTTGTCTAGTCAATAGGTGTGCATGGATGTAGACGAGAGCAAGTTTTGGCTCACATAGCTTGAAATCTATTTGAACTCTTAAAAAAATAAGTTTTAGAAAGGATTTCCTTCCTGTCAGCAAAAAGCCACAGACATCAGAGGAAAAGAGTCAACCACATATGTGTTTCTTTTTATACTTCCTAATCAGATGTAATGATTGCTCTCACTGTATAGATAGTTTTTATTCAAGGATGTGCATTCCTGAGTCTTAGGACCCTGCCAAGTGTAAAAGCAAACAGAACAAGCCACACATGAGGTGATATATGCCCTTAGGCTTTCCTGACTGCAGCAGGACTGGAGGAATCTAAGAGTCCCTCTTCCATCCTGGCTGTTGTAAAATTCTCAAGAGAAACCACAGCTGGCCTAGGTCCAGTAATTATCCCTTTATTGGGCTGGTAAATTACTTTTCTGAGAGCCAGAAGAACAACAGCAGAAGGAAATGTGCTATAAATAGGTCTGCAGAAAGCCTAACAAAGGTGTCATAGAGCATGACTTATTCCGTCATCCATGACACCGTTATCAACAGTGATTCTCCAGTCTGTTACTGGGATAGAAGGGGAAAAATTAAAAAGTATCTTAATAAACTGAAGTGCTGAGGAATTATAAAAAATTTTATATAATTTTTATACAATAGGCTTCTAACTAGAGTCCATTTTTTCTAGGTCTGTCTGATATCAGAGCTTTTGCACTTGTAGCTGAGCTAGTTCAGGTGTTACCACAAAGTAGTAACAGCAATGCAAAACTGAGTAAAGATGAAGTGCCTAACTTTTCACCCCATTTTTCAAGTAATATTGCAGCTTTATGAAGCTCTGTCTCATTATAGACAGACTGGTACAAAAAGTAAATCAGTAAAACTTAATTAGGTATATCTACACAATCTGCATTATTAGGTATACATGATCTGCATTGTTACATACCCTGTACATCTCTATATCCTAATACTGTGCTGGTAGACAGCTGGTATCTTTGGTTTCTTAAGAAATCTGAAGAAAAAAAATCACTGCTGGACTTAGAGTTAGGAGAGATGGGATTTATTTGAACAGTTTTTTACTCATCTGTGATCTTGAATATACAACTTCCCTCTGCCTTTCCTCATCTCTGTTGATTGTCTTTGAAGAGGGAAGGCTGGTGCAAACACAATGCCTATTAAAACTGGTATTAATTTTTGTGACTTCAAATCAGCTTTTCCAGTTTAAGTCCTATTTCTGGACAGTACTGTGCACATTGTTTCCCTGCTGTGCACACATATATATGCACCCCATAAAATAGCATAAAGAAATTAATTCCATTCAGGCCTGCCATTAGTCATGACTTTTGCGTCAGGAATCACAACTGTTTTCTTCAAAGTAAGGGGAAAACGTTTCTCATGATTAATATTATGTTACACTTTTTCTGCATTCTTTAACTTTGAGTGGTGATGGGCAGACAAAATGACATCAATTGTCTGAAATAGAACAACTGAGCTTGTGACATCACTAAACTTTTTCTCTGCTTTTGATTCCAAAGAGATATGAAGACAGTAGTTCTCAAATATCAAATCCATTCTCCCTTTAGGAGGATATTAAAGCTCTCTGTTGCAAATGTTCAACTCAGCACCTAGGTAAGGATAAAAACTGCTACAATTTGTAGCTCTGAGTATATGACCAGGAGAATAAATAGCTAAAGAAAATCTAGCAGCATGAACTATTTTTAAAGTGAAGTGGGCTTCTTTTTAAATCCAGAATTTTTAGCAGAGTGTCAACTTCAGTACAGCCACATTTCACTAGAGTTTAACATTCTCTTACCTTTGAGCAGTGGATCCTATTTTGTCTTCATATGTTGATTGGCTTTATTGAGATTGTTTGATGTCACTGAAATATCAATAGTTTAAATAAACACAATTAAAATAATTCTCAAAAGTTTACTGCTTGACACTGCTCTTATTTCCAAGAGAGGAGACACTACACATTGATGTCTGTCTAATACAGCCGCACCATCCTACTAAACAAAATGTACCCACGGATGTTCTCAGCTGTGGAGCCCAACTGGCACAGAGCAGTCTGTGTACACAGCAGTAAATTCCACTAGCAACCAAACTGCCTATTGGGAACAGTTTCTGCCCATATTAAATCCCAGGAATTTTCAGGGAGAGTGCTGAGTGAGATCAAAAATCAGGACAGGGACCATTCTGACAGTTTCCTAGTCTAGATCACTGAGTAGCAGTACCACAGAACATGCCTTGGCAGTATTTAATTTATGACTATAGATGCAGCTCAGGAGGGATGCAACTTCTGTGTGTTTGCTTTGTAAAGAAAAGGAAACGGACTTGTTTTGGGTGCAATTCATCCTATATTTTCAACTATAGTCATGTAAAACAAGTTGAATGAATCAAGCCCTGAAGGTGTCTATTCATTTTCATTGTCTGTAAAGTGAACTTAGAGACTTATTAAGATATAGAAAAGAAATCTAAAGGGATGAATCTCCCTCATATTATTAGAGCAACAACTTAGTGATGATGCACAGCCAGCAAACATCTTTACTTTTCCAGCATATGAGGCTACCAACTTGAATAGCAGCTTCTTTCAGGCACAAAATCCAGATTGACTCCTAGTTTTCAGGTATCAAAAGGCTTCTGTGTAAATCAGTTTTTGCTTATTTACGTGTGCAGTACAGGTTTTTCAGGAATCTGAAAGGATTCACATCAGGCTGCTCAGGGCCCAGGAGTGCTTATTTTTGAATCTGTGGTATGAGATAATTAGACACCCGGCAATAAGAACTTGTATGATGACAAGTTTGAGAAGAAGAGTAGGAACGTAAGATCAGAAGAGCACTGTCATGATACCAAGACCAGTCCCCTCCAGTGCAGGCAAATCACAGACATTACAAAATCCCTTTCTAAATATTTATCTGTATGAGTAGATATTTGTTCCTGTGCTCTTGCTGAATGATTGAGTCAAATAACTTCGCTTCTCTGGTTCTTGCAAAGTTTCTTCCAGTTTCCAGGTTAAATTTATGTTTGAATATTCTGTCTTTACTTATTCTTGTGCCAAGATTTCCATTTATCTGAAATAATAATTTTTCTACCCTGCTGCTAGCCTCCATGACATCCTTATGGAGAGAAATCAAATCTTCTCCTTCTCTCAGTCTTTGTTTCATTGAGCAATACCAGTGAAGGTCTTTGGGTCTACTACCTGTGTCTAGTCTACCTTCTGTGTCTGTTTCAGTTTAAATTAGCCTTTTTGAACACAGCTTTCATAAAACGTGCAGTTAAAATTTCTCTAATTCATTGCAAAATTATTTAGCTTATTATTTATTTCAGCTGGAAATTAGCCATGAAATGCATCTGTTCTCATTTGTCTTTTCTAGAGAGACATCTTACTCAGTCTGGAGGTTATCCTGGTGCTTATTCTGTTTCTTTATTTGAACATAATCAGATCTTTGACTTTTTCTCACATCTGAGGTGTGATTGTTTCCATCCTGTTTGCATTAGATGGGGGCCTTTGCCCCATGTTCAACTTCTTCATGATTTTTGAGACCTGTGGGAAAAAAAATCATACTATTTCAAACAAAGCTTTATTATCTTTAGTCACATTCTCATTCTGAGAAGCAGTTGTTCTGTTTCTTCTTCCTAAAATACTTTTACAGCTGAACAATTGTTTCAATAGCTGCAAGGTTTAGCTGATCTTTTAAGTCAAATCACTTGCTTTTACTCATTTCTATGATATAAGGGTTTTTTGTATATTTGTTCATTTTTTAATTCTTTATGGTTCCTCTGCTTAATCCTCATATTCCTTTTGGAAGAAGTGATTTATCCATTTATCCATTTGTCCATTGACTGGTAGGGATAAAACGGCAACATAACTTCTGACCCTTTAAGGTTATCTGACCTTCATATTGCAGTTACTGAGTTATGAAATTTAGTAGTAAATTTTATATGAATTCTAAGCTTTATTCTTGAGTATATTGTTTTAAAACTGAAAATTTTAGTTGCTGACTTTATTTTGTTTAACTGTTCATGTAATTTAAATTGAGTAAGTCCATGATGACTTTAGGTGAAGTTGTTTTCTACAACTATTTTGCTACTATTGATGGGAAGATGATACTGTTTTTTCAAGGTTCGATTACATTGGCAAAATTCTGTCTTAGCTTTTGTCACTATACTATCGTTAGCAGAATATGTTTTCTAACCTTTATCTGTGAAGTAATATAACATAATGACTTACTTCTTCCCAATATTTATCTGCCTGACAGTAAGGAAAATCTGTCACACCTGAGATATTTTGACATAAACACTTGAGGTTCAATGAACAAGTATATTTCTATAAAACTTTGTTTCATAATGAATTTTTCTCACCAGTTCCACACACATCCCCCAGATAGATGATATAAACTTTAATCAAACACAGATCTTGCAAGCGACAACCAGACAAATTACCAAGCAACTAAGAAACAAAGACTTGTTCCTCCATCTATAGAATGTCTCATGCTAATTCCAGTGTTTTCTGCTTTTTCCATGCTGGTTCCTTTAACTTGCCTAAAGCATTTGATAAAGAGGGAAACTACGTGGACCCCAACTATAAAAAGCCAATATCAGGCCCATTTTCTATTTTGAGAGCTTCCACAGAAGGAAACCCCATTAAAGTCTAGAAAATATAATAAAAGTTAATTTTACAATATAGGACTGGTGATAGTTGGACAGCAGTTTGACACATGCAAATTGATCTGCAGTAGCAGGAGTGTATGTATACATGTACATAGGTACCTACATACATGAGGGACAGAGAGTCAGGATTTAGGAGCTTGAATAAAGCAATGGGCTGATTCATCAGTATTTTTCCACCTCCTAAAAAAAGAAGCCTACAAGCTGTGACATTATAATATGTCTAGATATGAGATGATATAAGAAGGCTAGAATCATACAAAGGTTTGGGTTTGAAGGGACATTTAAGGGCCATACAATCCAACTCCCCCCTACAATGAGCACGGACATCTTCAACTACATCAGGCTGCTCAGGGCCCTGAACAACTTGACCTTGAATTTTTCCTAGGATGGGGCATCCATCTACCTCTCTGGGTAACCTGTACCAGTGTTTCACCACCCTCATTGTAGAAAATTTGTTATAGTTACTGTGAACCAACCCTCTATTAGTTTAAAATCATTACCCCTTGTTTTTTTTTTACAGGTCCTGCTACAAAGAGTGGACCCAGCATGGCCTCACTGACTAGCTCTGTAAATGAGAGATCAAGACTAATCCCTGATGCCAAGACTCTGTGGTCCATTGTGTGTCTATATTGATTAGAGTTAGTTCTATCACATCCATAACACTTCTCTTAGTATCTCCTCTGGATCATGTGATCTATGTGATCTTTCTTACACTGAGATATAATTATAAATTTCTGGGTCAAAGTATACAAATTAATGGGAAAGGTGGGGAGCAGCTACCAAAATGCAGCTTAGGATCTGTGTTGTACTGGTTGGGGCGACAGACAAGGCATACAGGAAATGACTGAGATTGCTTTGAGATTGCAGAGCCGACTGGGCAAATACTGAGTGGCTCTTCAATAAAGAAAGACCAGGTTCAGGTTCATACATATTGCCTTGAGACCTTCTTTATATTTCTGAAATCCCATGCAACTTTGGACCAGTCAACACCAGAACAAGCTAACAGCCAAGGAGTGCTGACTTCCAAGGGTCCAAGATTTGAGGCTGATGTTGTTATTTAGCGTAGTATGGCCCTGGGCTCTCTGCTAGCTCAGATCTTCCATTTCTACCTCTTACTCCCTTCCATTAAAAGTCTCAAACCACTTCATGGAGCAAACTTGCCCTACACCTTTAACAAAATTTAAGACTCAGCCTATGTCCACAGTCTAAAGAAACTGTTTCAGGGCTGGAACAAGGGTGTCAATTTGGGTACATTTTTGCTTAAACTGGTGAGTCCAGACATAGTTCCAAGCCAGTGATGACCTTCTGCCTAAGCTGAAATCACAGACCATGCTGATACTTTCATAATGTCTTTTTATGCTTCTAAATAAACAGTAACACATTTCTGTTGAATTTGACTGACAACTGATGAACATTTTCTACAGCTGTGTTCCACAGTTGCATGGAAAATAATGAAGATTGTGTCATTTTAAAGAGATTCCTGAAGACTGAAAGAAAGCAAATGTTCCTCTTATCTTGTAGAAAGAACAAAAAAATATTTTTAGGACTACAAGCAGATCAACTTTACCTCAGACCATGGAGGTGTGATAGAGAAAATAATTCCGAAAATAATTCCTTAACATATGAAGGGCTAGAATATGGTTGAAAGTAGTCACCACATAATTAAAAAGGGGTAATCTTGCTTCACCAAAATGATAGCTGTCTGTGATGAAATGAGGGGAGAGCAGTGGCTGTTCATCTTAACTTCAGGAAGGCTTTTACTGTCTCCCGTCACGTCCTCATTTACAAATGAATGAGGTAAGGACCAGAGGAATGGAAAGCAAGGCCAACAAAGTAGTGTATCCCTTAGGTATTTCCTCGACAAGAAGGAAATTATAGATCAAGAACTTAAGCAACCTAATGTGACTTCAAGTCTGGCCATTGCAGACTGAAAGACTTCCAGAGGTCACTTCCAGTTGAAATTATTCTTTACTTACTATAATGCCAATACAATGAAAGAATATAGGCAAAAATAAAGAATATGTTTCTCTAGTGTTTCACCAGTTCCAGTCCAACACAGGCCATCACTGTGTGAAAAATTCTAATAATGATTATTTTGTGGTTTAAGAGTTGAAGAGTAAGTTTTTTTCCACATCTGCTTCAGGTGATAGAGACTCAGCAAGACTGCTAGAAGTTGCACCACATGAAAACTATGGCTCTTACTATTTATATTGTAAAATATTAGTGGAGTTTACAAGCACAAACATTTCTCCCTTTTTCATGCTTGGGACATGCTGAACAGGTCTTGTGACTCTGCTAGATGTGTATGTCCTGGGCACAGAACAGAAACCTTCGAATTCCAATAATGTCTACAATACTTTATGGAGTCTGATGAATTTGGTTCATGCAATGAATTTGGTTTCATGCATGAATTTGGTTCAAAATGCACAATGGTTTACCTACTGCAAAAACTATTGCCCTCCTTAATAATTTACATGCATTTTTAAGCAAATCTATCACCCTATGAGAGGATATGTGTGTGTATGTTTAAGACACTGCACACATATTTTTTGGAAGAGGAGGGCTATATTCTAACGCTGTTTGCAAAACCATAAATCCAAAATAATAATTAATGGCTTTGTTGAATATATTTTGGGTAAAATAAAGGAGAGTTGGAATTGAAATGCATTAGACCCTTCTATTTTAAATGATGGAAATAGAGGAATGGTCCTGAGCAGGGTTTTGGCCTTGATAAACTGACATTTTCTGAGTGCACAGTTCACAAGCCATCACGGCCCAAGGACCATTCCCAAAACACAGTTTGGACTTAGAGTGGTAAAAATTGCTTAGTACTGCAGACATGGCAAAATCATTTCAATTGGCTTCTGGACACCCTGTTGTTTTGTTCATTGCTGTTTGTTAACAGAGAGGTGGGCAGTGTCTCTCTCCTTGTAAAGTTCTGGTAAGCTTCTGGTAACCTCTGACAACCAAATCACAAGTTTTGGTAAGATTCCTTGCTCTGGCTTTCCACAACTTTGAAAATATAGCCCCAGTGACCTTTATCATAATTTTATGAAACAAATAATTTTTCCACAAACAATAAAATAAAGGCTTTCTCACTTTAGATCTGGCATTCGCCTGAAATTAAATATGTCTTCAGTACCTTCAGCTATTCTCTGAATTGAGGATTTGATGGGAAATAACATAAAAAATAAACAAACTGGAAATGTTTCTCCATTGCTCTGTTTTTCTGACATATGCTGTATACATATACATAGAATCATATTTTTCTATAGCATTAGATCTATGTTTTTATATCTGTTGATAATACCTATCTTTTATGCTTACCAGGTTAAGTATCAGTCCTGGTAAGAGTAACCTATTCAGAACTTAGTTATCATGTTGTTTATGCATATAATTCTCATTTTTTTCCATGGGCATCACATAACCCAAAACAACAGCATAATTACGTCCCTGGATTGACTCCACTTACTGTAATGAAATTATCCCAGATTTACACTGGCCTAACTCAGAGCAGAAGTTGACCTCACAGTCTTTATACAAGCTGTGTCTTAACCCAGAAAGATTTTGATCAATCCTTTTAAAATATAAAAAAATGCCCTTTATAATAAAAGTCATAAGACTTTATAGAATGACCTTCAGCTTTAACAATTCAGAAGCTCCCAGGGTCCTTCCCCTCTTTAAAGAATGAGAATAAATTTTGACAGCTGAATAAATATAAAGGGTCTAGTGTCAGTCTGAGGAAACAGGTTTTCATTTTGTCACAGATGACTTCGGTTCACAGGTTCTCAGTGGAAAGGGAAATCAGCATCTACTTAACACAGGATTAGTTGTTGTTCAGAACAGCCTATGGTCAGAGAGAAATAACCCTTGCCCCACACTTACTACAGTACTAAACAGGCAGCAACAGAATAGAATTTTTTTCATACCAATGCAATATGACAGATTCACCTCCTCCTATGCTTACCTTTTTCTCTTCACTAGGTTCTTCCACACACTATTACAATATTACACCTTCCCTTACCTGCCAAGTTAGCTCAGCTCACTTGGTTGGAATAAGGTCACAAGACAGTTTCTGTCACTGATACTTGTTACTGATTTCTACATAAATGTGACTTTTCTTATATTGGAGGGGTGTTGTATTTGGTTGGTATTTGGTGTTTTGGTTTTTTTTGTTGTTTTGGTTTTTTAGTAGGGCTGTAAACATAGAAATAATTCTACAACTCTTAACTTAGTCTGTTGTCAGTGTTTTAATAGGTTTCTGATATTATCTTTTCTATTTAAATAGATGACTTTACATTACATTCAAGGAGTTCATATTTACATTCACAATAAAGACAAAGTAGCTGACACTTTCTACAAAAAAAAAAAAGTCTTTTTTTTCTTATGGATGCACATGACAGGGAAAGATGTGTTTGAAACCTTAACACCGAAGGAGGTTCTTCCTTTTTTATGAGTATTTTAATTTATAACAGCCATGTGCTACTACTCTTTTCTTCTCCCTGTCCATTTTAATAGAGAATAATGAGACAAACTTCCAACTGAGGGTCTTAAAGCTCATCAGGGCGTTTGCTGCAGGAGTGTCACAGAACAGGGCATTTACAATTTTTATTTTCTTTAGCACTTTTTGCCATCTGGCTTAGACATCAGTTTGTTCATGTCCTCCTGACATCAGTGCCATTGTTCACCTCACTCTGCACAAGATTTTTAAGAACTTTATTTAGACCTGTGGTTTCTACTTCCATTTGGGTTATTTAATGTTTAGGTCCTGAGGTGTCTTGTGTGGCAGTGCCTAAACCTGGGCAGTGCTGCTACTATAAAATAAGCTTTAACAACAGAGTTTTTGTAAGGCACAGTTCTATAGGCCCTCCTGCACAGTTTGCAGCTTCTGCAGTCACATACACGAACATGCATCTTGAGGCATGCAGCCAAAAATCTACCTAATATAGTCTGTAGTAAATAATTCAGAATGACTAATTTATTTCAGAAAAGAGCCATGATATGCCCATGAACAATATGAAATAGAAAGAGACAGAATTCACTAAATACATTATTTTCTACTGATTATTTGTTCAGCTCCAGCCAGCAAACATCATTCCTGATTTGCATTACGACGGAAAAATTAATATGAGTACAGTCACTCTTTCTTGTATCTTAAAGTCTTTAGACCATGAAAAATATCTAGGAATGTGTGTGTTCTTTCCCACAACAGATGCTAAATAACAGCTTGTAAGTAAAAAAAATGTTATCAAAGTCAGTGGTTCAAAAAATGCATGTGATTTTTTTCCTTTGAATACATTTAATATATAACAGAAGATTAAAAATTATAAATGAGGGTTAAGCTATATATCAATCACAACTTTGATTATGCAGCAAACAAAAGCTAGCAAATGTTGACTTGATACAAAACATTTTGATCTAATAATATCTCTTTGCTTCCAAAACTTCAAAAAGTATGATTTAAAGGCTATCAAAGGGCATAGAATTCCTTCCACTGAACTCAGATAGCCCAGAGCAGCTTCTCAATCACCAGCAATGATTGAGTACAGTAAAGCAGGACAATTCAACTTGACTGCAAGTCAACCAGTGGGCTTCCCAGTAGATCCATAGCCCCACACAGCTGGAATGTAGCTGAAGGAAGGATGAATGGCTAATGTTAACGAGATAAACAAACACATTAATGGGAAAGAAATAATTGTTTACACATGTTGAAATGCTTGTATTATATGTTCAGTATCCACATATGGTACATTTGTGCCATAGGAAATAATCAGGTATATTTTACTACCAGGCTGTGTGAATGCTCAGAATCACTAAGACCTCCGTGAAGTCCTTACTATTTTCCCCATTATTGCTCCTCACAATTCCAGCAACACAACACTGCTTCTCTGTTACTTTAGATTGTCTGGTGGGGCCATTGGATGCAAACTGAGGTCAGGATGGGTCTCAGATTCAGTAGAGGGTCCAGCAAACCAACATCTGTCCTTTAACAGGTCCTCATTTGGTCCGTGCACTAGACTGAGCACAATAGCATAAAATATGTTTCCTACAGGAAAAAACATATCCTAAACAGAAAGGAAGAGTAAAATTTATTGTGAAACCAAGAAAAATATTCTGTCTTATAGATATATTTTTAGGCAAGTTTTCTCAAAAATAGGTGAATGAAAGCAAATTATCTATTTTTGCTTCTGTTTGTCTTTCCCATAACTTTTGAACATCCTGGACAGAGTCAATCAATCTGATAGAGAAATAAAGTTTTACAAAGCTCTTAAAACATCTGGAAAACAGGGTCAAAAAGAGACGTAGAAGTCTCTTTCAGTGCTCTGATGGCAAAAGAAACAGCAGCAGAACCTCATAATTCAGCAGACACCAGGTAACCAAATGCAAGTGTCCAGCCACTGTGAAATTCCAATCAGAGCTTGCAATGAACACTAAGTCACAAACCCCATAGGGGACCATGCTTCAGTCAGCCAAGAAGACTATGTATTTTATGGAGCTATCAGTGTTTCATTGTTGGAGTTCTTGATAGAAATGTAAATGTTCACAATCACATGCAGAATAGATTATTTTATTTGTGTTTAAGACATCCTTAGTTTTAAGAGTGCAAATTATGAGCTATAATCAGTACAGCATCTTGAATTTTAATCTTTTTTCTTTTTCTTTGCTACTTCATTATCTCTTTCTTGTTGATTCCTAAAGTGTATATTTAGTAAATTATTGCTATTTCATAAGAGCTTCACTGAAATTTTTGTAGAGTACTTAACTCGTGTTACACTCTAACCACTAGACAATATGCCTACTGGAAATTATATTTAAAGATTTAAATATGCCCATGGAAGACAATAATAAAATAAATATGTACCTCATATTTACAAATTCTTTACAAATATAGCAAATCACAGTTGGAAAGACAAAAGTAAGCATGTCATAGGTATTTTATCAGCTCTGGTGTACGATCTAGCACAGTGAAACGCAGCTCTGCAGCTCAGGACAAGAAGTCGGAATCAGTTGATGCAAAGGTTCTTCACCTAAAATGTTGATAAAGTGCTTATTAAAATGTACATATACCATACAAACCCAATTTTGCTGTTCCATATCAATCAGAATTAAATTTTTATTTAATAATTTAAGAATTAAATATTGACAATCAAGTTTCATGGAAAATTTCACACAAAACAAGAATTATGGGATTTGGCTCCAGGTTATTTTTCTTTTTTTTTTTTTTAAGAAAGGTTAATTAAAAAAAAAATCTATGTCTATTTGCTCTAAAGAGAACCACATATTTGGATGCTGACAAAAATGGGATTGAAGGTTATTTTCAAATTGTGGGTCTCCCACATTTTTGACAGGTAAATCAAGGAATTCAAATAAATTTCCATGGAATGTACACAGACAGATTTGGGATATTTTTTTTTTTTAAAAAGAATGTTTTCAGTCATATAAAGTGCAAAGTGCAATAACGTAATAGCCATGACATGTAATTCTGAATTACTATGAAATTCTTTCATAATATTTAACAAATAGTTTCTCATAATTTCTGGCCAAGCTGGAGGTATGTTTGAAGAGAGTTTATTAGAATGAGCTAAAAGGCATCTCACCACCACCCACTACTACTTTCTTAGCTACTATTGTTTTTTTATATGGGATTGCATCGTGTGAACCAGAAATCTGCAAGATGCCTAAAGTCACCACAGTGTCTTCCAGAGCACAATGGTTTACCTACTGCAACAAGTAATTAATCTTGGGCTCAAGATTTCCTGATGGGAGCCTATTGACCCCAGCACAATAGATGAAAGTATTTTATCCTGTGTGTTCCCCTACTGACCCCTTGTCACCTTTTTTCATGCACTGGCTGCTCTCATACCAAACCAAAGAATTCATCCTTCACTCTGATATTTGAGGTCTGCTTGACCCTCTCTTGCTCTGGGGAAGAAGATTTCTTGATTTTGCTTAAGAGGATCACTCAGTAAGAAAAACTCTAGCAAAGTTTTACCATACACAGTGACAAACATGAATGAGCTTGGAAATGTCAGGGATGCTGGGCTTTACTCAGACCCCTGATCCCACACAGTTTTTAATGGGAAGCTGCATGTCATCCCTGCACCCGCTGGGAGCACGGCTGGGGAATGACAGGCCACACTCAGGACTAATGAGGGGACCTGCGAAGGGACCTCAGTGCAGGTGCTCACAAATCACCATCATGGTCCTTCTGGGATGGCAGCTGCAAGCTTGGAAAATGAGCCTTTGAGCTCTCTGGTACACAAAATACTCATGAGGGTAGATGGGAAAATGAGATGTTGAACCACTGCCCATCCTTCTGTATTAACCCCAGTATCGAAGTCGCCTCTAAACTGGCCCAGAGGCAGTTACACATGGACAGTTTTGGCCATGAGTCCACTCCTGGGGCTAATGTCCATAACAAGTATAAAAAAGCTACATCTAGGCTAGGTATCTGAAGTGAACCGGATTTTTAGAGAGTGGCTCTTTGGTGTCTGTTTTCTATGGGGTGTCTCAGACTGCAAAGCCAGGAAGGGAGGTACTAAAAACTGGTTCCTCAGCACTGATAGAATATTTTGTCTCCCAGAAAGCTAGAAAAGGTGGACAGTAGCTTACAGACCCCATCCAGCCAGTGCAAGGAGTGTGCAAGTATTGCTGCTTTCAGCTCTTGGGACAGCAGTGCAACAGCCTACATTGGCTCTTGCCAACTTAAAAAATTAAAGAGCTGTTTCAGATTCTCCTGTGGCAGCAATTACCCTCTGCTGAAAAAGCTGTGCTGTAAATCTTCAGGGTCCCCTGACACTCTCAGTGACAGCAGACCTCCAACTGTTACCCACAACACACTTCAAAGGCCATCTTGGACAAATATGTGAAAACTGTCCTAAACTCTTACAGTAACTGTAGTCCCAGAGTGAATGTCCCCTCCCCCATTCCTACCCATCAGGCTGCCATCTACTGTAATTGCTTCATCTCCTTGCTCCTCTGTGCTTGTCATTGGGAATACTTTCCAATGCAACATATTCACTCCCCCACACAGGCTTGAAAGAGGGTGAAAAAGAAAACACTGACAAATGTTTCCCCTGCAGATAATCATATTGTCATTAGAGCTTTCAAACGATTCCAGTGTCTTCCACATTCAATTAATAAATCACCTCGGGCCCAGATTCTCACTTCTCTAAATTAAAATAACATTCTTGTCATTAGCAGTAATCCTCTTGTTTAGTCCAGCTACATATCTGGATTACCCGGACTCAAATGAAGTTCGCTGCTGATTTGAGCAAAATGAGAATTTAAAATCTGGATTTTTCCTCTCTTAAATAGTCCCCTACTATCTACCATGTAAGAGTAATATAAGCAGGAGGCTGAAAACACAGTTCTCTGTAACGATGCAGCTTGGATAGTCTGTCTGAACAGCATAAAGTGCTGCAGTCCTGGTTTGAGGGTGACTTGCAGCCCTCTGCAAAAGGGTGATGACCAGAAGGTGACCTGCAGAAGATGCTGTGACCTCAAGCAACTGCCTAGGTCTGCTTGTTCTTTCTCAGTTGGCAACACGGTGGGCAAGTGCAAAACCATTGGCTGCACTCTGCTGTCACCTCTGGATTATATATGGGCAAGAGCAGATGAATGGGTAAGTCCAAGGAGCTTTAGGAAATAGAGACAGTGACACATGGCTGTGAAGAAAGTTGAGGCATGTAAATATGGAAAAAGGTTAGGTAGATATACATAGAAATGTTTAAACAAGTTATGTTTTTTTGAATATTTAAAGAACATGGAGAAGGGATGCTGAGCACAGAGAAGCTGGAGAAGGTATGGGCAGGGAGCAATGTTTAGGAGAGATGGCAGTAGGAGGGGGGAATATTTAGTTCACTTCAGGGCCCATAACAGTTCTTCTAAGGTCCTATATGTTTGTGTGCATGGATACTCATATGTGTTCAGAAAAGATGTATAAACAATAAAGTTTTATATTTCACATATATCTTTTCCATACTTCAAAGGCAATGCTATGAACCACCTGTGCCCTCCTTCCATAAATTTTCCCAGTAATCTCTTTTAAATGGAATTTGGTCTTTTGGTCTTTTTCTCCTTGACTGAAAGGTCACCAATTTTCCTGTCCTGCCAGCCAGCCTCTGTCTGGAGCAGACATTGATGATGGGGACTTAGACCTATCTTCTGTGAGTAACTTGCGTATTTACATAAGATTCATAGGGTTTATCCTCCCTAAGAAGTGGCAACAAATGCTATGAGGTATTTGTATTAATTGCCATCAGGTAAGGTCTGGCCTCTGGAGGCAACTGTCTTAGGATACTGTGTTTCTGTAAAGCTCATGCAATACTAATTACTTGGCAGAAAGTTGAAGTCCCTGACCCAGACCATGAGTTTCACAGGTGGAATTCTCTAAAGATGAGGTTATTCACAGAGATAGTAGGGGCCAGTGGGTGGGTGGTCTTATATGTCCACTGGCATGATGCATTCAGCCTACCAACAATACAAAGGAAACATAGGCATTCTCCTAAGAGAACTGAGCAGAGCGTAGAATGATTTTATAGACACAGTTGTTCAGTGGCATCTTTGGGTCACCTAAGAGGAATTTCATCCTTAATACTCACATATCACCAGTGTCTAACACAAAAACATTCTTTCTTTACATCGCTAAATGATGTAACCTTACTCACAAGTGTAAGACAACGGGGATTACTTAATATTTATAACACTATCTACTGTGCAGTGTGCACATACCATATTTTCCTTTCAAATGTTTTGTGCTGTTCTTTCCCCTTTTTTTTAATCAATGTGAAGCAAATAGTGACACGATAAATATTCAGTGAGCTTAGATATAAACCTTGTTATATCTAAGGTACCTGATTCTGTCTAAAGCATCTCATTCTTTTATGCTTTTTTTTTTCATGGGCCCCTTTTTCCTTATATGAATTGGACTGAATTGACTATTTGTCAAGATTTTGCATCACTGTATGAAAGATTACTAGGTCATATTTATTTACTATTTTTCTGGGGGAAGGGAAGGTTTGGGAAGAGAGAAGAGAAGAGAAGAGAAGAGAAGAGAAGAGAAGAGAAGAGAAGAGAAGAGAAGAGAAGAGAAGAGACCTGCATTGATCATCCAGTCTAACTACTCAACCACTTTGGGAATGATCAAAAATTAAAGCATGTTATTAAGGGCATTGTCCAAATTCCTTTTAAACACTTAGATGCTTAGGGCACCAATCACCTCTCAAGGAAGCCTGTTCCAGTGTTTGTCCATCCTCTCAACAGAGAAATGCTTCCTAATGTCCAGCCTACACCTTCCCTGGAGCAGTTTTGAACCATCCTCATGCACCCTATCACTGGATATCAGACAGCAGAGCTGAGCACCTCCCTCTCCATGTCCCCTTCTAAGGAAGCTGTCAGCCTCCTTTTCTCCAAAATAGACAACCCCAAAGTCCTTAACTGCTCTTAAGAGGAAAGGAAAAATTTATCTAATATCTGACAATGTAGGTTGCCAGTCTGCTGGGAAGAAATCTGTTCTGGTGTACATGTCCTCAGTAACAGAAAGAATTTTAGGAAGAAGCTTCTCATATGGGAAAAGGCCAAGAAGGATTTTGACTTTTGGAGACAGGGAAATATAAGCTCATGATTAAAAATTTTGGATGGATACATAGAGATAAATAGAAAAAAACCTGAGCACTTTATTCAATTTCTCTCTTTCTAATATTGAACATTTCAGTAGTAGCTGAAAGAAGACCTACATGAATCAAAATATTTACTATATATTTTTCTTTTATATTTAACACAGCTTTTCCTTAACTTTTTTAAAAAAAACTTAGTCTGATTCTGACCAAAACAAATGAGTAGTATGGATATTGAAAATACTGTACTACTGAAGCTGATATGCATTGATGGGAGTGAGATCAGACAATATAGGGAATTTTTTCCAATATTTAAAGGTGTCTGGCATCATGACCTTGTCTGTCCAGATATATAACATTGTGGGAGGAGCTTTATGACCTGATATTAAAAAAAATCCTTCTAACGTTAAAGCAAGATCACATCTCACGCATTTTTCAAGGAAACTTGTTTTCTTAAAATCCTTCAGAAAAAAAAAAAATAAGCCAAACAAACAATACCTCACTCAATGCAAATATAAATAGATGAAGTATTCTAATGTTCATCTCCTCCCTTAGTGATCCTTAAGAATTATATTTTTTCATGAGAAAAATGTAGTTAAATGGTTTCTCAGTTCATATTAAAGATGAGCAGTAACCATTTCTGGTTTATAGATTTCGTGAGTCCAAGTGACTGTCTGAGACTTATGTTTATTTTTTTCAAGAGATGAATTATCTTGATTTTGAGGATTTAAATTTTTCATTGACTCAAAGTCATACTGTTAGATATAAGCACTATTAGGCTCCTGGAAGCTGCTAATTTAAGTGATCACAACAGACCAGAGAGTTCTCCTGACTGTGACCCCACAATTCATTTCTGGGAAGAAAGCAAATGGGAATCACTTTCTAACTTTGAGCAAGGATGAAAATGCTGGTTAATGAGTGCTCAATACTACGCATGTACTGCTCTCCAGGTCACTTCTCCAAAGTAGGTGGTGGGGTTTTGTGCATTCCTGACTTTATGCAGTCTGTGTTGCTGCTGATGTCTACAAATACTCTACTCAAAGCTAAGCAAAGTATCCATATGAATTTCTGATATGGGAACTTTTCTATTCTTGTACCATATTCACTGACCAATTAATACTTTTTTCCAATTCTGAAATCGTTAATTGTGAAAATTTGCCATAGAAATCCATAATTGGGAACTTGATAAGTTTTGAGTATTTATACCTCATCATTTAAATATCACGGCGTACTTAACTTTGCCACGTTAAACATTTCTTTAACCAGAAGTCACATTAATTTAACTATTCAATTTTCAGTGTTGCTAATTCGAGTAACCACAGCAGTGAAATAGGCCAAGCCTGCAACTGGTTGGTGTTTCTCAGTCCCTGCTGCACTGGTGGAGCTTGATCAGCTGTAATCAATTATCTCTATGCATCTTTCCTCTCTCAGGGGTACCTTTTCCACCTGTGATGTTTATTCTTTACTCTGGACAACAGTAGCTGTCTGTGAAGGGACATCCAAACTGTGTATTTTATAATGCATGTCATTGCCCCAAAGTCTATTAATTGGCATCTTCATTCTTTAGTTTAGTAACAGTTCAGGATAGGAAGAGATCCAGGAGAGGACAGACACAGGGTGAAGAACTGAGACACTGGGAGCATCAGGCAGGGATATGAGACAGTTGCATCCAAGTTAATCTTGGTTACCAAAGTGCAGGAGAGTGTGATGCAAAGATATCCACATGGGCAACACATCATATGAGGCTTCCCAAGTAGGATGTCACCTCCCATCTAGGAGATGCTGATAAATTCTCTCAAAGCACTGCACTGAACGGACTTACTGTCTCCAAACTTCAAGAATTTCTTTTTTACATTTTCATGGTGTATACTTAATTAGAGATGGAGAACACCCTGGAGAGAAGGAAGTTAATACTATCCCTATACTGTCCATGGTTAGCAATATTCAAGTTTTAGCCAAGTTGCAAGTTTTGGTTCTCATCAGATTACGCTTAATTTTTCTTCCCCCTACTGCTGTCACAGAATAATTGAAATTACCTTGGCTTTTGTCTTTCATATTCACTAAGAAGAAAAAAATACATTTTCTGCACTTATTCTATTTTGTCTTTTTTTTACTGTGGATAGCCAGGGCTATGTGGAATATTCCGGGTGATATATTACTATGACTTTTTAAAATGACATAATTCCAATTCTGTACTGGAAAAAGTCCCTTTACTAGGATGATTCATAACTATCACTTGTTTTCAACTCACAATGCAATCCTTATCAGTCTGTAAGGTCAGATTGATCACAGCAAATTATATTTCCAGACATGTAAATTAGGAGCAGGGTCATTGTATTATCCTTAAATTAACAACGGTGGGACTGATTTAGATGAAAGGTGGAGGATATCCCTTATCTCTGAGCCTCATCTGAATGTCTGAAATTCAACAAAGTGAATCCGAATTCACAGTTCACCCATTTTTGATTCAACAATTTGAACCAACACAACTCCTGCATTTTGTGCCAAATTTGTCACTAAAAATATTCAGTGAGGTCATTAAAACATTGCCAAGGATAACCATAGGGAAACTTTGTTGACAAGTTTTTCAGTATGAACAGTGGTTACATAGCCTTGAGAAGTTGCCTTAATTGTATTATAATGCTTCTGTTTAATACCAAGATTTTTGCATGTGACCTACACTACAGGGCATACTGGTCTGGCACAGTGTTACGGGCCTCACTAAAATTGTTTCTTTAGAAGTTCCATTTTCTCATCAAAAACTGTAAATTTGCATCACACCTAAGATGAGAGTGTTTGCTTTTTTCAGGATCGGGCTACACTTTAGATATGCAAATGAATCTGTGACCCGTATCTTCTACTCATTTTAATTATATCATTTCAATAATAGAAGGTGTGAACAAAAGGCCTTTACATGTCTCTAGAAATCTCAGCACATATCTACCTCTCTTTAAAACATGTAATCAGCCAGATAGTTTTTTTTAAAGAATATTAACAATTATATTAAGTAGCAATGATAACAGCAATCATAATAAGTCACAAGTAATAAAGGGATACACAAGATCTTTGTGTCAAGAGGAATGTGAGGTCAATTCAATTGATCTCTGCAAAGACTCCTGGATCAGTCCCGATAATATAATAGAAGCATTATTTTTCGACAGCAAATGTATTTTGTAATTTTTGATGATTTTTGAGATATAAAAGAGACTACTAATCTGCTTAAACTATCATTAATTTTGCCAAAGAAGAGTAGTGTTTTAAATTTATAAATCTGTCTTTCATTAATACTGTATTAATGTAGGAACACAATAATCCTGAGGCTCTTTTATTCAAGAATGTCAGCTTCATAATGTAATGTCAAAATGGAGAATAAGGATTGAAATATGTTGCTCATCACTACCTTTAGGAAACAGAAGTACCTTTTCACATTTCTCCAGCATACTTCTTCCTTTGAGGATTTTCTCTCACAGAATTCAGAGTACAGTTAACCTCTCACAGTCAATAACTGCACACTTGAATAAATCAAAATTAAGCCTAATTCATTTTTAACCCTACACTCAGCAACAGTAATGATTGAGTATTTGTGACAAAACTGCAGAAGGGAGCTTGTACTTTAAGGGTCCAAACATTGCCCGTGTTGAAGAAAATGGAGAGCTGAGGTGACCTGATCTGCCTCTGCCCATTAGGGACTTTTTGATAGTCATTGTCTTCAAGAAAAATAATTGCTTCCCAAGAATGCTCAGCTAAATCATTTTATTAGTGTGAACTGGATTAAGGTTATAGGAAGGTCCCTCTTGCTTCTTACCCAATAATATCTGACCATGCATATCAAAGAGTGGAGGAGGCAAATTATTCATTATTTCAGCAGCATAATGAAAGCATAAGGGAGGTTTAAAAGGACGCTATCTGCAGCAGGAAACTGTCAAAGAACGTGGGAACACAGCCCTCCTGCATTTTTGTTTCAGCTCCGTTGATCAGAAGATTGAAAGGCCTGCTCTACCTACAGGGGTCCTCTGTTCAGACCCCACAGTGCAATTATAATCCGTCCTCACCTCCTTTAGAATGACAGCCCAAAAACAAAGCCCAGAGCTTTTGTACAGCTTAGCATTCCTAAGAAACACAAATCTTCATTTCTTTCTTTTCTTTTTTTTTTTTAACAGTTAAGAATTAATTAAAATTGCTCTTATATAATATCAAGCTATAAAACAGCTTAAAATTATCTAATACTATTTAAGGGCAGATTTTTTTCTGCAGAAGGATCAATTGCTCACTACCACAAGGTAGAGCAGCTCCGCTTTATGTCTTCCACTGTTGCCTCCAGGAATAAGGAGTCCAATTGGCAGTATTTTGCATGAGACTGTTTAATTTCATTTTTTTTCTGCCATTATTCCTGTTGTTTACACATTTTAGTGACAGAAATTTGCAAGTAGTTGGATCCTCAATGGTTCTTGCAGTTAATCTTGCTGGATCTCTGCTTTTCAAAGGGTATCTGAACAAAAGCCTTGCACCTCCATAACTAACATGTATACTAGGTCACTGTAAAAGCACCAAATGGTAGGAAATGTGATGGCCTAAGTATATTAAGAGATGCAGGAGACATATGAAAAAGTAACATTTTTATTTTTATAGCTTCCAGCAGCAGACTATTTTGGATGCCAATTTTAAAACAACAGCGGCAAACTGCGAAACCTACTAAACGTATCAGCTCTTTAATGTTCCTTCAGCTGGCCCACCACATCATTGTGGTCGTCTGAGGAATGCTGAAGATTGCAGGATTATAGCAGCTTGAAAATTTCTGTGTTTAACATAAAATGTTGAGGCTGCATTGCTTTGCCCCACACAAACCAGCACCAAGCAGGCTAAAGTTAACTGTCAGGTTCCATTGCGGAGTGAGCACACAGAATGCCTTTGGCCAGCAAATCTCACATCATGTGCGTGACCTTTAAATGCATATATTTGCAGAAGGTTAGACAAGATTGCAGGCTGCTTGAAAGCTTTAGTGGGTGAGATCAATCCTGGATGCCACAGTGTGGTCTACCTATGGATGTGAAAGTATGCTTTGGAAATGCAAGACCAGATGATAATAAAAACTATGGTAATGGCATGAATCAGTTTCACTATTTTCATCCTCTGATTCTTATTTGTCATCCAGGACAACCTAGAATCACTTTTAGGCTGATTTGGGGGATTTTTTTGAATACCTTTAAATTGTGGTACAGCTAAAATGCCAGGAGTGAAATATGACTTCCAAGAATACAAGTGTATTTACGGGTCAGGTTATATCTCAACTGTTCTGATACTTACTGGTAAGTTCACACTATTCTTGTTTCACTTAATATTCACTTAAATTATTCGCTTTATGTAGCAATTGCTTTACAATTTTTTTCTTTAATTAGTAAAGAAATTCTTAATGTGCTTTAAATTGAGTGGTTAAGGGCCCTTTATAAGCATTTAAGAGGAATGCATTTTAGCAAAATCATGCTTAAAATGAGAAATATTTTAGTATCCCTTTCAAGATTTATTTTTGGGGAGGTGTAAGGCAATGTAAATAGGAATCGGGCTGCTCAATCATAAAACCAATTCTTTTTGATCTGTTAGACATTGACTTCCTTTGTTTGAAAGGTACAAAGGCATATTATCTTATTTTTTTTCACATATGGTTTATCTCTTTGCCCTCTAAATGACACCAGTTGGATGGTTCATGTAAGATACCCAGGAGCCTCAGGACAGAAGGGAACCAAGCAGTGAATAGCCAGTGGGGACATATCAAAAGCCAAGTGCCAGGTCTGTCATTGATTACCTAAGCTATTACCTTTGGAAGTACTATGGCACAGAAGATCACTTCTGGAGCAATAGATGCATTCAGGGATTTGGTGGAACATCTGTTCCTGATATATTTCTGCATCAGAACCTGTGAAAAAATCTGAAGTGATTCTCTGAACTGGCCAGTGGAGTCCCACCAGCAAGGCATTTGCAGGGAAATGTTCAGAAATGTGACATTCTTCAAACATGTAGACATACTGCTCTTTGGGATGAGGCATTAGCTATCTCTTGCTACATCCTAGCAACAGTATTTAGCAGGTAGGACTTTTTTGTTTTATTTTACTTTCAGTAATTCTACAAGTTTGTATGTCAGAATGGATGTAATGCTTGACTGACCTTCAGATAGCTGGTGCAAACACATCCCTTTCTGGAATTCAAAACACCTCTTTGACAGTCTTTGATAATGTGCAGGACCAATCAGACTCCAAAGGCTGGGCATGCCTTAACACTAAGTGAAGGCTCAAATCAGATCAATCTATCTTGAGGAAGTATGACTCAAGGAGCTTCATCTTCCATGAGAATATCGAGGCCTACTTGGAAAGCCAGGAGTGCTAGCTGAACTCAGACTTCTTTATAGCTTGCATACAATTCTGCAGAGCTTCAGGTCAGGGATGGCTGAATGAGCCATGGTAACTGCAGGTTTATTTCCACAGTTGTTAATGAAATAATTGGGAAAGTTTTAGCCATTTCTATTCCAGATTCCTGTTCTACTACCTAACACCCATTTTGAGAGTCTAATTAGCTAGAAAAACCTACTTACTGATAGAGTTTATGGGGAGAAAAGAACCTGTGGACACTGTTCCTGTTAGACCCAGTAGAATTAATAATTATTTTTTTAATGGTTTCACTTTTGCTTTGGTTTGGGTTTTCTTTCTTTTGGCTTGGTTTCGGTTCTCTTTCTTTAATAGGAAATAGAACTAATGAGCTTTTAAGAAACTCTGAAACACCTAAAGGAGCCATGACAGATTTTTCAATTGGAGCAAATACACCATGGCCACAGTTCACAGTGTTTGTGTTTTTAGCCCTATCGTCATCAAAATATTGCCTAAAGAAGAATGTATCATCCTGAAAGGTCAGCTTGAGTCAGTGTTTTCAGTTTCTTTCATATTTTTTTTAATAGTGTTTTTCTACAATGTTTCTCAGGTCAAATGCTTACAGTTTTCCAGCAAACACTCTTAAATTGAACAAAAGCATGGATACATGAAATTATCTTACATTTTATTTCCCCCTTTTGTACATTGTCGTCTTTCAACTACAGTTTCTTCAGAACAGCTTTTCAGATACAAAACTTCTCAAAATTTTAACTTTTAAACAGAATGATAATATCATCCTTTCACTGTAAACTGAGGGATTCATAAGAACAAAGCAGCAGCATTGACCCCCCAAAGGAGCTGAAAGCTGAAAGCCAGAAGGAATATCCACCCATAACGGCCTAGGAGTGTCTGTCTCCATTTCCTAATGCAAGGAAATTGCCTTGTGATGCATTTGAATAGAAATACATCATTGAGACATGGTGGACTATCAGTAAGAAAGTAGGCATTTGGGTACTAAACAGGTCTTCCTGAATTTTCTTTGTTCCCCAGCTGTTTCAGCTGTGAATCCACTCTCCTTTTTCTTTTTTTTTCTTTTTTAATTTACTGCATTCATATTAGGAAGCTCCTTTGGTTTATGGTAGATTTCAGGAACTGAATAAACCAAAAGCTGTTTGTTCTGTGCCAAAAGACCAGATTCCTTGTATGTGAGTGTGTGTGTGTATGCAGCCCTGTTCTCAAAGGGAAAACTCAGTTTCTAATAATATTTAGGTTGTTCAGGCCAATCTCTGCTCAGTCACGTCGGCCAACCGTTCCAGCTACTATGGCCACCACACACATCCTCCCAGGAGTCCATAGCTCTAATGGTCTTCAGGCATAGAAAATCTGTTTTGTCTCCATAGTCTGAACTGTTCCTTGTATAATATCAAAGTTATATTCTTAGTCTGATCCTTCCCACTGTCCCTGTAGATACAAAAACTCAAGACGCAGATCTGGCACTCTGCATCTTTCCTTTTTCTGACAGGACCAGAGCAAGACATGATTGGGTTTTCTCCTCTAAGAGCTGAGATATTGTAAATACCAAGAGGAGCATCCTTATTTTTTTCCACACATTTCTTGCATCTGAGAAGTCTTTCAGAAAGATTCAGAGACTCATGAAACTACCATCAGCTTGTGCAAATTGTTATGGCTCCAAGCACAGCTAGATATGGATAGCATCTATTTTATTCACATATTTCCTAGACACGAATGCCTCCAATTAATGCAAATGTCAATCCATTTATTTCCATCCACATATGTTGAGGTGGGAGGGTTGCATCCATATTCTGACTATTGTTTTTCACAACCTACTGGAAAGTAAGTGACAGCACATTTTTTTTTCCATGCTTTGAAACTTTGTCCTGAATGCAGACATTTACCTGGACTGAATGCCTTCCATATCTACTTGTCATCTGTGTGAAATCTGTTTCACCTGGGAAAATTATGATTTGAAATTATTTCTTTACCCATCTAATATGAGTGAAAATGAATTTTTATTTGTCCATTAGCTGAAAATTATTCCTCTGGACATGTTCCCATCATGAATCACTTTCAAGTGTGAATACCTTAATGAAAGAAGTGAGACAGAGGATAATTAAATTAGGTGATGAATGTGTCTGAAACTGTACAAAGTAAACAATAAAAAATATTTCTTTGATTTTCAGTTTATTTTATTTCAGTAGTCTGTTTTGGGTTTGTACCTCACAATTAGTTTTAAATCCAGAATAGAGACAAAGGATGTGCAAAACATGAGAAAGGGGCAGTATTCACCAAGTTTTTTGGCAAAACAACATACCGTCACAATTACAGAGTTTGTTCTTGTGAGCCTAGAGCTAGGAACTAGGAGCTGAAATTCAGCTTTTTAGGCACAACAAATGTCAATGCATTTCCATGCCAAGTGTGCCAGCTGTGTTGAGAAAGTTTATTGAGGGTCACACTGAAGACCAAAGTTTTCTATCAAACTTGCAAATGTTGACCAGCCATGGCCAGAAATTTCATTCTGGATGCAGAAGTTGCATTCTGGATGCGTGTGCCCCAGCACATCCAGGGCCTGGCATATCTGACATAGCACCAGGCAGTTAAAACAAGTTCTCATACTCTGTATGCTTATAAGAAAAGTCACAGACCATGATGTGCTTATGCCATGTGTCCTGGTGCCTGTCAGCTCTGATGGAGACTTCTGCTTTAGCTTCCAATGATGTGGGATGGGTACCTTTGTGGCTCTGACAAGGTCCATGAGCTGCACAAGGACTAAAAATATTATAGCACTGTTGCTGTTATTTTAGAAAAAAATTGCCTACTGATTTGAAAAGGAGGAGCATCTTCTCCCCAGAATTTAGCTTCCTTCTTCACATCTTCTGCAGAAGGTAAAGAGGCTTCTGAAACTTGGGTTAGTTGGGTTGGATTACAAGTTCCTCATGGGTTATGCCAGTAAAAAATTCAGCTGCAGCTACTGTTGAAGGGAGGAAACTGCTTATGTTGATGAATAGTGCAAACATGCTGCTCTCTACCTTGTCATTACAGTAATATATTACATGGAGATAGCGCTGGAGGCAGTCACTCTAAAGCACCCCAGCCAATGAAGCTGCAAATATTACTGCTTCGTGAGAACACCCTAAGCCTTTCTGTTCAATTGCTAAAGCCATGGAGTTAGTATCAAGCAATTGCAGTCACGTGGGTGCTTTTAGTACCTTTTAGTACCTTTTTTTGAAACATTTTCACAGAAGTAGTTTGTTGCTTAAGGCTTTTGCTTCAAATACATATTTTTAGCTCCGACATGCTAGTACCTGCAGGGAACATCAACAGTTTTTATTAAGCTTTAGCAAGGCTCTTCCCTCTGGCAAGAATTTCCCCTGCCTGTTGATGATTTTATGGACAGAGGAAATGACACATTTACTGTTTGCAGCCTGTCAGAAAAAGGACAGTTGTAGCAACATCATGGTAAAATTTTGGAGATGGAATGGAAAAAAAAATGGCTATTAATTTTTTAAGTGGAGCTCATTCAGCACGTTGAGGAGCAAAAGAGCTGATTCATTATTTCTCAGCCCTTTTGAAGTTGTGTTGCTATTTTCTATGCAAAATTAACATAAAAGGCTTCTTCCAAGATATCTGTTTGAAATCATGCCTGGTCTTACTTTTCCAAATGCCAGCTGAAGCAGATGTAAATGAAGATCTCTGCTTTGTAGCATCAGATTTCTGTTGCTGTGCCAGCAGTAGATGTCAGCTTTCATGCCCATAGTGACAGAAAGTAAAACTGGAGAAGAGTTACAGCAGCACAAGCCACCAGATCTTCTAATTCCTTTGTAGAGGGGAATTTAGGCAGGGAAGATTTGTGGCCAGGGCCTTGGGGAAGCATTATAGGATGTCTTGTTTAGATCCACGAGGTGAAATCTCCTACTGTAACATATATGAAAGGCATCACAAAGGTTGCTGCACTCTCCCACTGGCACAGATATGTCATCAGTGCCTACAGGAATGAGTCAAATCCACTGTTTGGAAAATACTTTTAAATGCTTTTTTTTTTTTTTTTNTTTTTTTTTTTTTAAACAGATAAACCTTATGAAAATATTTTCTTTAATGCCACTTTCCCTGGAGACATTCTGCTTTGAAATTATAAAGAATATACTTCCAGTGCATGAGTTCTTGCCCTCACAGGCACTCTTTGGACAACCAGAGGAACTCTTTAAACTCCGGGGTAATATCCATAACAACACATGGCTTGTTATATCGTGCAGCTTAATCAACCATAAAATGATTCCAGTTTGAATATGTTCTATTTTAATTGGCAATTGTGTTGCTATCTGTGCTTACAAATAGAAGTCAGAATAGTCATGTTAACTTCTGTCATGCTGCTCTGCAGACCAATTTAACCTATATTAAAGAATTTTGATTATTCAAAGTTGAAATAATTGTTCAGGTGTAAATATTATATCAGAGTATATATTTCTGGTTTTGAGAGTATAAGTAGTAGAGGAAAAGGAGTAAAAGTAGGTGAAAGTCGAAAACAATAAAATATTTTAAATTTTTGTTGGTTTACTCTTCAAGTACACTGACAAATGCCACAGAAGGATTATCTAACCTTATATCTGACACTGCTCTGAGAATGAAGCTGGACTGGACTTCCTCAAGTCCCTTCCAATTGGAATTCTCCCACTTTTGTAGATGCCAAAACCAAATAAAGGACCAGAAAAATTCCAATTCTTCAGTATGATTCTTCTGTCTTCATGTTAACTATGACATAGCATGAATTCCTCATTTTCATTACTGTTAGCATAACCGCACAGTCAAATTTTTTTTCATATATTTGGTACACCTAAGCAAAATACAATGCAATGCAAAATTCTTGATCTGTTACATTCCTATTCAAGATGTTTCTTACACTGGAAGAGAGGGGGAACTTCAGGAAAGGCATGTATGGAAACTGTCTGTCCTCTACTGACTTTGCCTTTCCTTTAATCAAAAAGAAACTTAATTCATTACAATGATGTAAGATCACTCAAACCATCAAACTACAAAGGAAAACACTTGACATTTGATACCCCTGATTAAAATGGTAAGAATTTTCTTGCACAATTAACCTCATTTTCTTACCCAACATTCTGAAGTGAATGCAAGAAAAATGTTAATGTAGACACCGTGAAAATAATTCTATTTACCAGGTGCTCTTTATTTTTTAACACGTTGTCACAAGCTGTCATATTGCCATGATGGTTATGATACAAAAAGAGATTTTAAAAAAAGAGAGGAGAAAAAGGAGCCATTATTCCCCCACATGCATTTTTGTAGTATCATGGGTTATCACAGCAGTAATGGAATCGTCAGCCATCTCCTCGCTTGAGACTGCTGTAAAGAATAAAGATATACTTCCTTGCATTCTAATTAGGGAAAGAAATCTTGGGCTATCTTTGGAAAAAATTATCTTTAGTGTATGGAAGACAGGTGCTTCTTCAACTCTTCTTTGCCTTCCAGCAGAAAGCTGGGAAGGTCAGAGCAGCCGGGCATCAGACTGCATGGGGGGACAGCCAACATTGGGATTTTGGCTCAACAATAAACACAGATAGAGTAGTAAGACACAGGATCATTGCATTCAGGTAACACTGTCAAATAACAACCTCTACAGAAGAATCATCTGGATTTACAAGATCACACTCATCTTTCTTTAATATGCTTAAATCAGGGTACAGGATTGAGAGCCAGTATCTCACTGTGCCTTCAGCTTCCCCTGACTATTTCAGAACTCCACTGCTCCTTCCCTGCAGTGCAGAGTGAGGCTCTTGCTATGTAAACCAAAGGAGCTCCACTCCATTTTTGGAATTTCACTGGTAAAACTATTTATCCACACAACCTATCTCTATTGTGCCTTGAGATTAGCTCCATATAATTTGATGTTATGCCTTTTTAATTATATGGAGGATGCCTCCCAGAGGAAAATCTCACCCTTCTTTCATGAAAAAGAAGGTATTGCATATAAAGGTCATGTATAAAAAAGTAGTGGAATTAGCTATTTAAATTCTGAAAGTACTGACAATCTAAGTAAAAGTAAAGATATATACTTACAAAATGAAAGAAAAATTTCTTTTCCAGCAATACCCATCTGGCAGAACTATTGCCTATCCAATGCACCACAAGTATGCTGCACATTGCATACTGCTAGTGTGTATGTGTAGACACTGTGAAATCAGGAGTTCTTCCCAAGCTTGTCAAACAGATAAAAACTTTTTTCCAGTGATGCAGCACCAGATGAAATCATTCTCCAAATTGATGATTGCATTAGAGGGAAGATTTGAGCCCTGACCAATCACCATGTAGAACACTCCAATGATCCATTCCTTGCTATGTTGACCCAGGTGACTGCCAGGCTGTTCCTATCAATAAGGTGGACAAAAAGAGGCCAGATATGATAAAGGGGACAAAAGAGGATTTTACACTGGAGATCAGAGGCGTCTACAGCACCTTCTCACATAACTGCCTTGTCATGTGGACTGTTAAATTTCTGGTTTCTCAGTAGTTTGCATGGCAAGTGATCACCACCCAGCTCCTGTGGTCTATCCTTTAGAATTTAGAGGTCAGTAAGTAGAAAGAAAGAACAGATAATACAAGAAAAGGGAATAAATATAAGGAGCATGGTAGAAAGGGAGCAGGTTGGCAGGCTGCATTCTAGAACCTTCACATCACACTATAACCTGGGCAGTTTCAGAAAGCGTAAGGACTATGTGTGCTCAAAAGCTACAGTTCAGTTCCCTCAGCTTTAGGTCATCACACCTAGTCAACTATTAACAACAGCAGCAGTAATACCATAAATACATACTGCTTAGCCTTTGAAATAGTTACTTTTTGTTCTTGTTGCTATTGGGAGGCTCTTGTCTGAAGACCAAAAAAGGACCTTCTGATTTCCTAAGTGTATTCTCAGCCACAGCTCATTTGTCCAGATGCCAGCCTTTCCTTTGTTTTTAATGCTTTAATGATATTTGCCAGTGGACATTTTAGAGAGTAGTTATGTCCCCTCTGCACCTTCTTCTGGCTAAGCCTATCAAATCAAGCTGTTCCAACACAACAAATTCTCTCTTCTTACTGATTATTTAAATGACACATCACCACAAGCACAGGTGATTCATACATTTTAGGAAGAAATGTCCTTTTGCTTTAGCTGTTCTGTGCTGTTCCAGCTGCTCTTGAGTTGTAGCCTCTGACTTCCTCATTAACAGCTTCTTGAACTGGTGTGGTACTGGAGGGAAATGATACTTCTGTCCTGTCCCTGATAAAACCTTATGTTTGCCTGGAGTGAGAGGTAGCCAAGGAAACTGAATTATATTTTTTTTTTTTTTTTTTTTTTTTTCCCCATTCAGCGCTTTCGTCAAGCCCTGAAGAAAGCTTTTCAGTAAAGGGTCCCTAGTCCATAAGGACAGCAGGGGTTTCTGCACTAGTTTAATACTTGGTAATATCCTAAGCTGCTTGAGTTTTCCTGACACTTTAGAGAAGCAGATGAGGTAGACCAGGTTTTTTCTTTTGCCCTCTATTACCATGATGATTTCACCAGCAGGTAAAGGAAGTCCTTCTTGCTCCTTTCCCTTTGAGATGTGAATGTGGCAACATCCCCAGAATGCTCCTAACCTGCTTCTTCTCACCCTAACCTGAAGCATGTGTTTGTATCATATTAACAAATAAGTTGTCGCAGAGACTCTGTGTTCCAGCCCTTTTTTGCACCTTGGCTATGTCACAACTAGTAATGTGATTCTGGGGCTACAGATTCCTCACACAGGGGAAAGTATCTCAGTGATTCACAGAATAATATTAGTAGTCATGAATCATAATATATATGTCCGTCTCTCAACACAATTAAATTGTACCTTCTCTCTTCTGCACCATCCTTTCCCTAACTCAGAATCAACCTGACTGCTGTGCTCTTAGGAATCCAAAATGCTTTTTATTTCCACATCATTTTGCCTTCTAATTTGCTATAAGGTGTTCCAGAAGGTAACTATTTCTAATGACTGTGAAGAATTCAACACTCAACATATCTTCGTTTCTTATAATTTGCAATAAGTATGCATTGATTTGAACCTTTTGCAAAATACAGGCTTTTTGAAAGGCACGTTGTCTGCAAATCTGGCATGCTAATTTCCCATGTGTGATTGGTTCAACATGCATCTGCTCAATGGTAAATAAAACCCAAGGTTTGCAGAAAAGAATTTCTGAGTAAGTTTATTAGGTTAAAAACTGTTTTGTTTTGGTGTGCCACTGTTGTTGTTTTTTCTTGGTCCCACATGGAGAGCAAACATGGCCTGGAAGAGTGTTATGTCAAGTACCTCCCATCATGCATTGTCGCTGCTCAGTGAACTGGAGTCTAAAAAAAGTAATTCCTCATTTTCATCTTGACTAGGATTCCCCTTTTCTTTGCTGTGAAGCTGCACTAATCCTTCATTCAGCGCAACCCACACCCTCTGGTTCCACTTGGAGTTCTCCCTTTCTAACATCATTGTATTCTTTATCTGGGCCTTCTTCTTCCAATAGTACTCCTTGAAAGCTCTTTCACAGACAAGAAAAGACCAGCTCCATAATGGCCAAGTTGGCCCTTTTCTTTTCTCTCTCTTTTTTTTAAGCTTCCGACTGAGCTTTGCTATTTAATCTTCTTGAGGCGTTCAAGATGTCACTTGCCTCTGATGACTATAGACAAAAGGGAAATCCATCCAACTTGAATGCAGTGTATACTTGAATACATAGGGTTGCTTTGAAGAGAGTTTCTTGAAGTCTCTGTGTTTCATTGGCTGTCCTGGTGGCCTTCGTGCAGGTCTTTATGTGAAATCATATGCAGATCACATTTCTTGGAAAGTTACCTGAATTTGTTCACCCCTAAATGTTATCAGGTGCGATATAAATCAAAAGAGATTTTTGTCAATCAGGTGTTTCTACTAAGCTAATGAGAATTCCTTCCTCACCAAAAGTATAGATGAACACTTGATGCTTTGTGGATGATTTGACTGCTGGGTTTGCACATATTTTACAGGTAGCAGTTTTATATTCTTCCTTCTTGCTGCTGCAAGCTGAAAAAAGGAAGAATAAACAGAGGGCAGGGTGCAGCAACTCCTTGCTCCAGGCCCTCCATTCCCTGTTGGAGCACTAAAAACTTAACATTTGCCTCTCTGAACTACATTATGTCAAGATTGATTTTACACTTCCTGTATTTTAGGAATCCTGAAACATTAATACAAGGTATTTTAGTAACTGTTATGGACAGTATAGGTAAAATGCATTTACTTATAAATGCTCTATATTATTTATATTCTTTAGAGGACCCTGGTTTTCCTGAAGCGCTGAATGCCCCAAGACAAGTAACTCTTTAGCTGCTGGTTACCTATGAATATTTATACAGACTGACAACAGGCTGATGGTGTGAAGGATGTGGATGAGCAGGCATTTGTCCATACAGGTTATCAGTCAGTGTGAGTTGCATAGTCTTTGTACAGATTCAGTTTAATGAATTTATTTTTATGTCTCATCTATAGCTAAAATTCTAGAAAAACAACAAAACTGGTAACATCCATTGCAGTGTGGATGGAAGTGCAAGTACCTTTATTAAATGGAAATATAGAATAGGAATTTCTGCATTAAAATATGAATCTACCAATTCCTTCCATTGGTCAGGAGAAGAAAACTTGCCGTCTTTGTAGAGATATATACAACTTTTCATTTCCCATATCAATCATGAGAACAAGCTGAAGTTCAGATAATGGCCAGTTCCATTTACCCTAATTGTGAAGGACTTAGCCTGACTGTTTGCATTACAGACTGTGGCCACTGGGTTCTCAGTAGGGGTTTTCGGCCTACTCCATCCCGTAACAAACCCATGTTCATGCGTCGATTCAGATCCATCACCCTGAGATAAACTGTGAATATTGCCCTTTGTCCCGCGCTGCATTCTTTCGTGCATTGTGTAGTGACTATTTAAGGATTTAAAGGCTCATTTGCACAATTCTTTTGTCAGCAGCCTGGGTGCAGAATGGAAAAGTGATGGCTTCTCTGTCTGGGTTATGCCCTGAAGCTCTTGTGAGAGGAATCTACATACATAAGTTTTTCTTACACATGCAGAATGTCAACACTAAAAAAAAAAATGACCTGTCTGTTTCTGTAGCTTAAAAGGTTATGGGTTAATATAAGATGTGATTTGTTTTCCTCTTTTGTGGCATTTAAAAAAAAAATCAACACTTGAAAACAAACAGTAATGGAAGACAGAAACACTGAGTATTTAAAAATTCAGCTGATTAGGGTTGCTGGAATTTGCAAAATAAATCTCCTTCTCTGAAGGAGATTGATAACATTAATAATTTAGATGGTCGCTATTGCTCAGGAAATGTAGGAGAAGATAATATATCAAAGGTCCATATCATCTGCCCATTATGCATGTCTGTTTTGTTAATACATGTTTATTTAAACAAAAAAACCCCTTGAAATTACAGTCGTTTTGTGTATAATGTATATATGTGTGTGTGTATAAATGTATGTCTATTTATTTATTTATTTTAGAAAAAGATCTTGTTATTCTTCCCCTCACAGCAAAGTTGGTTGGAAGGTTACAAAATAGGCTAACATTTGGGAAAATCACCTCCTTGCACTCTAGCTGAGA
The DNA here is from genome assembly GCA_013397815.1 of Aleadryas rufinucha. Taxonomy (NCBI): domain Eukaryota; kingdom Metazoa; phylum Chordata; class Aves; order Passeriformes; genus Aleadryas; species Aleadryas rufinucha. The sequence continues at coordinate 399,217 of VZTH01002169.1, forward strand.
ACTCAGAAGGCTGTGCTTACTCTATCTGGACCATTTACCTGCCTTATTTATTATATCAATGATTATTATTTGACAGAGATGGAAGTGTCATTATGTTAATGAAATTTACAGTAATTTCTCACAAATAAGCAGGATTTGAAAGCAGATAGCAAAGTCATATTTTAGGAAACTCAAGCTGCTTAGCTAGTACACCTGAATTGTGGAGGAATAGCACTGACCCTTTCCATACAGCATTTTTCATTACTCTTTATGACTCAGAGTACTTAGGAATCGGCTGCCCTTCTTTTTCAAAGTTTTCTAAATAAATTGTTTTGTAATATTTCTCCTATCATTTGGTCTGAATAAAATGTGTGATGCAAGTGGCTCATGAAGCTGCTAAAACCCTTGAAACATGCAAGATTGTGGCCTTCAATGTAAATCTGGTTGTCATTTTTAGACTGTTATAGCCACAACAATATGATTATAAAAAATAAATACCCTTTAGGCTGTACTATGTATCTCGTTTCCACCTACAAGTTATTAACATTAGACTGGATACTGAATTCTACCCAGACTGGTTTTAATTGGACTTGATCTGATTTTAATCAAACTCCAGCTGTAGTCATTTAAAAATACTATGCTGGGATATTCCAGCTTTTATATCAGTCATCCATCCCCTCTGCTCTGCAAACATGATGAGTTTTTATCACCCAAATGTTAGCTTTTCCCAGAGTTATTAAACCATTTTCTAACCTGTGCAGTCAAAGTCTCTAAAGATACCATATTCATCAAATTTCTCCTTAAAACTTCTCTTTGCTGGAGCCCAGGCATCATCTGGTAACAAATGGAGGTAAGTGATATGGTCCAAATTATGTTATTAATGAAAACAGTTGGTTTAATCAACCTACAGCTAATGCTTATAACCAGTGTAACTCTTGCTAAAGCTTCTGACTTTTATGGTGACCATGACTTTCCCCTGTCTCTCTGTCTACCTCCATGATTTTGTTTCATGTTTCACCTTGTGCTACAGATTACAGGTTGTGTGGCACAAGAGCAGCTACCAGTTCCATAGGATCTCAAGGACTAAGAATCCTTGTCATGGAGAAGATGTGTAACTGCCTCAACAACCAGTTTTAAATCCTTCTCCAGTGAAACATCTGCCTATTTGGTCTTAATATAGAGATTGTCGGGTTGGTTTGGGTTTTTTTGAACCAGTAAAGACAAGAATGTAAATGGTTTGAAAACTAAGAACTAATAATTTGTAAGTATTTTTATATGGAACATATTAAAACTGCATTTACAATGTAGTAAGATTTTTTCTCCTTCTATTTGCTAAGCTTTAAGTAGAATGTTGAGAAATAAAAAGCAGAGAAATCTTGAACTGCATACTTCTGATAGAATTGCAGATCCTTAGAAGTCATGTAGAGCATGGTCTGTCTATATCTGAAGATTTTCTGTCATCCTTAAGTGTAATATCAACTTCTGGTCTCCCCTCCAGGGAATTCCCTGAACTTTTATGCTATGATACATGTCTCATTTAAGCATTTGTATTACTCTTCTTTTTTCATTACATTCCTTAGCCTGAAGATATGCAAAATCATGTGAATCCCAATGTAATGTGCTCTCAGTGAAAGACTGATGTCATTGACATGAGATAGCCTTTGAACTCTGGCTCAGGGTCCTGGCTGTGAGAAATGGCTGTACCAGAGAGGATTCTAAATATTGCCCAGTTTCAGAATAATGGGGGCTGAGCTCTGTCTTCATCCCACTACCTCAGCTGAATGCAAATGACCATTTGAAAATCTTTGTCTCCAGCATGTATTGAGAGTTCATACAACACAGAAAAGATTCTGGTGCCCAGGAGAGTGATAAACATTTATTCCTAACTGCAACAGAAATGGTGAATGGTTCTAGACTCTGCCAGTTCCTAAACTGTGCATAGGTCTGGGAGAGAATTCACTGGCTGTCAAGGTCCATACTAACAATATCATGACATGGGTGATGGAGTTTCAGAGGTTTGGAGCTGGTACATTTACCTACGATAGTATGGCCACAGCCTGAGACCATCTTCAAGGTTGGAAAAAAATGGTCAAGTGAAGGAGAATGAAGTCTAGGAATCTGTTGCAATGCTATCATATTGCTGATGGGAGCAGGGAGGACAATGCAATGGATGGACAAAATGTAATACAAAGAGCAGCAAAGACAGCAAAATAAACCAATTATCATCAGGTTACCTTTCTATTTTCTCCTGATTGCTTTTGGCAGCTTCCCACCAAACATGCCATTTTTTTGATCACCAGTCAAGAGTGCGCAACTGCACAGGGTCTCTTGGACCATGTCTGAACAAACTACATTGTGTGCTCCTGTGCCCCCCTCCCCCTGTCATCCGAAATGTTCACCTGATGTGGATCCCTGTCCCTCACACAAAGTGCTCAGACTACCTTCTCAAGAAGTTAATGCATATTTCCTGGGGATGCCTGTTGTTAATAGGTGCTTAGATGTGGCCAGCCTTTTTTAGAGCCAGGGACTGTTCCATATCCGTGTGAATCCCGGCCATGCCACACCCATTGGCCACTCTAGTGCACAACTGTGCCTGAGTTATTTTATTTTTCAGTTCACACATAGTCTAGGTGTCAGATTCAAGGCTGTGAATTCCCACAGCTATGAATTTTAGTGAATCCCTTTACAGCTCTTGCCCTCACTGTCTAATCTCATTGACTTCGATAGGAGTTATGCATTCAGACACTTCCACAAAGGGCTCTTAGAGGAATTTTTTAGATGTTTATATATAAACATATATGGTTTTAAGAAAAAGGACTGTAAACTGTAAATCTTTGGTCTATAGCTGTGGTTTAATTTGTCTTCGAAACTACAGTGTTGGTGACACTGTAGAAATTATGTCAGCATAAAATATAGGAAATTACATTTATTATCCATGTTCGTTTACTTCATTATTCTTATACAGTGACGTCTTTAGTGTAAAAGAAGTTAACTAGAGGCATTAATATTCATAAATATGTCTTTTGAGGGCATTATTTAATTTGTTTTATTTTTTCATGTTATCTCTTCCTCCTTGCCCTTTTAAATTTTGTTTTATTTTCATTCTCACTTTGGCACTTTTAACTGATAATATAACAATATTTGCATTTAATAATTTGCATACTATAATTGTAACAAACTTTAAAATAAATGAAAGCTTGCAGATTACAAAACTGCAGAGCTCAGCAATACTTAAGTATACACAGAGAAGAATGATGCTGATAAGGCAGTCTGCCTTGTTAATAAGTGGAGTAAAATCTGGTTCCTTAAGCCACAAAACAAAGCTAATTAAGACAGAAGAATCTGAACACAAATTGAAAGTGATCTTTTTTTTTTCCCCAGCTGTAAAGAGTTTTTCTCTAAAAGTGGCATATATAATACAGTGTATCTTGGATTTATTCCAAGAAGAACTGCGAGCCAGTGCAAAAGGCCATGCTGGGATTAACAAATACATAAAAGAATTTGCACCAGGAGTATAGCTGGAAATAAACAGTGTAAGATGACCTAACATTTAATTTATGTTTACAAGAGGAAGAGAAATATACAAAATTTAAAATTGAAGATGTCTAGCTCTGTTCTGCTTGAAACTGTAAGAATTTGAGAGGCAACTGAAAAAATTATATTTTGTCCTCATTGCAAAAGACTCTTTTGTGAGCATAATTAAGTTCTGCAGCCCTGATTTTAAATTTTAAACTTCCCTATGATATGAAGGATATTTCTTACCTGGAGAAATGCTATTCTATGTCTCTTTCTTTGAAATACAAAAATCTATCTTTCCTTCCCTTCTTGCCTCAGTCTTCACATTTAGTACGCCTCTAGTCATCTCCTGCCACTGACACCTAAACTTGAGGCATGTTCAGTTCTCTGCTATGCTTTGGCTCATTTTTCCTGAACTGCCCTGTAGGTCTCTCCTTCCTACACACCACCATATGCCCTCTCTGTGTTCCTGGATGCCATATTTTCTAGGAACATCCCTCCCCTTAAGTGTTTTCTAGACAGTCCCTTTGTTCCTTCTTGGGCATCCTTACTGCCACTTGTCCACTTCTGCCCCTTATTCACACTCAACTGTGACCTTTGATAGTCACCTACCCTCTACCATGGCATCTTCCTGTAGTCCAGGAAAGACTAGTATTTTCCTAAGAAAGTCTTGAAATTAGTAAGCCTAACTTGTCCTGGCAACACTGCAAAACAGTGAATCCTCTTGCCAAAGTAACGCTGATCTCCAAACTTCCACAAGGTAGAGGAAAACCAAATTCATGTTCCTTTCAATGAGTAAACACATGAGTAAAATTCAGCATTTGGACCTAATTTGTTGGCTTTCAACCATCTCTGTACTAATTTATATAGATGCAGCCAGAAAGTTTGAAGAATGAACGCCCTGGGCAATTTCAGTGGAGATTACTGTAAATCTTCATTGCTACAGTTATTCTGGGGACAGACAGAAGTTGTGGCTAGCTTGGCATCACTTTGCATTACCACAGAAGTTAATTTTAAAATGAATAAAGGGAGTCAGCACAGCCTTAGATAATTGATTGTGGTACAATAGCAGAATAAATAATGCTTAAGAAGAGGGCATTCATTGGGCAGGATGCTCCTAAGACAAAACAAATCTTCATCCTTAATTCTGTCGCTTGCTAAATGAGTTAACAAAGACACAGAGTGATCTGAACTGTAAAAGCATTTGCCTTCAATTCTGAGACAGCAGTTTTTCCTCTTGCATCACAGATTTCCAGGGGAAATGAGAGTGAGACTTTTAGCCACTGCTTCAAACTGTACAATAAGGAAAGCAACGTGTGAAGAACCTTCATTCTTCTGTACCACTTAAGCATAACTCAGAGTAATAAGAAATTAAGAGTCAAGGTTTGACTTCTTATGCTTTTTCCATGGTTTTATGGCTGTATGCTTTAATACCATCGGCTTTTGTCAATGTAAAATCAGCTAGTTCAAAATCTGCAATACATGTATTTATCCCATTCCTGATCTTTCAATCACAGAGGCCAACTATTTATGGCAGTAATGTCAATAAATTAATCGTGGAGAAAACAAAGTTCTCCATCATCACCTTGGCTCCTAAACCTACTCCTCTTCAAATTAGAGATTCCTTTATTCATTGTCTCCAGAAGTTACTGTGGGAGTGCTGATATGTAGTATGAAATCTTTTAATGGTAGTGGTTAGGTGAACTACAGATGGCATGACAAAAGGGTAATCTGGGAAGAAATCTTAAATTTCAGTGAATATCTGAACTTATGTTCCATTTATTTGATGTTGTGTCCAGCCAAATACCACTACCATGTGTTTTCAAAAAGGAAACTCAAGAGAAAGATGAATATTATTGGCAGGAATTTTGTTTTTTAATTAAAGATATACTTTCAGATATAACTGAAAAATGTGTGACACCAATCAGTGCCTATTTGCTTCTCCTGTCTCACTGTTGGCAAGTTTAGAAGCAAAATCCTGCATGTTTTCTAACAACATATCCACAACCTTGCCTCTTCCCAAAAATTCACATGGAATGTGCTGCTTGAACAACAAAGAAGAGCTGTCTGAAATATTTTATCTTAAAATTTTACTGCTGTTTGAACGGTATTTTTAAACTCCTGTCCTCTCCAAAGACCTTATGGGGATTTTTTCAGGCTTTCACAACATATTATTTCAAGTCACCTTCTGAAGACAGAAAAGCCATGTGTTCTTGGAAATACACAGTCTAGCAAAAGAATGCTGGAGTGCATTCATAAATAGTATGTAGGACAGGAGTAACCCCAGGGGCCAGTTTGCAGTGACTGTGTGCTGCCTTGGAACCAGAGAGCAGTAGCAGAGCTGCAGCTGAACAGAGGTCTTGTCAGAGCCACAGAGTAAACCCCTGGAGTAGGCTGACTGTGGCTGACTTGAATTTGTTGATTTACATTCTCTGAGACAATGTGTGGTTTCTTCTAATAATTACATGACCAGTTCTCTTAACTATTCATCATCTTTAGCATATGCTATTATAAGCCATTTCTAAATGAGTCTTAAACATAAACATAATACTTTATTTTCCTCTTTCATATGTGATCCAAAAATAGACACTTGAAAGCACCCACAACTTCCCTTGTTTTAAAGGCAATTTCTTTCCAAATTGATTAAATTAGTTCCATGAAAAAAGGCCCAAGATTAAAAAAAAAGTTGGAAAATACCACTCTAGAGTACCATTTGTGTACACCTTGGGGAGCTGCCATGGGAAATGTTTACGTAATTTACTTGAGCCCCAGTTGAGAAGAAACATCCTTAGCAATGAATATCATCATCTTGTTAGACTGTGCCTGACGTCTGGAAATACTTGTAAAAATCAGTATAAAAGATAATAGGGCTAAATTAATCTTTGACATAGGTTTAAGAACATTAAATAAATGGACCCATCAAAGAAAAATAAACTATGGATCTGATACAAATTTTCTTCAACTTTTCTGGTAGCAGAATGCAGGTAGCATAAAACCACATCTCTTATCCTTAGTCATGTGATAAAATAATATTATATCAAGAATAATTACCCAGTTAAGGACTGAAGTACACTGTTTGAATAGTAAGAATAAATTCAATAAATTGAAAAGCAGAATATTTAAGACTTGTAAAATAAATGATTGTTTAGTAGAATGCCATAGGGAAAATGATAATAAAACGCTTGGGAAAAAAAATATAGACATGAAAAATTAGGTCATCTGCAGCTATATTAGTTTCCAAATATTTTTCTTAACATTTGCATCAGTGTGAAGAGTTTTGCCCACAGAGGTGTAAGCCAGAAAAATGTTGACACACTGGGAGGATCTTTGCTATGACAATTTCTCTAATACAGAGATGTCAACAGGGTAGTGATAGTTTATATTGTTCTTGTTTTGATATTGCCTTTAATTTTGTGAGAACTGCTGAGTAAAACTGACACTGAGAGAGCCTGCCAAGCCAGGTCAATGTGTTTCTGCTCAGTGTTCAAGCAGAACAATCAGCAAGTTCTTTCTCTCTGGCCAATTCAGACCAGCATGAATGTGGAGTAGCTGTAGTACAACTGTCTCCTACACTCGGAGGTTGGGAACACCAAAAGGCATGCACTCAGGTGACATGAGGAAAATTGAAACACCATGGAAAACACAATGGAAACAACACTGCAGAATATTAGGTTTAACTGACCCAACATCAGGACTCTTGCAAGTATGGAGGACATTTCAGAAGGAGGATAAAGAAGCAGCTTTGTGGTTGGTAGATTTCAAAGGATGCTTGATAAAATCATTCATGTCTTGGTGATGAAGACAAATGTGGAAGTGAATGCATCCTGAGGTGAGAACCCTTAGGTTTAGTCAGAGGGTACCAACATCCCCTAGCTCCCCTATGGTTTTACTAGTGGTCAGTTAGGAAGCTGCTAGACAAAAAGACAATTCAGTAGTGCCATCTGGTTTTTGAAAATTCCCTCCCCACACACCTGTCAACAGAACATACAAGTCAGAGCAACTTCTGCTCTTCTGGGCTTTCCCAACTGTGTTGGGATTACTGATGGAATGTCATCTTGCTTGTTTCCTTCTTTTCTTCACTCTGTCCTGCTTCTATAAGAACATATCATTCTCCATCAGGCTGCAAACTACTGTATACAAACTCAGTTGTTCTAATGAAGGATTTTACAACTTCTTCATGGCCTAGGACAAGCCAGAGAAGTGGAATCTCACGTGCCAGATCTGATAAACTCATTAACCTATTCCATCCCTGTAGTTTGGCAAACCCTTGTGATGCCTGGTTGTATGAGATCTTCCAGTCTTGGCTGACACTCCTGACTAGGTTGCGTTTCCCTGAGCATTTCTCAAGTCGCAGTGAATAACATGAGCTTGCCTGTCTGAAGGCAAGTTCTGATCCCTTTTATCAACAGTGCAGCACCAATTCCCTTTGGTGACTATCGTCTCTTCAGAGCACTTTAGTCAACTTTGTTCTGGAAATATGTAGTTCACCTCTTTGTGCTTTATGAATATGGCACTTTTAATTTTGTATTAAATGACCTGAAACTGAACTACAAACATAAAGATTAATATTTTGCTGCTGAGCAGTGTGGCTGCAAGTGATCATATTAACTTACAACTTATTCTGTTGCTGTTAGTCTCTGCTATTTGAGCCATTCCTTCTGCTCTTTGTCTCTGTCACAACTGCCTCTCTTTTTGTTGGTTTATGCTCCCCCCAAAATGCATTTTAAAAGCTCTTCTATTCACTGTGTTTCTCAGAGTTCATAAGTATAATAATATGTATAAAAAGTAGGACTGTACAACTTATTACATCTTTTAAAGTTAATGAAAAAAAATCCAAACAAACAAAAACCACAAACAAACAAACAAAAAACCCTAAGAAAACCCAAACCAAACAGAAAAAAAGGAAATTTCAATTACAAGAAATTGCAATAGAAGGAGCATTTTTACAGTATGCATTTCGGTTCACATACTGGGAAAAAAACCAGACTAACTAACAAGCACTAAGACTACAGCAAGTTTAGCCTTGAACTTTTTGAAGTAAATAGCTTCCTAGTATTTGGACTTTCACATATATTTTGCAGCTAAATTATAGTGACAATCCATTTCAGCACTTCTATCCCTGTTCGCTATGCTCTAATAAGAAACAATTGGTTTATTTTTATGGATAAGTGTTTGCAGTCATTTAGTCCATAACACTGACTATCCCTCTTTTCAGGCATTATTGAAATCCAAACTAAGCAGCCCAGTCAAAATGATCAGTTAACCAAGTGTTACAGGGTGTAGACAAGCTGTTACATGTTGGAAAAGCAACTGCTCACACAGGCATTAAGTACGCTTGTATTATGATATCTTGTAGCAGAAAGCTAATAGTTCTTACAGCTGTTTATTGAAGCTGTTTATTAAAGTGGCTACCATGCAGTGACTACTGAGAAAACAAAAATAAACAACATTTTTAAAAATACATACAGCTTAGAACCATAGGCAGAGTTTTGTCAGTGTTACCTAGTCACCTGTTTTCAAATTTAATAAAGTCTCTCCTCTCAGGGGAGCAATTGATTCTCCCATGCCAGCTTCTCCTTGTTAATAAATTCACAGTGGAGGCTATTGGATTAACTACAGTGGCAGGAGGAACTGCAGGAGAAAGTTGTGCCCTAGAAAAATTGTGGAGCCATGTCAGCAGGACTGCCTCTTGTTGGTAAAGCAAAAATTTAAAAAAATAAATAAAAACCCCAGCAAAGTACAGGGGTTTTACAGAACCACTGATACATGGGTCTACAAAAGACCTTCTCACAGTCCACAACTTTTAATTTCTAGTCAGACATGAAGGTCTGCTAACTGTTTTGAAGGGATCTGTAGGAGGAAACCAAGATCAAGTCCTGCATACTCTACATCAATAAAGCCTATGATATTTCTGTATCTCCAGTGGAATGTTCTAAGAGCCCACAAATGAAAAATAGTTGAAAATTTCTAGTTTCAGCCCAACATTCTGCATTGTCAGGGTCCAATATCTGTCCCATCATTCACAGATGTTTGTCTAACCTGTTCTTACAAAGGCTTGACAAGACAGAATTCTGCAAAAAAAGTTTTGAAAAGTGCTGTAGACAAGCATCTGTTATTCATGATAACTACATGGTTTTTGTATTTACATAAACCATTCAAAGCTATTTATTCCCTTCAAATCTACAATAACTGAAAGGAAGTGGAAGCACTATCTGACCTGGAAGACAGCAAAGTGAACATGTAAAAGTCTACGTGCCTGCAATGTTCTCAAGCATATGGAAACATGTTAATTATAATGAACATTTCATAGGAAGATTTTCCACTGGTCTTTGGAAAAAAAACTGGTGCAAAGCAGATGTTGAGGCATGCCTACATACAAAGTGAGGGCTGCAGCTAGGTGCAGAATCACAGCATCCATGTATTTATCTCAGATCCTGGGATAAATATTTCCCTGGGGTGACATAGCTGTTGGAACCCAAGCTAACTTATTTAAAGAGGATATGGTATCTAATCAGCTCCAACTTTTCATTGCAGAGCCCAGGTGCTGTAGTTTGGTGGTCAGGTTCATTCTTTTAGAATGTGGAGGTTTCAAGACTTTGTTGCAGATTAGTTCAAACAGAAAGTAGAATTTTGCCTCCATTTTCTCCTATCCCAAGGCAAGTTGCTCAATTGTTGAACTCTCTCAGACAATCTTTTCTTGTTTTCTGTACTGGGATAGAAATAAATACTAAGCATTTTTCAGACATATAATTTTTATTTTCCAGCCAGTTCTGCTAAAAGATGATACCTCTTCTTTATGAATTCTGCAGCCACCTGTCTCTGGCCTAGGTATACATTGAGTTAGTAGATACATCCTTGCATTATATGTAACCGAGAAAAAAAGCAACTGAAAAAGCAACTAAGTCTGGTCTTAACACACATATATATATATAACATATAAATAGTAGTGGACTCCTAAAACTATTCAAGATATTTAACTCATAGATAACATTTTTCATGAGACTAAGAATCCTGCAGCTGTTATGACACAAACTACATGTTGAATGAATAGCTCTTCATTATCTACAACATACTTTCCAGGGGGTTTTTTGTTACTATTTTTTTTTTCCTGTATGTTTTTCATTTTCATTATGGCTCAAATAGTCAACATAGATCATGTATTAAATGAAATCCTTCAAGCATATTTCAGTCTTGTGACATGAAAGGCCTATGAAATATTTGGTATAAACTGGAAAGAGCATGTGATTGTACAAATTGATTTCATAAGAAGTGGATTCAGCTAATTTCCATAATTAGAAAGGGCATAAACAGATCATGTGTAAAAAGACAGTTCTGAAGAGTGTGATATAAACACCTTCTTTTCAAATCAATGCGGTTTATTCAATGAGATTTATTCAATTAGTAGCTCTGAACAAGCTGTGTTTTGAGCAAGTTTCATGTGACAAATGACTGGCAGACCTTTCTGACTTACAAATCCAGGTCTATCATTTTCTAAGAACATTTCCCAGTTTGCTTTCTGTAACCCAGCCCTTCAAATTTAGTGGATATTAATTGCTGTTTCTTTGAAGTGAAAGTTTAAAAAGAGCCTGTTGCTTCTTGTCAGGCCCTTTTATTTTCTCTTCAATAATGCTTATTTTATCTTTTATTCACCTTACTCCTCTGACAACAGCAGCTTGTCATTGTATTTGTGTTGGTTAAGTAAAGTATCTAGGATTTCAATTATTAAACAAAGCCATTTTTAGCATATAAAAGTCACAACAACATGAAAGCTTCCATTTAAGTATATATCATACATAGACAATAGATAAAAAGATAGATAGATAGATAGATAGATAGATAGATAGATAGATAGATAATGTGTACAAAACAACCATTACTGTGATTTCATTGTGATATGTTTAATAGTCAATGTTTCAGAAGGTTTTTCTTCTACCTAAGGAATTAATCAGCCATGATGCTTTGATATTGTCCCAATTTGCTGAAGAAAAACTTTTCCATCTTTTTCTCTTCCCCCTATATGCAGCACCAATTAACAAAATCCAGGTGACCTCCACTGTGCATTCTGGATGAGTGCAGAAATTACTTGTTTAGCCTGTTCTGATTGTGCTGTAACGTTTTCGTATATTCTAGAGCTCATCTATTCAAGAACAAACTTTAGATTGTTCAGAATTTGTGGGAAGTGTCAAAGAGTTTGAAAGAACCTTGTATTGTGCTTTGGTAAATGTTTTCAGTTGGTTAGATGTACAGGCAATATGAGTATGGGTTGATCCTTTTTCTCTTGTCCTGTAAATGCTTGATATTTCCTCTGAATTGTAAGTGATCTCTTTTCCAGAGAAGAGCCTCAGATGCATAAATTATAGTGGCAGTTGTTTGTTGCTTACTAAAGTCTTTGGGTGGCACACTCTGCATGTAAACATGCCAGTCTTCACTAAGTTGTTCCAATAATTCTGAGCTGCTTATTTTACCTTCAACTTTTGAATTCCACTTGTAATTATAATTTGCAGTTTATCTTATCACAGTCGATTGGAATCACAGAATAACAGAATGGTTTGGTTAGAAGGGACCTTAAAGACCACCTAGCTCCAACCCCTCCACCACGGACAGGTATATCTTTCACTAGACCAGGTTGCTGAAAGCCACATCCAACCTGGCCTTGAACATTTCCAGGGATGGAGTGTCCAAGAATTTTATGGGAATCACATTCCAGTGCTTCACCAGCCCCACTGTAAATAATATCTTCCTTATATATACTCTAAATTTCTGTTTAAAGCCATCTTTATCCTTAGCTCACTACCCAGGAGAGAGGGGCAATACCAACATTCCATACAGGGTTCACAAGCATAACATCATTACATTTGAAGTACTGATACACCTGTTTTAAGTACTTATTTCAGATGTTACTAACCTCATAGCATTTTGCATGCTTTACAGGGACTCATTAGGACATTGTGATTGAAACCCAAGGATTGGAGGGTCATTTTGAGATAATATGCATAGTACGAGAAAAATACTGGCCTATTGCAGCAACAGGTAGAACTGCTCCCAAGAGACATTTGTCTAAGCAGTTCTTTAAAGCTATTACAGCTTCTGATAAATTCTGTTTCAGTGGTTAAAAATCCCTGCCTAAAGAAAGCTCTTTCCAAGGTAGATCTTCCTTGCTGCATTTTACACTATTTACAACAGATGTAGTGAACAATATCCAAACTTTTTGCTACTTACTATCTTTAACTTAATAAAAGTTTTTCAATCTTCATTTTTTTTATACTAAATAATTCCAATATTTTCAGACTTTCCTCACAGGTGATGTTTTTGCCAATGTCCTAGGTTACAGTGTAAGACGTGCCCAAAAGCATTTATTCTTTTACCATTTTCATAAANACTTCACTGTTCTCCTCTGGACTCTTCAGCTTGTCCACATCTCCCTTGAAAAGCACTTGAGATTAGGTATGGATTAGACATCAGGCAGAAACCCTTTACTGTGAGGGTGGTGAGACACTGGAACAGGTTTCCTGGAGAAGCTGTAGATGCCCCATCCCTGGAAGTGTTCAAGGCCAGGGTGGATGGGGCTCTGAGCAACCTGGTATAGTGGGAGCTGTCCCTGTCCATGGCAGGAGGGGTGCAACAGGTTGCTCTTTAAGGTCCCTTCCAACCCAAGCCTTTCTATGCTTCTGTGATGCCATGTCTCATGTCTAATATGCTGGAGCTGTAGCAGTGAAGTGTCTTGTGGATGGAGAAGTTCTGCATCAAAGCACAGCAGTGAGAATAGCAAGCTAATGCTGTTATATCCCACTGCTTTTCCAAAATGCACCCAGCATCACCCCAGAGAGGATCTGTTGTCAAGAGGGTTGACAACCCTCTATTAAGAGGCCAGAGAGAAGAAGTTCATCTCATTTGTGTGCATGGAGAAAGGAACTGAACACAAATCTCCCACATCCAGTGTCAGTGTTCTGACCGTCAGTATCAGACCAAGGACAGAACTTCTGTCTTTTGCAGTCTGGCTCAAGACGACAGGCTCTCAGAGCAACCTCAGCATCCTCAGGGTGCTCACCAGAGCAGGACCAGTGAGTATAAAGAGAAAAAACTTACCCATGAGACAGATAGGATTAACTTACCTGTGAATTCTAACATGTTTTAAGTTCAACCACGACACAAAACTGCTAAAAATGTTTCAAACAGATGGAAATAGAGATACAGGCGCCTAGGGACTGCAAATGACTAGAACTCGTCCTCTGTGTAGGCCACATAGCACAAAGCCACATTGATATACTCGTGTTTTCATTGTATAAAAGGTTATATTATAGGCATTAAAATAAGAAATTCATTATTTTAACTCTGAGAATCAGACCTATCACACTCAAATCTATTTTTCATAAAGAAAAAAATAAAAATGTCTGCAGAAGATGGAGACTTGGAAGCCCGTGATTTAAATACATAACAGTAAAGCATTTCACAAGGTAATCTACAAATGCAGCTCCCTTCAATGAATGTTGATGGTTAAAATAAAGTCATTTTCATTATGGAATTTCTGGATAACTTTATTGCAAATTTACAATTTATGTTCATATTACAAATTCAGGCCAAGTTATAGATGCTGTTAAAATCAAAGAGCAGATCAGCCAACATTAAATTACACTAGTTCCAGGGCATAGCTTTCCTATAATGTTGACCTAACCTGACGGAGGTGAACAGGGAGTTCTGTCAGCTCCTGTAAGGTTTTTAGTAAGTTATAGGCTTGTATAAAAACTGCCCATGAGGAAATGAATTCTGCTTTGATACAAAAGCTCAAACTGTAGGCTGTGGAGCACTACAAGAGTTATGGTCTACAGCAGAGGCAATTTTATTCAGAGCCAGATTTTTCCACCCCTCCTGGTTTCTTTAGGGCCACATCCTGGGATTCATTCACCTGACAAAGGACAACAGGGAATTAACTAATTCTTCATGTAAATCTAATTTTATCAACAGCCAAGATCAATTTGGATCAAGTTTTTGACAATTCTGACAGTCCCATCATGCAACACCAGAAGTCCATTTCAGGCTGTACAAAGGGCAAAGGCAAAGTCTACCAGAGTTTGATTTTGGAAAGGTTTAAAGGTTTTTCTAAAATATGCTGCTTTTTGATAAGTTATTTAGGTTGGTGTTGTTGCATAAAACCACAATGTCTCTTAAACTCTTAGGGTAAAACCATGGTTAAGCAGCATCTTACCTATAACCCTCAGTGTGGTACTTCACCACTGACAGTGCTCAGCAGCACTGGGAACTGCCAGATTATCAAGGAGGTCCCTCATCATTAAACTGCAGAGGTTGCTCTTGACTGACTCCCTTCACATCCACTCCCCCTGCCACCTGGAAGAAATGCTCCGATAGGAATAATTTAGCCAAAGGATGGGTCATAAAAGGTCACTAATGGGAAAGAGTGGTTTTTAACTTAATGTTCTTAAAATTACATAGATTATTAATTATCATGGAGTCACAAGCTTCATTCAAAAAAGACTTGATGATTGGTTCAAAAAAGGAAGTCACTGCAAGATTACCAAGGAATTTATAATGACAGAATGTTATCTGGTATTACAAAAGGACCACAGACCTCAGTACCAAGGCCTTTGGGAGGTTTCATTTTCAGTCTGCTCCTTCTCAAAAGAGAATCAGTCTGCTAATATTGCTGAGCTTCTCTGGCAAATGTGTTCATCAAATAAATAATTTACATTATAAAGGCATAGGAAAATAGATGCAAAAAAGCCATCAAAGGCGATGTTTTAATATAGTCTTTCAATTTAAAAAGTGGAGACAATGAGAATGGCAGTTTTTCCTCTCTCAAAGCCTATGTTAATTCCTATGCAAACATCCAAAACTACCTGTGACAGCAGAAATGCTCTGGAATACAATGACCCTTTCAACTGTGCATTAGGAAAAGATGTATTTAGAATGAAGTTATAACCAGTTCACAGGGACATTGCTGTTAGCTGCCAACCAAGACAGCATTCACCCTGGCTGTCCTGGTTTTCTCATCTACGAGCCAATATGAAACCAAATGCTCAGTGAGCTGAATGATTAATTTGTGCTGTAATTCACAGTCACTGCATGATACTATCTTGTATATATTATTTCAGAGAAAGAAGGAGGGATGTCATTGAAGTTATGAAAGTTCTTAACTGCAGAAGTTCATTCATCCTCTCTTTCATCATTTGCACTACATGTAGCTTTGTTCCAAGACAGATGCTGAATAAATGTCTAGACCCAGATAGATCCATGCACAAGTGTACCCTGGCCTTTCTTCTGAACCTGTAAGAACAGTGTCTTGCTGAGGCATGTTCAGGACCAGATTTTGTAATGTTTTAGTCTCTCTAGAATTAGAAGCATTACCATGTGCCCTCATTGCAATACCAGTACTAACTGGATGAGAGTTATTCTCAACTTCCAAACCAGGACTAGATAAATTTCAAATCCCCTTGTATAACACATCCTGGTTTTCAGTGTACCAGATTACCACTTTCAAAGCCTTTCAAAACTCTCAGCCAGCATGTTCATTGCTTTTTTCCCCTATCAGATCACACATCATCCACTACTTCCTCCTTCCTCCTGTGGATGTCAGCCAGAACTGCCTGTCAGATTTGTTCTCCAATAAGCCTCACACTTATTTGTCTGTCTGTTCATGGAATAGCTCACTTAAAAAAAAAATAAAGTAATATTGTCTTTTTATAGCATCTTTTTATAACAACATATTTCTTTAATAGTGTAGTAGCTAGACTTCCTGCACAGGGTGGGGAAACATGCTTTTCTGAGGTTTTTCTGTCAGAAAAGCATATTTTGCATTTTAGGAGGAAACTCTAAAGGGAAAAATAGAACCAGATTCCCTCCTCCCTGTCTTTTAGTCTATGACTTTTAAAATACTTGTTGTTTGATTTCCTGGCTCCAGGAGGAAAGATGGAATGGAGCAGGAGTACATCCTGGGTGAGGACATTGAAGAGCATATTGGTAAGGACAGTCTCTTGAAAGATGAACCCAAAGCTCCCGAATCTGAACACAACAAAGACCCTAACAGCCACATTTTCTAGGATTATGTTGGAATCAGCAGGAGGCTATTGCAAAATATAGATAATGGCATGACCTTTCTGTAGCTTACTGGGCAGGTAAAACAGTGGATTCTTTTGATAAAACCAGGGATTGGCAAATGCTGGAAGGAGAGAGGCCTATCTCCAGGAGCAGGCTGACTCAGTAGGAGTTGCTCTGTGTGTGTGTACCTTTAACTAGAATGTTAAGGCTGAAAGGAATAAATTATAGCAAATTAAACCAGGATAAGCTACTGAACAACCTACCAGGGAAAACCTTCAGTGTGTTGGATGTCTGTACCTGTGCTAGTCATCAGGTCTTTTTTTAAGAAAAGGTTGATCTAACCTAGTTTATCCATCTATTCTAGGTAACGGACTGAAACTTACAAGTGTCTATTTTTCTCAGTTTATAAAAAAAGACTAGAAAATTAGGTGAGATGTAAATATCTACCTAAAGTCAAATAAATAAATAAATTCAGAATAACTGAGAGTATGCTGTATTTTTTTTTAATGTCTAAAACTTTCTAGGAATCTTTGTGAAGTTTATTAGCTCCAACCAGGAGCTGTCACTGATACAGAAAGTGCCAAAGTACTATTATGCAGTAGATGCTTGATGGTCCATTCTGACCTCATCATTTATGAATTTATGAGTCAATAATTGAAAAAAAAAAAAAAGTAGTTCAGACAATTGGTATAGCAACACAATAACAAGTGTCAGACAGAAAAAGATTAGATGCTGATGCCAGGCTGATGGCTGATGGTTGCAGACTGTAGTAATCAGTGTGGTTTTACTATGTACTACATCTTTCAGATAGGCAGATGGCTTTTTTTCCCCAATATCTTAATTTTGGCACCCTTCTCCAAGTTAACGTTTAAAAAGAATTAACAGCAGTAATAATAATAGTAACAACAACAAAAACAACAATAATAACAATATCATCAGTTCTCTTTCTCCATGCCCTGTTGCCATTAAAAATAGATGCACCTACAAAACTTTTATAATCATTGTTACTGTTAGTAATACCAACCCAATTTTGTAGTAATCCTTAGACTGAAATGGGTGGGGGGGTCGTTTGCTTTTATCATTGCAGGAATGAGAGGTGAAAAACTAAGATTCTCTTTCTGATATAAAAAACTGTGTAACACTGATTGACAAGTCAGTTTAGCACTGAACACTGAGGTATTTTTGTGCTACTGCAAGGCAGCTGTAAGAGTTCCATTTATCATTGTCTAGAAACTGCTGTTAAGTTCCACACATGGGAGCTGCTGCAAAACACCTGGTCTGCTTGAGGAAATGTCTGCGAAAATTTTTCAGGAGTGAGATCTATCATCCTTATTTACAATTAGGAGGTGGTTGTTTTTCCTTCTTTGGAAAGCTTTTCATCAACACCACAGCATGGTAGAAGCATATGAACAGTTTAAAACACATTCATAGAAATACACCCACATCACAGTGTGTATGATAATGCAGGTTGGAAGGGACCTCAGAGGTCTTTAGTCCAACCTCCCGCTCAAAGCAGGGTCAGCAAAGAGGTCAGACCAGGTTGCTTAGGCTTTAATTTATTTATTAGGTTGGTTATTAGGTTTCCTGGCTTGAGGAAGAATTCTGGAGAAATATGGGCTTTTTTCACATGTCTTTTTGAACTTTTATCCACAGTCTGTCTGTCAGCTGCTGAGGTGTACTGAAATTTCTCCTTTGCCTGCAGGCATAGTAATAACTTCAGCAGTGAATTATTGAAAATATTTTCTGTTTTATTACATTCACTGTTTATTATATGAGAGTCAGTTAGTATTAATAACAAGAATAATAACAATAATAACAATACTGAGAAACAATATATAAAATATTAATAAAAATATTGGAAAAACAGGAGGGTGTACTTATTTCTTGTGGTATTTTTAGAGGATTCTAAATGCAGACCAGGAAACTCAGGTGGTAATTTTTTGTTCCAATTTGTAAAAATCCAGTTAAAATGAAAAAAAAAATTAAAAAAAAGTAGAAACCACTATCAATAATCCTATGTTGAAAATATTGCATAGAATATACAGTTCAAAGGGTGTCATACCTGTAATGGTAAAAGTGGCACTTGTAATCCTTGCTGTTAAAATAGTTCTTACACCCCACAGCATTATCATGAGAGAAAGGATCATATTAGGCACATCACGTCTCCATATTAGTAGAAACAGATTTTCATAACTGCCCAAAGGAACTAGTGCTGCTTAGCCTTTTTTAATAATTATAATTAATTTTCATCTAAAGGGACATTATTTTGCCCAAAACGTCCTCTGTTTTTCTTAGTTTCACATAAGGCTACATGCCTTGCTTAAGAGTGCTGGATATAGCTGAAGTGTATTTATGGCATCTAATATAGAAAGACCCTTCCATTTGCATATTTATTCGAGCATTTCATGAATTAAACATTGTGCAATACAAACATCCCCATTTTACTGTATTCTTATAGTTCATCACAAATAAGCTAAGACTTACAGTGTGTTGTGTATCATTAAAGTGATATTGGAAGCGAAGAGGGAAATGTAATCTTGACCTTTTCGTATTCCTTCAAACCATAGGTAAATCAGACTCCTTATGCCAAATAGCTGACAAACCAGTTTTTTCATTTCCACTAAATTTTCCTTGGAAGTGTTAAGTGTTTTATATCATTTGTTAAGTTAAAACCCACCAGAAAAACAGTGTTCTGGTGTAGCTACAAGTAAATGCTGGTTTTATTAATCTCAGACTATTGAAATTGGGATTCTCTGGTGTAACTTCGTAGAATATAAGAGACTTTCACCAAAGCATTTTGTGTATTCTGTATCCAAGATGATTTGTTGTTAAAAATGTAAAACTTGTCAGGTATCTCTTCTCAAATTTCTGTAAATATGGTGAGGAAGCTCTTGTGCAGAAATCTTGTGAATGGTGCAGTGCAGATACTATCAGGACAGCACTATTGCTCTTACTCCTTTTTCAGTCTGAATTTGCTTTTTAAAAGGTGATTCCTGTGAATATAACCCAATGTAGGTCAAATATCAAAAATAAGAAATAAATTGGTTTGATGAATGAATGAAGACAATTTTATAAAGGTTGGCAATATTTAGCATATGTTATCATTCAGTGCCATTGCTCAGTTTAAGCAAAGAAAGGGCTTTAAATGTATGACACTAGTTTAGTAAAAAAAAAAATTAAATTTAATATCAGAAATGTCCAGAATATTAATCTTTGCAATATGACAATTGGTTTTAAGTGCTGTCCACATATACAGTCTTTTTGGCAGAATAAGAATTAGTAATTCCTAAATTGTATTTGCATGGGAAATTGCAACACAAGTGGGAAGAAAAACAATTACAGATTCTTGTTAATTAAAGTTCTAAAAATGAATTAAGCAAATAAACCTCAAAAGGCTTTTTAAGCTCTTTCCAAGATTTCTCTACAGTTTTTAATGAGCATTTTTGAATTATTATATCTGCATTAAAGGCAGAACTTTAAAAAAAAATCAGCATATATATTGTCATACTAACAAGATAATAATTAATTTTGCTTTAGCATAGAAAAATAAAATATTTTATTGGGATCCTAATTCAAGATTATATATTTTACACTGTAGGTAGTAGAAAAGCTGAATAAATACATAAAATCAAAGTTAGGAAGTTAAGTTTAATGATCAGCTTGGAAATATTAGCAATAAAGATCAGAAGCACAACAGTTTTAATGAAACTATTCCAAAAATGTAGGCAATGAAACAAAACCTTTCACAGTCTTGTCAATCTCAGCAAATACGTTCAATCAAAAAGTAAATTATAGAGAATAAATGTATGTTCATGTATAGATACAAGTATTCTTTCTCTGTATGTTCAGAATGTCATGCTTGCCCTTTTTTTTGATATAATTGACATAATTTATATTGATGGAATGTCAGAATTCAAGAAAACTCCAAACCAAAGCAGAAGTTGTTTTCCATGGCCCTGAACATTTCTATTCATTGCTCTGGGTCCCAAAAAAAAGTGAGAATTATTTTCTAATTCCAACATATTTTAGTAATTGACAAAGAACTGATAATATATTTTCTATGGCTGAATATGTCAGAGATTCAACAGGGCATGTAACAATGTAATGGATTAATAACTTATTTCATAAGCTATTTACCTAAGATCATTTGATTAAAGCTCACTGGAAGCTTTAATAAATTAAGTAACTCTAACAGCCCACAGGTAAGATGGACAAGGACATTAGGTAACTCCATGCTCCTACTATAACATGTAGAGGAAAGTTTATTAGAATTGGGAATATAATGGAATAGAGCATCTTCAGTGAGACCTGACCTTAGCAAAGCCTCAGCAAGGTGTTCTTCGGGGCAGCCCCTACCAGGCTGCAGAGGAGCCTCAGTCCCAGGTGGCAGCAGGAAACAGAGGAACAGAGGAAAGTCCCCAGAGAAAGCAGCAGCTTTAAAGGGAGAAGAGTAAAATTTGAGTCTGAAAAAGCTGGAAACTCTTATTTGCTGTGTATCCATATGCACTTCCAGACCTGTGGGAAGTGCAAGATGCACTTGCATAGATACACATGCATGTGTATCTATGCTTGAGATCTTTGAAACAGTGTAAGACAAATATACTGAGGAAAAGGGAAATATTTCCACTAAAATTACTCACAGAGAATAATTATGCATCCTAATGAATTGCAATTTCTCTTTTTTTACTCAGTCCAGAAAGTATTTTGTCATCTAAAGAACTAAAGAAATGTGAACAGCCCTGAAATTCTGGAGGACAGAAAGGCAGCACCACTTGAAGCCACTGCAATAACATTGAGGATTACTAACAGAAACATGGTTTCTTGCTTTCATTCCTGTGTTTGATTCTCACCATGTACACAAGAACATGGTGATGAGTAAATAACTTGTCTCAAGTTTCTGTCATAAACCCTAATTTCTTGAATTAGCATATTCTTATTCCTTCCTAAGTAGTGCAGTCTTCTAGACAGGTATAATACATACATCAGCAGTTGTTTTCTGGTATTGTTTGTTGACGTTATAGTAAGGAGAATAATGTGCAAACAGCATCTGTACAATACATTGTCTCAGTAATATCTGACATGAAACATTCCCAGTTCCAAGCCACGTATTTTTCACCTTGCCCTTATATTATGGCTGTAGCAGTCATACAGCACAGGCATAAACCAACATAAAATATTTACTGGCACTATTTTTTTTAATACATATTTTGTGTAAATCCTAGTTCTGCCTGAAAGAGCTTCATCAGGAGCCAAAAAGCAAGTGCACAGCAGCCACTATGAAGTGCTCTCTCTCTGTATGTCTGTGTCTCTCAGAATAACAATTATTTTCATTCTCATTGAAGCAGTTTCTTAAAGAGTTGTCAGTTGGCAATAGATTTGATCCTCTGACTTCTGTTTCTTTAGTAATTAGCAATTGCATACGGAGCAGTTCATAGGAAAGTCCTTCCAAAGTAGTCAGTTGGATTCTACAGAAATGTCTTTATTCCTACATATAAAATTTTACTTTAAGAATAATCTTCCAACTAGAGTATTGCATTATTTCCAAAATCAGAAAAAAAAAAAAATAGTTAGAAGGAAACAGATGAAGTCTTCATGAACTTCATGAGGTCGTCAGAAGCACAGGTAAATAAAAATTAACACCTTTTAATTAGCTAGCATACTGTCCCATAGGAAAGACCACTGCAACCCAACAGAGAGAAAAACAAAAAAGCATAATTTAACAAGCTTTCTGCCTTCTTCTCTGTGGTGTTGAAAGCACAAAATCACACCCACCCTTGTAGTGGTAAACCAGTAAGTATGGCCTCCACAGAAATGTAATTGTTATTTCAATTATACATTTAAAAGACAATAAAATGCCAAGTCCCTTTTTTGATCATTACCTGTCAGCTTTGTGTGGTTTTATCACATGGCCTCCAGTTTCATGAAAAACAAAACAAAACAAAGACAGCCAACAGCAACAAAAAGCCCAAAACAATGCACACACAACAACAAGCCTACACATCAACAGCTAAAGGGAAGTCATTCATCCCATAATTGCCCTGGCCTCAAACAAGCCATGAAGTAGTGCACACAATAAAGGCAATCTGTCCTCTTTTAAAGGGAAGTTCAAACAGCTGCCTTGAGTTTTCTATTGCATATTCAAAGTGATAATGTATGAAATTATTAACTTCTGCACTGGGGTTTATGGCATTACGAACCCCCCATCAAGCAAACAAACTAACGATGTGGCTGGTTTTAAGGATTGCTTTGTTAGAGACTTCTGGGTCAATTGGGCTTTCAAAAAGAGCTTGGATACTTGAGACATTTCGGAAGCTAACTTAATTGAAGACGGATGGTGTCTGACATCAGAAATGCCCGTTTTCCTTTCTTTGCATGTCATTCCCCATGTCGATTTGTAAGGATACCTAAGGGTTATATGCCAAGCTACCCAGGGGAGAGACTTTTTGGTTATTTGACAGCAAGCGTGGCTCAGCTATAAGCCAGTAAGCTGCACAATTCATCAGGGGTTTGATCCAAAGCTTGTGAGAGTTAATGAGTCAAAGCTCCTTTGACTTTATTACTTTGGGTCAGAACCACTGCAAGTGTCACTACAGCCATACCTTGAACCTGCCCAGAGAGCATGGGTTAGGCTAAGACTTCTCAGCTTCTAGTTTATTTAATAAAATATTTTCTGCAATTCTTTCCTTTCTAAAATAAACATCAGTGTTCACTATATTTTCTGTGCTTCTCTTGCCCCCTGCCAGCCACCATGCAAATGTTATCTTGTTGCTCAAAGGTGTTGACCTCTTCTTTGCTCCTCCTCCATCTTCACAGTTCTTTCCCCCAAGAATCTGAAATCATTAAAGCATAAATAAAAGGTTTTCTTTTCCCAAATCAAAGTTCACTGGATTTTCCTGTCATCCTTTCCTCCCTGTGTGACACAGAACAGAGCTTTCTACTGAGATTTTTGACTACCCAACATCTGTGCAAAGCTTCATGTAGGAAATGTTTTATTCCACTTTTAGTAAACAGAAGGAGTTTCCTTTATCATTGCCATTTTTCATCTTTGATTTATGCAAAGGCAGGAAGCTGATAAAAGATCATAGAATCACAGAATATCCTGAGTCAGAAGGGACCCACAAACATCATTGGGTTTATCAGCTCAGTTGACCCAGTAAGGGCAGTGTCATCCCAGGGACCGAAATCTGAGTGAACGGTCCATTTCTAGTCCCACAAAGGGCCATACATTTCTGGCACAATTTATGAAATCCACAGTCCAGAATAAATTGTGATTGTGGAGGAGCCTTAAGTAACTTACAGGGAGGCTATACCACCTCAGCCTGGAGCTCACCAAGAACCAAGCAGGGAGATGCCCAAGATAACCAGTATGAAATGCTCAGGTTAAAAATGGGCATCTTAAATCCCACTGCTTTGGGGGCACTCATGTGTTCCCCAGTTTCCATTTTTATTGTAATCTCACCTGTGTTTGAATGTCTAAGATGCTCTATTTTCCATCTGTGAGGCATCCTCTCTCCTAACTCTGAAATGGAATAATTTGAAACTTTTAATTCCATATAGTAACTGAAGCCCTACACTTTGCTGACCCATGAATGACATCCAATGGCAATTAAGTTAGTCTTGCCTGTAGTTCCCTGAATACCTCAGAACACATCACTTCCCATTAGACTCATAGAGTTGTTTAGGTTAAGTTCAACTCACATATGTCAAAAAAATTCTTGAAGCATTGCTTCAAGAAAAATAGAGAATCCACTTTATTCCATTATTATTATCAATGGCATTCTGAAAGAATACACAAATTATTTGCCACATTCAGGCAGCCTACATATTTAAACAAACATATGCTAAGTCTGGGGCAGAGTATCTCCTTGATGCTAACACTCGCTTATTCTGGCACAACAGCTGGAGGAATCTCTTGGCAGTAGTCTAATAAAAGCATTACTTAAAGTATATTTGATACAGAAATAACCCACTTAAATGGCTTAATAAAGATTTTATTGATGAATAAACTTTTACATTCTCCTTTGCTGGTCTGACTCCTCTTCAGTGAATAGCTGAAAACAATGCATTATTCTGGTTGACATAACAGGCAGCACGAAATCTGTTCCTGGGAGATTTAAATGACAGGAACTTAAGGGCAGCTCAGTAATTTTAAGGCATGTTGCTTCTAACAGGGACTTACACTTGCAGTGATATAACATCCAATGTACGGCAGAAGCTACAGAAGATGCAACAGTCATATCCACATTATTGGGTCCTTGTGCCTGGGGTTGTACTGCTTCAGCCTGACAAGTGAAAACTCACCCTGCTCCGGACTTAGAGCCATCTGAGCGAGCACTACTCACAGAATGAGCTTAATTGTCTGTGTGAAACAGGCGGGGACATTTGCAGATGTAAATTGAGCACTGCTGAAGGTAGCAGTAGAGTTGTAACGTTCTATAAATTACTTTCGCTGGCCTGGCTCAGCACCCCTCACAGAGCTTTCAGCTTGATTCAACAGGGCTCTAAGCAACCAGGGAAGAAAATTTCTTTTAAAGAAATTTAATGCAGCAGAACTGATTAACTGGGGAACAGCCTACAAACAGGCAGCTGAGAGAATGTTCTCGGCAAGCCAAATAGCCCTGTTATGTTGGTTTTATTAATTAACATCTGGCTTCCTGCCTCTAAATCGGGTCCCCTTCTTTGCTGCTTTAATGCCATGTTTTCACCACTTTTACTCTGAAATGTACCCCGAGAATGTGAGATTAAATCCTTTGGCTGTTCAGCTTCTGAAACACAAGTCAATCCCCTCTAAATAGCATACAGCAACACAGCTCTAGTGGTCTCAGCAAACCTCATTTTCTTGCAGGGACTTGATAAAGAATGGCGAAAAGGAAGAGACAAAGTCCTGCACCAAAGAGAGAAAAATAATTAGTGAAGTAGACAGGGTGTGTAGGAGACAGCTTTTAACTGAAGAAACACTCTCCATCATTAGGAGAGCTTGGGTAGGCATACCAGAGCAGCATTATCTCTGTGGGCTGGGCTCATCCTAAACCGGAAAAATAACTACATGTTATGGTTGTGGTTTTGAAAAAAAAAAACCAAGACCAAACCTTCACACAAGTTAAAAAGCAATGCTGGCCACTGCAAGCTGCTCCTCCAGTTTCTGAATATTGCAGTCCAACCTGAAAAGTACAGGTTTTGGTCTACTCAAAACAAGCAGAGGTATTAAAAGAGATAAACTACATAATACAAACTTTTAATTGATGGTTTTCAGAACACATAGCAGAAACCATATATGTAATTGAAGGCAATAACTTAATCTGAACAGATTAGAACATTCTGCATTTTACAGCTTCACAGTTGCTAGTCTCTTTTAGACTGTGTTTCCTACACACTGATATTTTTTAGTATCCATCTTGGCTAGTGGCCATGTATTTTATTTGATAATTACATTACAACTATTATAAAAGAGGACTTATTTTTAAATTTTAATTGATCATCTTGTATTTCTTTGTCTGCTTTTCTTCCACTTAGTTTGTCAGGGATGTATGTTTGTTGGGTCCTGGAAAATATTTCTTTGGGAGTGACTCTGTTATATTGTATTCATTGTTCCTCATAATATGCTGCCTCTTTGGGAATTTTTATTAACCCTTAGGCTATCTTTGATTTCACAAAATGCTTTGGTGTTTAGTTCTTCTCATAGTTGCTGGTCTCTCACCACATATTCTGTCACCCAACAAACTGCAAAATTAGTGACCATCTTGCCAATAAAAGGCATCTTTATTTTAAAAGAGCTTTTCTTAACATGTGCAATTGCATCAAGTGATAGAGCATGCTCATCAATAGGTTCACATAACTTGTCCCCAAGTGACATGTTTACTCACTGCTGAGCCACCAGTTCATCGGCTGTAAGATTAGTAGAGATTTAGAGAAAGAAAAATATATTCTGTTAATGCTTCCCAAGTAATGTTTTGTAGTTCAGTGTTACTAAATCGGCTGCTTTTACAGTGCTAATGCACAAGTTGAAGCAGCTTATTAAGTGTCGGGAGGCTGATTTTATTCAGTGTGTAACAGTGTACTGTGCTGGTTTCTTCACATACAAGCATTTAAAACTCTGCTTTGGTAAGACCTGAGCTGATCCCACTTTTTAAAGAAGTCTGCATACGTCATGGTTTTAGTCCACTTACTGCATTGCCTAAAGTGGCAGCTGATGTCATCTGATGAAAAGAGTGTTTCTGGGTCATGTGCTCAAGGCTGCGCTTCGCCGTGAGCAGAGCTGTAACTGTGATAATCTCCTGCTGTAACAGATAAGAAATCTATTACTGACAACTGCACATGAATGCAGAAATCAAGGGCCAGCACACGTTCTCACTTCAACTGGTAGAAATTTTCCAGTGATTTTATTGAGCATTAAGTATAATTAAGAGGAAAATAGTTAAATATTCTTGTGAATGGAGCTCCAGCATTTTTGGCTCACAGAATCCAAAGGGAAAGGATTATCTTGATGCCTTAGGTTTTANCCCAAAGCATCAATCTCATCTTTCTTTGGGCATCTTAGTGTTATGTTTATAATCTAAGTTAGTCTTTGTTTCCCCTACAGTCAGTGGGAAGAGGCAGGTAATGTAGATGAGCCCATTTCCTACACGGTTTGACAAGTGAGCACCAGCCTATATTGGCTGCGCAAGATCTGGACTGCTGAAGTTGACATGAATTTCATGTAGTGTTATGGATTTCTAGGAAATGGATGAGATAATGAAATGCAGTTTTGAGGGATGTCTTACTTCTCTGTTATTTTCTTTCTTGCTGACTTCCTTCATAACAATAAAACCTACGCATTTTCAGATGGGCCTACATTTTCTCTAACTGATCTCTGTGTGGGAGGTCTATGCCAGACAGTACTCCATGTAGCCTCTAAAATTACTCTTCTCCTAACTGGTATTTGGTGAAAGAAGGCTTGTGCTTCCAGCAATCTTCCATGTGTAACTATTAATTACATTTCATAGCCAGACTGAGGTATGATTTGCATGGTAAGCATGTTGGGGGAGCCTATAAAGACAATGAACCTTCCTGGGTTGTCTAGAAAACAATTTCAGATTTGTCAAACAAGCATTGCCTCTACAGCTGCTGCATAATGTAAACTAAAAGCATTAATTTCATTTTAAGTAAATAAAGCATTTTATACCATTCCTGAGCTCACTGAAACTGGTGGTAAACCCATTTTGACTTCATTGGTGGTCAGGCAAAGTTTTAAAAGTACCTTGCAAGTTTTAAAGTGAAAGGAAGATATTCTGTGGTTTTGGTGAGTATTTTCTTTCAAAATCACATCATGGATGTTATTGTTGCTGAATTTGGCTGAGCATTCACAGTTCTCCAAATTTCTAAGAGAGTCTGAGATATTTTGTCTATTATGACATATCTATCATCAAAGAGAAACTGCTACCAAATTCTGTTTTCTTAGACACAACTATTGAAAAAGTATGCCTACTTATTAGTTGATGAAAACAATTTTCTTTGATTTTCCAAAATCATATTACAATGAGATTCAGTAATTTTCAGGAAGTTAGAATTTATTCTCCATTCCTTTAATCAGGAGCATTTGAAGCATTCAACATTGCTGCCTGCGGCAAGATCTTCATGCAGCACAGGTATTTTGAAGGGCTAGATCTCCTTATGTAAATAAAGTAAAAAATGTTATTTTTCTATTTGTTCATACAAATCAAGAAAAATAACCCAATTGGAAATATTATTTAGTACTTTGTGTACACAGAATCTCCATAGGGCAGTGTTGGCTGGAGGTCTTGTAACTAAGCATGTGCTCATATTAGACATAAAGTGGGATAATAAATAAGCATACTGAATTCAATTCATTCTGTGTGCTCCAATAAAATGCTCTAGACATCAGCACATTGTAGAAATAGACCCAGAACTAGGAAAATAAATGTTCTTCATATTTAATTACCTTCTTAGATTTGTCCCAACTCTTTCACAGCTGTGATAGGTTGCCAGTTTTGGTGCACTTCCAAAGACTTCCATGCCCCCTGAAGTCACACAAGTCCTTAAATACCCAGATAGGAGCAGCTGCACAAGGAGGAATCCAACAGCTGTTCAGATTCTCTGTCCTGCCAGCTGCAAGCCAACACCACTGAGAAAAGGTGCTGGACTGGAGGAGCTGGACTGGAGGAGCTCATCCCAGAGGACACAGTTGCTTCATGCCCCATTAGCCAGCATGGGGATAATCTAGCTGCAGTCGCTCAGGGGACTGAGCACTGAGCAGGGCCAGGCTGGCATCCCTCCCTACCTCTGGGAAACCAGCAATTAAGATGCTTTCATTTTGTTCTCCTACTCTTTGTCTTTAACACATCTTAGATCACAAGCTTTCCAGGGTAAAGCTTTCCTCTTATTATGTGCCCAGTGCAGTAGAATATCAGCATCTCTGCAGCACAACTCAAACCTGAAATTTGCACATCTCTTTGGGAAGGTGAAAGGTCTAACTTCTTCCACTTTGAAAAATCCCTCCTGGGATCATCCAGCAATGATCCACCTTAATTCACAGATTTTTGATGTATCGCTCAGTTTCTTTCCTTTCCCCAAGGGAAAATGCCTCATGTTCATCAAAAAGCTTTATCTTTTTAGAATATAAGAATTATGTTGTTTGGATTTGTGTGGGTTTTTTTTATTTTATTTATTTTTTACTAAAATCCATGTTCTATTGGGAGGTGGGGAGAACAGGGGACTTGCCTATTTTTTTGCTATTTTTCTTTCAATGTTTTGAGATAATAAAAATATTCCCTAGTTTCAACATTTATATTTTTTCCTTCGTTACTACATACAGAAAATATACACAGGCTGTTGCTTTCCTCACTGAGAAATTCAGGCTCTCAACAAACACTGTCAGACATCACTGTGCATAGTTCCCATTCTGCAAAGAGCTCCCAAGAATAGCATGTGACTAAAGATATTAACAGAACCAGGAACTCTGAAGAATAGCTAAGATGTCCCTCACTATTCCTGTGATGGAACATGTGTCCCACTGTTGGAAAATATTAACTCTGTACAATAAATAAATATCCTGGAATTCCTTCTTGCTCTCCACTTTTCTAAGTTTCTTGTTCCTTAAAAATTAGCATCTTCCTTTCATTTAAAGGAAGAAAATGGAATAATATTTTGTTAATATCATACAATGGAATATTCACCAAAGAAGTGAAAACAAATGGTCGAGGAAAAAAAAATCAATCTTTTCTTTCTAGGGAAAGGGTGAAATTGATTGTGAAGAATAGGGTTTCTTTTGAGGGAGGGAAAGCAGAAGAGTGTGGCGGTTTCTTGATGTGGGTTGACCTGATGCTGGAGAAAATAAAGAAACCCCTTGCAAATAAATATCCCTTTTCCACTATTCCTTATAGCAACTTCCAGTACCTAATGGGGGGCTACAAAAAACTGGAGAGGGACTTTTCACAAAGGCATGGAGTGATAGAACCAGGGGGAATGGCTTTAAGCTGAAAGAATGCAGTTTGAGACTGGATATTGGGAAGGAATTTTTACCATGAGGGTGGTGAGGCACTGGCACAGGTTGCCCAGAGAAGCTCTGGAAGCCCCATCTCTGGAAGTGCTCAATACCAAGCTGAATGGGGCTCTGAGCAACCTGGTCTGGTGGAAGGTGTCCCTGCCCATGGCAGAGGGGTTGGAACTAAATGATCTTTAAGGTGCCTTCCAACCCAAGTCATTTCATGATTCTACTTTTTGATAACTCTTATCTAAGGGACAGGTTGAGTGGCAACAAAGTTGTCATTCGGTCTCATTACCCACTGTGTCCAAATGTGAAAGTGAGAGACTGCAGCAAGCAAAAACTGTGCTGTTAAGCAATGCATTTTTCTTTTATCCCGGAATGAACAAAAATGAAATGTTTGGAACTGGAGGTCATCTACATCAGTGGGGTGATCCAGGGTGTATTTTAAATATGGAAATGAGATGAGTGCTCAGCACAACTGGTTACTGCTTGTCAGCACAGCCCAGGCCATCTACCACATACCCCCAGAGACCCCACTTCAGTTCTGGCATAAAACACAGTAAATTAAAATCCTGTCCTTGAAAAAGATTGAGAACATGAATATGAATATTTGTCAATGAATCAGTAGCCTTTCTGGTAGTTCATTAAATAATCATAACTCCCTTTTACCACCAGTCAATTCACAGCTTTGATCCTGTAGATCCCTGCCAGCAATGAGCTAAAGTTTGCATCTCTTCTACAAGGCTGCTCTTGAATCAGGACTGAAAAGTGTGACCTAGATTTAAAAACCTGAGATCTCTTTCAAAATACAGTTGTTCAGGACTCATCCCAGTACTATAAAACACATATCAAACCAGTTAGTGAGATGAGTAGCCTTTTGAGAGCTAGATAAGACAAATACCTCTTTTCAGCAATCCCTCTGTTGACACTTAGATCACTGACAGCACAGAGAGCTCATCACTGCTTCAAAGGGTAGGGAATCTGCCCCCGAATTTTTTAAATATTTCCTCTCTCACCTTGTTAATTCTGTAAATATGGCTCAAAGGAAATTATTCTTTCTATAAGAAAAGTATGCTCATTTTTAAAATCAGCATGTTCCAGCAAGACTGCAAAGATCAAAATATAACAGCGAGTTTGAGGAAGAATGAAAAGGACACCCAGTGCTGTGCCCTGCAGAAAAACAGGAGGCTTTTGTCTTAGAAAGAGGAATTTAAAAATTCATTACACTGGAAGTGATACAGTGGATTAATTCACTGCCCTTTGGAGACCTGAAACGTATTTGTGCAGTGATTGTGTTTTTCCAAATCCCCAACCCAGCACCACTCATCTTGGCAGGGAGGGGAACAGCTGCAGTGCTGCAGGTCAGTGGGACGAGTATTGGCAGAGGCTGAACGGGGGAAGCCTGTCCAGCACCTGCCTGCGCCATGCCTGGCTTGAGCCTGTGCTATCAGTTTCTGACTTTGTTAAAATCCTTCAAATTCACCACGTTCACAAATCTTTCTGCAAGATAACTGTTGCCAATAGGAGATTGCATTTGCCTTCATGCCTACAGTTTTTCCTTCCACATCTATTTTCAATTTTATAAGAGCAACTGAGGGAATAGAAATGTCGGTTGTTGTGTAATTTAAGTGATAGAAAATGCTTTAAAACATTACATTGTTATAAGTATTTAAGAACTGAATTAACATGAACTACATCAATAAACAAGATCATGCAAATAGTCTCATCAAAGACAAAATCCATTTAATTCATCTTGGACTGTTAAGGAATTTCAATTACAAAGGAATGTCTACATAAGATCTGAGTGATCATAGAGTCATAGAAGAGCTAGGGTTGGAAGGGACCTTAAAGATCTTCTAATTCCAACCCTCCCACCTTCCATAAGATCTGGCTGCCCAGGCCCCCACCCGGCCTGACCCTGAACGCTTCTGGGGTGTGGCATCCACAGCCTCTCTGGGCAGCCTGTTGCAGTGGCTCGTCACACTGAGTAAAGAATTTCCTCCTAATATCTAATATAAATCTCTCCTCTTTTAGTTTAAAATGATTTCTCCTTGTCCCACCCATGTAAAAAGTCTCTCTCCATCTTCCTTATTAGCCCCCTTTAAGTACTGAAAAGCCACAATAAGGTCTCCCCAAAGCTTTCTCTTCCCCAGGCTGAACAACCTCAGCTCTCTCAGCCTGTCTTCATAGGAGAGGTGCTCCAGCCCTCTGGCCCCCTCTGGACTCATTCCAACAAGTCTATGTCTTTCTTGTGCTGAAGGCTTCAGATTTTCAGACCTGATCAGCCAAACCTAGGCAGCCCCCTGGGTTACAGTCATTAAAACACATGAGACTCCAAGACTACATGTCAGAAGAGGTGAAGTGACTCCCTCTTACTGTCCAAAACTGTTTGACCTGCTCAGCGTTGTGTGTCTCTACAAGGGAACTGGGCTGCCCACCTTCACTTCTGTGTAACAAAGGGAGAATGTATGTGATTAGCTTTAAAGATTCCAGTAGATTTGTTTATAAACTGTGTAAAAAATCATTTGATTGCATGCTTTTCTAAAAAGGATACAAAGCCAGTGCAATACTTCTTCTACAGACATTATGGGGTGATCTGTGCCCTCCATTAAACTCACCTCCTTACTGTGTGTAGCTGTGCTGGTTCTACTAGTGCACCAGATACCTGAACCTATTGGTTTAACAAGTGCAAAATTAACAGAAAAAATGGAACTTAGTACCTCTATTCTCATTATCCTGTAGGCCAAAGGTATGACTAAGTCACCAAAAAGACATTATCAACCAGTCAACACAATATTCTCATTCACCAGTTCCCTTTTTATACAAGACTTCATTTTATATATTAAGCATTTGTTTAGGAAACAAAAGACATAGGATTGGAAACAATGTCTGGGAGGAGATTATAAAATATTTGGCTGCTAACAGTTGTGTGTACAATTTGACAGCCATAATCCTTGATCATGGCTTATGAGAGCAATGTTCAGGGAGTACCTGATTGAGATATTCTCAGCTAAAGATGATGCTGAATATAGGGGTTTACTTTCTGGGTACATATGTTAGATATTCAGCTATTGCACAGAAGAAATTAATTAATTCCAATGCAGAAAAAATTGACTTAATATGGTAAAAAAAAAGGTAAGAAAAGAGTTATCTTGAACATGACAACATTTTCAAAAGTTTAACATGTGTAATGGAAATTTTATATGAATTTTACGTAGGTGAAACTGACCTATATGACACTTGCATATTGCAGCAAGAAGCAGTTAAAATGGTCAAATGACTGTGTTCATTCCATAACATTTTTTACAAGCTACAGGCCACAACTGCTGGAGTTGTATGTGCCACTTTTCTCAGCTGAACTTAAAAGAGTAAAGTAATAATTTTGCAGTTTAAGTGTTTATTAGGTCCACTGTTTCTGGGTAAAATCAGAACTTTGCAAATGTTAGTTTCATACTCATAGCATTCATTTCTCTGTGCAGTAATACATATATTTAATGGAGAGGAGGTTGCTATCATTTAGCTGGTGCAGCCAGTAGTTCTGTGCATTTTACAAGATAAGTATTGTTTTCTTTTCCCTCTTTAGAGCAGATTCTAATAACTTTACTCATATCCACAAGTATATTACTTATAAATAATTCCAATGACATCTATATAATTGCTTTTTTTAATGTTATTCTCTGAAAATGGATCAACATTTTATCCTTTGTTTAGATCTTACAAACCACTAAAATTTCAGCCCACAATACTCATATAATATAGTATCACTATAGTTTTTGTGTCATAACCACCAAGTTTCACTGAAGTAAATTAAAGATTTTTTTATCAGCATCCAAAGGATTGGGGTCATATCCTATGCAAACTTAGTCATAGTCTGGCATCTTCAAAAGTACTCAGCTTTCTTCCTAATCCTGCTCCAAATTATGTCAAAGCAAAAAATTCCAGTAATTTCAAAGGAAACACATATAATTAATAGGAAGTGCTTTTGAAAATCTTATATATAGTAAATGTTTCAACTTTAGCACCTGAACTACATCTCACTACATTTATTCACAGGAAATATATATTGAGATCAGAGATGTTTCTGTTAATGATCTTTCAACTGCTCTTTGATACAAATATTAATACAAAGGAGTAGGAAGAAGAGTAGAATAGCCTTGCTGCATTTGTTTGAAAGAAGGCATAAAACAAGAAAAGTGATATTCTGCTCCTGTTTAAATCAGTAGTACAATATCTGCTGACTTCAGCAACTCCAGGATTTCCTCCTAAATGTATTTCAAGTTACTTAAAAGCTTCAGAGCATTCCTTCAATGAAGTAACTTAAAAAAAGAATAAAGTCCTATTTGGATATTAATAGATGACTGTTGCACAAATATCATATGTCATGAAAAATGTAGCAAAAACGTATACAAGCTTGAAAGCACATTTTCCTGAAAACATGTTGCGAGCATATTTCTGACAGCTAATTAAAGTTTTTCCATTCTATCAGTCATGTTTGTGTGAGGTCCAATGAAACCTGAAATGAAATGCATTATGAAGGCTATGCTTTAACAGACAAATTCATTTTTCTTGGTACATCCAGAAGTTAAAATCTTGGTATCATTGAACTCCAGTGGAAATTTTACACTTGAATTATTCAAGTTTCTTTATTTATAAAGCCATAGAGTTAAAACCAGGATATTCTAGGAAAACCCTAGATGCCCTTAGGCAAGCAGATTTTGACCATATTACACTTTATCTGAGTTGAATCTCATATACAGATCAAAATGTCATCCCAATTCTCAACCAAAGCAATTTCTTCCTTACACAAAGCAGATTATTTCTGAAAAGACTGTTGTTGCACAAACACTCCAATGCTCTTACATCTAAGTTTATGCAGGAGTTTTCTGTCTGAGGGCAGTTCCGTTCATGCAGCCATATCCCCTGCAGAATTAAAGGGAAGAACCATCCTCCCATGAAGCCCCAGGCAGTATCTTTCTGCAGGTACATGGAATTAAGCAGATCAATATCTGAGTCTGTACCCTGACAGGAACAACTGTTTCATTTGACAGCATGGTCTATAGCCATGATTCCTTCTCTGTAGGCCACTTGTGGTTTTTTCATAAAATCTCCACTTTTCAAGGCTCTCCATGCTTCATTCACTTTTGATGGAGCTGCAAGATGTGGAAAACTTTCAGGCCTTGGCATTTTTTTTCTGTTCATAAACAGTTATAAAACAGGTCTGTATAAGTAACTAGAGAATGAGAGTGTGTCCTGCAAATACAACATGGTTGCATCAGCAAGAAGTAGAAAGGCAAGGAGAAATATTCCAGTAAAGAAGTTAATTGAATTCAACAGCAGGTGTATCAACATACAAGCCTCTAGGACCAATGCGGAAACATAAAGATTGCTTTAAAATGTAGTAAACCAGCCATGTCCTTTTACTTCAGTTTAGAAACTGTGGGATTAAATGGACACCTGTGGTGCCATAAGAAATCATCCTTACTTCTGATTCATGTGCTGGAGTTGAACCTGATGTGTGCAGAGTATCACTCACTCAGTGAAACAGAGTATGAACTGTTCTCATGAGTCTTCGTAGGTGGCATGCAATTATTCAAGAATGCATAGAAGAATTCATAATGGGATAAAAAGTAGAAGGAAAGAATATCCTTACAAATTGCATTAGGAAGAGATTTACAATTAAATATAATTAACCTATTTTGTGCTATGGCTAGAATATGGTAGTTTTGATCAGACAAGTTAAAGAATAAGCCCAGGAAGACAAATTTTCCTTTAGAAAAAAATTGTTTAGGTCAACAGAACTTGTATTTGTATGGCAAAAAATCACCTCTGTTAAATTTTACTGTAATCACTAAATTTAATTTATCTCTGTTTATTGCCATATTCCTCAAATAATAGCATTAAATATCATGTATTCAGTGTGATATACTATGATGTATTTTAACAACAGTAATGACTTGGATCAATTAAATGTTTATTAAAACTGGGTGTTAGCCAGTGATACCAGAGATGGCTTCCCTTTTTATGAATCGACACACAGACCTCATCAGAGAATAGAGGCTCTTCTGTTTGCGGCTGGAAGGAAAAAAGGAAAACAGTAATGGTACAGAGTCTTCTCTTGATCCGTGTCTAAATCAATGACAACTCTTGCATGACTGCTAATTCTTGCATCAACTGACAGTGCATGTTGGCTAAATCCATATATGTGATAAGATTCTTTCAGAGCATATGAAAGAATACACCCATTAGCCTTTTCTTCCTGACAGTTCGCTGACAGATGTACCATTTGGATTAAAATATTTATTTTAATTGCAAGAAAGAAGAGGTAGCAGTACTTGAACTAGTCATGCCACAGGATCACCATAAAATTACTTCTATTTGTTAATGTCACGTACAAACTGCAAAAGTAACATTAGTAAGTGGAAGCACTTGATGCTAAGGGAATTAACCATACAGTAAAGGAACTTTATGGACAGATCATTAATCTCTGACTGCAAAGAGTTAGACTTGATTTTATGCCAAATATTTGACTCTAAAGACTTTGCCAAATGGCAAAAGCTAAATTATAGAAGAAATACATATTAAAATAAGACCATTTAAATTTTACATCTACTGTGAGAATAGGCAAACACCATCATATTTTTAACATAATCTCAAAATTCAATTCCTAATCCAATAAAAACATCTAATAAAAATTGGCATAAAGTTGTAATAAAATTAATTAATGAGTTGTGTACCACATTATGTTTTCATTTCCAACTTGTTAAAACAGCAGGTTTCGCCACTCATTCTCATGTGCTACATTTCTCTCACTTTTCTTAGTATTGGTGTGTGGGCACAAGAGTAGTTGAAAAATATACCTGTTCTGCTAATAACACCACATGACAATCAGAAAATATTTCATCACAGTGTTTCACACAGAGGAGAAGGAAGAGCAATATTTTTGCACACTAAATGGGGTGAGAGAGGCAGAGGGTTCTTTTCGGGCCATCTACTGTAGCTGTTTAAAATGGCATCAATATTCCTAGGACGTTAAATTTTGACAGAAGATGGAACAGGTCTCTGCCTGGCCCTAGTTCCATGCACAGTTAAAACAGAGCAGTGGTTTTGTTTCCCAAGAGAAGCTGTCTGCAGTGACTGACCCATGGACCTTGGCATCCCTTGGAAGATATCTGTGATGTGCAGAGGCCCTGTGAGCAGCCCAGGCTCCACCCTGCAGAGAAGCCAGGCCAGGGCAGAAAGCTGCCTCATGGGGCAATCTGCCTAAATTGTCCATGCCTAAACTCATGAGCTATCAAAGCCGGGAGTCATCTCTCATCGTGGGAGGCACAGTCACCTGCATCCATATAACTGAGCTGCTTCATCACCTACAGCTACATCCAAGATGTGTTTGAGTCCCTGGCTTTGCTATCCCCCAGACCATGTCTGGCAGCTATTTGAGAGAGCACTACTGGGCGCAGGGTGAAAGCATGAGAACCATGAGCATGCCACAGGTCAGCAGTGCCTGGTCCTACATCCCTCCACACTGGTTAGTCAAGTGTAGCAAGACATAACCTGTAAGCCTTCAGCTTGCCAAGAGGGTGGGAAGCGATTGCACTCAAGGATCCAGCCATTTGGATCCCATTGGCCTGTCTGAGGGTGCCAAATCCCACTCCCCATTTGCCTGTCTGAGGGTGCCAAATGACTGATGGCATTAGCACACTGACCCTTATGCCAGGCTATGTGCATCCAGCAGTGCTTCAGAATCCAGAGAATGGCAAAGCAAGTTAACCAGCTATCAGGAAGAGTGTGGTGTTGCTAAAGCAGGTGCAAGAGGAAATCACCAGTTCTGCTTCTCATATATTACTTTGGCCAATATTGAAAATGTTGCAGAGAACAATTCTTTAACACCAGTAAATTGGAGATTATTAGGTGGCAGGTATGGGACTCACAATGATTGGCACTTATAACTCAGAGTGAATTCAGAAAAAGGAACTCACCTCAATGTAATTAGATTATTTACAGGTGGTTGCTTTCATTTTATCGCAAATAATTGGCATGTTTAATATTTACTTACAGGAACTGCTATGCTAAAACAGTTGCATATTTCTGACAAGGAAAAAAGTTCAATTTCCACGAAGTGTGCATTACAAAAAAACATCTTATAGGGATATTTCTTTACATCAGATTCTTAACAGGAATGTATGTTTAAAAAAAAAAAATAAAAAATATATATAC
Organism: Aleadryas rufinucha; assembly: GCA_013397815.1. NCBI lineage: Eukaryota > Metazoa > Chordata > Aves > Passeriformes > Aleadryas > Aleadryas rufinucha. The sequence continues at coordinate 437,459 of VZTH01002169.1, forward strand.
ATAATTTTAATGTCCATTTCTCAAAGCACTTTATAATACTCTTGTAGGAATCATATTTATTTGTCTTTTTCTGGTAAGGAACAGACACTTAAAAAATGTCAATTTGACTTTTGATATCTGTGATAAACTGTCTATTTTTTTTATCTTTTCTTCTTGTCCAGTGATAGCACAAATTCCATTGTTCTGTAGGCTAACAGAGTAAAGGAGACAGCAGCTTCCATGGCAAGCTTCTCTTTTAAGGAGAGAGGTTTGGTCCTGGGACACAGAATGGGTCTGGCAAAGCTGTAACTGGAACCTATGTGATTCTTGCTTAAAGAAAAATTCTTGATAGATTCTGATTACTTATTTATGCTTGATATTCTAATCATTTGGGTTAGTCTTCCTTGGATTTGGATGGAACAAATCAAGGTTCTGTACTTCGGGACGTTTCTTTGTGTTAAACTAATCTGTTTAGGGACCTGGGGATACATTCAGCTGCCAGAACACAACCGTGCAGTGCCACAGGGCACCTGAGAGGTACAGCACTGGGACCCCTCTGCATTCCACTGGAAACACGGGTGAGATGCCATGGGCTGTACTGATGGCTCCTCCTCAGCTGTGTGTAAGTCCTGGGATGAGAGGTCTCAGTCTCAAACCCAGTTCCAGCTTGACTGCTTTGCCATTTTAAATAAAAATCCGTCTGACTCTGTGCTGGGTTGAGACCTTGCATCAAAACTCAAGACGGGGTCAGCTTGGTTCCAGCTTGCCCAACGTGTATAGGAGACTTGGAAAAGCACAAGCATGGCACTGGAAGTTACCTGCTTGCTTCATGCCATTTGCCTTTAAAGATCCCAAAGGTTTTAGAAATTATGAGCAGGATCTTAAATGTGCAGACTCTACACTGATACACAAACATTTTGGGCTGAATGCTTCCTCCAGAAGCCATAAAGATGTGCAGTGTTTCTAAGGAGAGGTCTGCTGGCAGGGTAGCCCTTTATCAGGAAGAAGTTGCCTACAGTGTGGATGTGAGAGTATGAAAGCAAGAATTGGCATCTCTTCATAAACAGTTGGGTGATAAAGTGCAGTTTTCTATAAGGCTTTCTGTGAGGAAACAGGGCCTGTTGAAGGAAGCATGCTTGTGTGCCTGAGGGACCTGGTAAGCAGTGTTAGAATAAAATGAATTTCTAGCTCAAAAATAATATTACCTGCCAAAGTCACACCCTGAGGTTAGAAATCAGGATTTTTAAACTTCTGGCATTTGTGCTTGCAGAGGATTTACTGGGATTGTGTTATCAAGATTTTCCTGATTTCCCTGAAACCATGAAAATAAGAAGCATGCAGAGAGACAGACAGAGAGAAAGAGAGAGAAATAGCAGATTTTTCCTTGTTTGACTCTGGGGGCTAAAGCCTGAAGTACTGAATGCAGTAAGGTGCAGTGGTGGAAAATGGAAATGAGGAAGGGAATGAAGGCAGGAGGGGAGCATAAAACTGAAAAAACAGCTGAAAGCTTTAGGGAGAGGGATAAGAGAAATAAAGCCGTGAAGGATCAAGTACAAAATAGAAGGGAAGTCCCTCAGGGTTAATCCAGAACCACAAAGTAGCCTTGCTATGTTATTAAATACCAAGTTTTGTGTAAGTATCACTTAAACCATCTCTTTAATGGGATATAGCAGCTGCAAGCCAGGGCACAGTGACACTTAACAAACAGCTGAGGAGAGGAAGGACATAATACTTTCTACAGGGTGAACTTTATGAGTTCATGACGTAATGAACTAAGTCAGAATCTGGCTAGGATCTTGTAGTTAAGCCTTTCAGTCTTGTAAAAAAAAATCTATTAGTTATTTAACAACCCCAATATTAATTTTGCATTTCACCTGGGAAAAATCCTGTGCCCTCTGCCAGCTGACTGCTCTAGCACCAACGTGGACCTAGGTTCAGTAACATCTCCAAGGAAAGAAAAAGCCACTAACATTGTTTCTTCCTGATGTCTTTTATTAGTGTAGTTCCAAGTAGCACTGATCTCAAGGAATGCTGCCAACTCTGCAAGGCATGACAGGGTGGCATGCAACAGCGGTGCATCTCCCAGAAAAGTCTGCCTAAGAGCAAATATGACAAATTCTTCTGCTCTTGGACCTTTGCACTTGTGCAAACCAAAACAGTCTGGGAATGGGTTTCCATGCTGTTGACCTTGTGCTTAAATTGTTGGCTTTCATCTGTCTCAGGATGAAAGTTCACATTATTTCCCTCAGGAATCGACAGCAGTACTTGCACTCAGATTTCTCACAATTTACTCAGTTTGTCTTAATGATATTTATGAGGAAACTGGGAGGAAATATTACAAAAAACAGATATTTTTATTTAAGTAAACACTGGTGACTACTGCAGCTGTAAATGCTGTGCCTACTGTGATGACTATTGACATTTGGCCAAGAGGCAACCTAATTCCAACTTTTATGTTCAGTTAAAATTGCTATTTAAGGACTTATCTTATTTAAAAAATGGCCATAATTAAACTCAATTTGTTCAATTAAATGATGCAGATTTCACATATAGATTTATATCAGTTTAAAACACATAAAGCAGCACTGACTTTCATCCATTCTAGGATGTTATTTCTTTCATCCCATAGATGAATTTTTGGTTAGACACAGTAATGGTCATGCATCAGCATCTCTGAATATTTTTCTAATATTTCAGTTGGCACAAACACATGATACTATACCCTGTAGAGATATTCCACTGCATTCCTACCATATTTTTGGTCAAAAGCTTTGAAATTTTAGCTCTCTTTACCCTAAATAATTTAGTTCCCTTTTAGGGATCAAAAGTGAAACCAGGGTTCAATTCTGAACAATTTGAAATTACCAATAGGAAAAATCTCCATTTCCTAGCCAAGCCTTGCTGGACCACTCACACAAATAAATTCTGTGCCATAGTACCCCACTGCAACCACTACAGATAACATAGCACTGCTTAATGAAATAAATTGCAAAGAATAAATCTGAAAGGATATTCTTTTCAGAGGATTGTAATATCAGATTTGGACTGCTGCTATACCTGGTGGATGACCTCATCTTACATTCTGTACACTTAAGGTACATAAACTCACCTCTAGGTACCTAAATTAAATCACTATCCTACTGAGCCCAAGTATGGTGCTCTTGACTAAAATATAAAGACCAGAAGGGCATCCAGTATTGATCTGAAAACACCTTCAAGTAGATTTTTTCCACAGTTCATCACTCAAATATTCAAATTTAGCTATCCTGTGTTTAGCTCCCAACCAGAATTTCTTTAGTACCACTGTTTTCTCTGAATTTATGCAGAGACTTCTCACCGGTATATCAAAAAGGGTGAGATCCACAATGCTGGTTAGTGGTATTACTCAGACCTTTAAAGTAGGGAGGTCAGCTATCCATGTAACTCAGCAGCACAGAGATCACTTTGCCTGTGGCTCAGGTGCTGGTCTGTTGACCTTCACAGGTGTCGAGGATCCCAATGGTGCTGTGATTTCATGGAGCATTTTAAATGATATAATGACTACACTATTATCAATGGTAAATGCCAGCTTAAAGCCAGGCTACCTGTATAAGCTGAACACATGTCAATGCTAACTCTTTGACAAGTATTTTTTTCCCATCCACAAAGGATTTTTGTGATTTTTTTAAATTAAAAAAAAAAAAACACATTGAGATAGACACCAAAATTAGACTTTATTCATTTGTAATACATTGTTTTGCATTTCCCTGAACATTTCCAGGACCACCCTGGAGTCACCTTCTGTTTAGAATTTGTGATGGTTTAAAAAATAAAACTCTGAATTAAGCAAAAGAGGAAACAATCCAAGTATAGTTTTATTTATCTCTCAAGTCATACAAGTGAAACTCAATTTTACTCATCACAGGAGTAGAAATGTGTTTCCTAGCTTTATAAAAGAACAGAAAAAACACTCAGCTAATGGTTTTAAACTAAAAGAGAGTAGGTTTAGATTAGATATTAGGAAGAAATTCTATACTGTGGGGGTGGTGAGGCTCTGGCACAGGCTGCCCAGAGAAGCTGTGGATGCTCCATCCCTAGCATTGTTCAAGGCCAGGCAGGATGGGGCTTTGAGCAGCCTGGTCTAGTGGAAGGTGTCCCTGCCTATGGCAGGAGGGTTGAATGAGATGATCTTTAAGGTCTCCTCCAACCCACAGAGGGGACCTCAAAGATGACTCTCCAAGTCTAAGATCCAGTGAGATTTTATGGATAATGCAAGCATCATCAAACTTGAAGGACTCTGCCCAAAGAAACTTTATTTTTATTCAAATATATAACAAATGGAGATGCTATTACTCACAGTTCCATGACTGTTTTAGTGAGTCTCATTTTCCATGATCTTTTTGACCTTTATTCACAAATAAATGCAAATAGATTTCCATGTCTAGAAATACCTTACAAGCAACCACACCTTGCTGAGACATTTCAGTATTGAAAAGATTCAGAGATACCTTTTAAAATTCCCTTATTCCTCCATCTTATTGAAAAATGATGTCCAAACTCAGAGTACTGTACACAGAAGAGTATGTTTTTAGATAAGTTTGGTAGCAGAGGGGAAAGGGTTAACAGAGATCCTTTTTAAAACCTTTTATTATCTAGTTATGTGAAAATTCCTTCTGGTCTATTGATGTCCAGTGTTGTATCAGACTGTGTCAATTGACATTTTCTTCATGCAGCAGAGGGTCAATTGTGTTTTTATAACTCATACAAATTTTATTGTGCTATAACTTCATCTATTCCAAAAAACTCATCTCTGAGATACACAAGCACCAATGAGAAAGCAAACAGACTCATTTGCTGGAGATAAGTTGACTTTGATTTCTTTTCATTATGCATTTCTACTCATTATGTTTGTATCCCTGCTCCCTATGACAAATCCCAAGAATTCAAGCAAATATTTTAGAATTTTAAACTTTTTTTTTTGACTAGGTGACTTTTAAAGTTCCCTTCAAACCCATGATTCTATGATTTCCTTTATTCATGGAAGCAGAGATTATCAGAAACTATCAGAATGTATCAGCAGCTTTCAGGTACTTATCTGCCTATTTCAGTGGATATTCTGTTAGTTTTCTATTTTCACAGACTTCCTAACACTTGAAGTAAATATTTCAGTTAAATGTTGAGACCGCTCTCAACTACTATTGATATTTTTTTTTTTTTATTACTACTTGACATCCAGGAAATGAGACACATGGGCAAAAGTGGAAGAGACAGCATGGACAAACCCTTAATCCATCTTTTTTTTAAATTTTATAGCTTGCCTGGCTGCATAATAACATTCTGGACATTGTGAGAATTTAAATGTGCCTCAAAGATGAAAATTTTAAGGCATGAGATCATTCATGGATAAAAGTGCATTTTAAAACAAACATGTTTTCCTGACAAATATTTTCATGAGACAATTAACAGCCCTTCCCTTCACAGTTCCTTTTGAAAATAAGCAGACACTGATTCACTTCCAAGCTGCTGATGAAAAAGAAGGACCCAGAGGAAAACAAAGCAGACACGGACAATACTGTTGATATAAATGAATGAATACATTCCATTGACAATTCAGTTTGTCAGTGAGACTCTAAATAGTCAAAAACCCCAGACTTGCAGGGAACGTAAGTTTCCTGCTGAACTCTGGCATGTGATAGAGAATGAAGATTAATATCTCAAAATATTTTTCAGAAGCCAAAATTACTAAAATNTTGTGATGGTTTAAAAAATAAAACTCTGAATTAAGCAAAAGAGGAAACAATCCAAGTATAGTTTTATTTATCTCTCAAGTCATACAAGTGAAACTCAATTTTACTCATCACAGGAGTAGAAATGTGTTTCCTAGCTTTATAAAAGAACAGAAAAAACACTCAGCTAATGGTTTTAAACTAAAAGAGAGTAGGTTTAGATTAGATATTAGGAAGAAATTCTATACTGTGGGGGTGGTGAGGCTCTGGCACAGGCTGCCCAGAGAAGCTGTGGATGCTCCATCCCTAGCATTGTTCAAGGCCAGGCAGGATGGGGCTTTGAGCAGCCTGGTCTAGTGGAAGGTGTCCCTGCCTATGGCAGGAGGGGTGAATGAGATGATCTTTAAGGTCTCCTCCAACCCACAGAGGGGACCTCAAAGATGACTCTCCAAGTCTAAGATCCAGTGAGATTTTATGGATAATGCAAGCATCATCAAACTTGAAGGACTCTGCCCAAAGAAACTTTATTTTTATTCAAATATATAACAAATGGAGATGCTATTACTCACAGTTCCATGACTGTTTTAGTGAGTCTCATTTTCCATGATCTTTTTGACCTTTATTCACAAATAAATGCAAATAGATTTCCATGTCTAGAAATACCTTACAAGCAACCACACCTTGCTGAGACATTTCAGTATTGAAAAGATTCAGAGATACCTTTTAAAATTCCCTTATTCCTCCATCTTATTGAAAAATGATGTCCAAACTCAGAGTACTGTACACAGAAGAGTATGTTTTTAGATAAGTTTGGTAGCAGAGGGGAAAGGGTTAACAGAGATCCTTTTTAAAACCTTTTATTATCTAGTTATGTGAAAATTCCTTCTGGTCTATTGATGTCCAGTGTTGTATCAGACTGTGTCAATTGACATTTTCTTCATGCAGCAGAGGGTCAATTGTGTTTTTATAACTCATACAAATTTTATTGTGCTATAACTTCATCTATTCCAAAAAACTCATCTCTGAGATACACAAGCACCAATGAGAAAGCAAACAGACTCATTTGCTGGAGATAAGTTGACTTTGATTTCTTTTCATTATGCATTTCTACTCATTATGTTTGTATCCCTGCTCCCTATGACAAATCCCAAGAATTCAAGCAAATATTTTAGAATTTTAAACTTTTTTTTTTGACTAGGTGACTTTTAAAGTTCCCTTCAAACCCATGATTCTATGATTTCCTTTATTCATGGAAGCAGAGATTATCAGAAACTATCAGAATGTATCAGCAGCTTTCAGGTACTTATCTGCCTATTTCAGTGGATATTCTGTTAGTTTTCTATTTTCACAGACTTCCTAACACTTGAAGTAAATATTTCAGTTAAATGTTGAGACCGCTCTCAACTACTATTGATATTTTTTTTTTTTTATTACTACTTGACATCCAGGAAATGAGACACATGGGCAAAAGTGGAAGAGACAGCATGGACAAACCCTTAATCCATCTTTTTTTTAAATTTTATAGCTTGCCTGGCTGCATAATAACATTCTGGACATTGTGAGAATTTAAATGTGCCTCAAAGATGAAAATTTTAAGGCATGAGATCATTCATGGATAAAAGTGCATTTTAAAACAAACATGTTTTCCTGACAAATATTTTCATGAGACAATTAACAGCCCTTCCCTTCACAGTTCCTTTTGAAAATAAGCAGACACTGATTCACTTCCAAGCTGCTGATGAAAAAGAAGGACCCAGAGGAAAACAAAGCAGACACGGACAATACTGTTGATATAAATGAATGAATACATTCCATTGACAATTCAGTTTGTCAGTGAGACTCTAAATAGTCAAAAACCCCAGACTTGCAGGGAACGTAAGTTTCCTGCTGAACTCTGGCATGTGATAGAGAATGAAGATTAATATCTCAAAATATTTTTCAGAAGCCAAAATTACTAAAATTTTTTGGTTCATATATGGTAGAGGGACTTTATTAAACATCTCCTTTTTGATAATGTGTAAATAAAATATTTTGAAATTATTAGAATATTGTTGTATAATATTACATTTTAGAAGTGCAAAACAAAATGCAAAAATAAAATGCATTACATATTATTTTAAGTTATTAAGTAGCCTTCCTTAAATCAAACATAAAATTCAACATCATCATTAACTTTGATTTAAAATAAAATGCCTGTAAAGTCGTTTATGCTAATCTATAAGTTAATAGGACAGCAGTTTGAAGTGAATCCATTAGAAGTACATATTGACATAATCACTGGAAACATTTTTATTTTGACAGAACAGCATTTCACCTCAAAGAGTGTTGACTAACTCTTATGCTAAGAAAACGGCCTAATGTTGGGTTATGCATCATGATAACTCATAAATTCATGGGAAATCTCATTTTATACACACTGCAGACAGCTTAGGACTCTGCTCTGCCTTTGGAAGTGACTCACTGTGACACACACACAGACACATCTGGTATTTATAGTTTCTTTTGTCCCAGCTTTGGTTGCCTTTGCTCTCATGTCAAGTCATAAAGATCCTAGGGCAATGTNTTCATGGAAGCAGAGATTATCAGAAACTATCAGAATGTATCAGCAGCTTTCAGGTACTTATCTGCCTATTTCAGTGGATATTCTGTTAGTTTTCTATTTTCACAGACTTCCTAACACTTGAAGTAAATATTTCAGTTAAATGTTGAGACCGCTCTCAACTACTATTGATATTTTTTTTTTTTTATTACTACTTAACATCCAGGAAATGAGACACATGGGCAAAAGTGGAAGAGACAGCATGGACAAACCCTTAATCCATCTTTTTTTTTTTTTTTTTCTAAGGAGGGGAAAGGGTTAACAGAGATCCTTTTTTTTTTTTTTTATTACTACTTAACATCCAGGAAATGAGACACATGGGCAAAAGTGGAAGAGACAGCATGGACAAACCCTTAATCCATCTTTTTTTTTTTTTTTTTCTAAGGAGGGGAAAGGGTTAACAGAGATCCTTTTTTTTTTTTTTTATTACTACTTAACATCCAGGAAATGAGACACATGGGCAAAAGTGGAAGAGACAGCATGGACAAACCCTTAATCCATCTTTTTTTTTTTTTTTTTCTAAGGAGGGGAAAGGGTTAACAGAGATCCTTTTTTTTTTTTTTTATTACTACTTAACATCCAGGAAATGAGACACATGGGCAAAAGTGGAAGAGACAGCATGGACAAACCCTTAATCCATCTTTTTTTTTTTTTTTTTCTAAGGAGGGGAAAGGGTTAACAGAGATCCTTTTTTTTTTTTTTTATTACTACTTAACATCCAGGAAATGAGACACATGGGCAAAAGTGGAAGAGACAGCATGGACAAACCCTTAATCCATCTTTTTTTTTTTTTTTTTCTAAGGAGGGGAAAGGGTTAACAGAGATCCTTTTTTTTTTTTTTTATTACTACTTAACATCCAGGAAATGAGACACATGGGCAAAAGTGGAAGAGACAGCATGGACAAACCCTTAATCCATCTTTTTTTTTTTTTTTTTCTAAGGAGGGGAAAGGGTTAACAGAGATCCTTTTTTTTTTTTTTTATTACTACTTAACATCCAGGAAATGAGACACATGGGCAAAAGTGGAAGAGACAGCATGGACAAACCCTTAATCCATCTTTTTTTTTTTTTTTTTCTAAGGAGGGGAAAGGGTTAACAGAGATCCTTTTTTTTTTTTTTTATTACTACTTAACATCCAGGAAATGAGACACATGGGCAAAAGTGGAAGAGACAGCATGGACAAACCCTTAATCCATCTTTTTTTTTTTTTTTTTCTAAGGAGGGGAAAGGGTTAACAGAGATCCTTTTTTTTTTTTTTTATTACTACTTAACATCCAGGAAATGAGACACATGGGCAAAAGTGGAAGAGACAGCATGGACAAACCCTTAATCCATCTTTTTTTTTTTTTTTTTCTAAGGAGGGGAAAGGGTTAACAGAGATCCTTTTTTTTTTTTTTTATTACTACTTAACATCCAGGAAATGAGACACATGGGCAAAAGTGGAAGAGACAGCATGGACAAACCCTTAATCCATCTTTTTTTTTTTTTTTTTCTAAGGAGGGGAAAGGGTTAACAGAGATCCTTTTTTTTTTTTTTTATTACTACTTAACATCCAGGAAATGAGACACATGGGCAAAAGTGGAAGAGACAGCATGGACAAACCCTTAATCCATCTTTTTTTTTTTTTTTTTCTTTTTTTTTTTTTTTTTATTACTACTTGACATCCAGGAAATGAGACACATGGGCAAAAGTGGAAGAGACAGCATGGACAAACCCTTAATCCATCTTTTTTTTAAATTTTATAGCTTGCCTGGCTGCATAATAACATTCTGGACATTGTGAGAATTTAAATGTGCCTCAAAGATGAAAATTTTAAGGCATGAGATCATTCATGGATAAAAGTGCATTTTAAAACAAACATGTTTTCCTGACAAATATTTTCATGAGACAATTAACAGCCCTTCCCTTCACAGTTCCTTTTGAAAATAAGCAGACACTGATTCACTTCCAAGCTGCTGATGAAAAAGAAGGACCCAGAGGAAAACAAAGCAGACACGGACAATACTGTTGATATAAATGAATGAATACATTCCATTGACAATTCAGTTTGTCAGTGAGACTCTAAATAGTCAAAAACCCCAGACTTGCAGGGAACGTAAGTTTCCTGCTGAACTCTGGCATGTGATAGAGAATGAAGATTAATATCTCAAAATATTTTTCAGAAGCCAAAATTACTAAAATTTTTTGGTTCATATATGGTAGAGGGACTTTATTAAACATCTCCTTTTTGATAATGTGTAAATAAAATATTTTGAAATTATTAGAATATTGTTGTATAATATTACATTTTAGAAGTGCAAAACAAAATGCAAAAATAAAATGCATTACATATTATTTTAAGTTATTAAGTAGCCTTCCTTAAATCAAACATAAAATTCAACATCATCATTATCTTTGATTTAAAGTAAAATGCCTGTAAAGTCGTTTATGCTAATCTATAAGTTAATAGGACAGCAGTTTGAAGTGAATCCATTAGAAGTACATATTGACATAATCACTGGAAACATTTTTATTTTGACAGAACAGCATTTCACCTCAAAGAGTGTTGACTAACTCTTATGCTAAGAAAACGGCCTAATGTTGGGTTATGCATCATGATAACTCATAAATTCATGGGAAATCTCATTTTATACACACTGCAGACAGCTTAGGACTCTGCTCTGCCTTTGGAAGTGACTCACTGTGACACACACACAGACACATCTGGTATTTATAGTTTCTTTTGTCCCAGCTTTGGTTGCCTTTGCTCTCATGTCAAGTCATAAAGATCCTAGGGCAATGTAGAATTTCCTGAAAATAGTTTAATTGCTCACTGACATTATCTTGAGTGAAATCTAATTTAAAATGAAGACTTTGCCGGTCTTGCCAACTTGTGAAACATACAACACTACATTTATTACTGAGTAAGAGAGTATCTGTCATGGCATTTAATCCATTCAACATGAAACAAAAGGGCGATATTCTTCATTTCTAGCTTTAACCATATAAAAGTTAGATGCCTCAGTCTAAGCTATCAACCTTAAACTGCCTTGGCGGTCAGTAGAAAGAAATAGCCATTTCACATGACAATTCATCTGACCTTTCTTAGGTACATATTTTAAGATGAGATGAACAGTCCTCCAGGGAATTAAAATGAGATAAACTGCCATCTAGAAATTTGATATCTATATCTAACCTTATCACCGGAGGCTTCCTCTGCAGTCAATAGAGAGAAATAGGCTTCCTCACATGACCTTCATCATCCCCAAGGCATCTAACCTCCTGAAATATGCCTCAACCTGGCTGCAGAGCTGGGGGGTCTGGCAGCAGACTATAATCACTGTATCCCTGCATGCAGCACAACTTTGTAACCCATCTGTCAGAGTGCAGCCCCACATCACTCATTTCGAATTATCTCGCTGCTTGGGGCTGACACCTTACTCTGCAATTGCACCAGGGCATCTCAATACCTGCCTGTGCTGCTCCAAATGCTCACACTCATACTGCAGTGCTGATACAACAAAGGAGCATTAAAAACTCTCAGTAAGTCAGGAGCTAGGAAACATCCCATCTGTTTTTTTACTGGATTAAAACTTAATGCTACAGTGGTGTAGTTCTGAATTAATCACATCAACTTCAGTGCAGTTATTGTGGCCTGGAGCCAGTAGGAGAGCACAAAAGCAGTGTTTGTGAGGCTTTCTTCAGCTTATGGCAGCTGTTTAGCTCATCTTTGATCATACTTACTTTTTTTGCCGTTAAGCTTTTTGGTCACACTATCTTTGCAGAGATAGATGTTCCGAACAATACCCGTGTTCGCATGCCAGCAAAGGTATTTGTGCGTGTGGATTAGCTGGTTTTTGCTTGTCATGCACTTATTCGCCTTTGTGTTGTTTTTGTTTTGTTTACAAAAAGATATTCAGCTACTCAAGCAACATAAGCAGCAGCATATGACACAGCTGAGCAGCTGTACACGAGAGTTAACATTGGTGCAAATGTTCCGCTGTGGGGATAGGAAGAGCTGTGCCATCCTAGGTCAAGACAAGGCTGGTGGCTAATATAATACAACAATGAGCAGCAGATGCTCCTACGAAAGGAGCAGGACAGGGCATGCCTCTGGCAATGCATCCCTAGAATACACATCCAGTTTTCAGTGGCTCAAAGACTTCCTGAGCTGGTGTGAATGTCTTTGCATTTAACAGCCCTGAAAGGATTTGTTTCAGTGTGAATTTTTTACTTTTTTAAATCCATATAAACTTTGAGCATTGCAAGCATCCAACAGCACAAAATTTCTCAGCTTAATTATACACCGCATGAAGGATCTTCTCCCTGCTTTCACTTGCCTGTTATTAGTTTTATTTGATACTGCCTGGGTTTTATGGCCGAAGAGATACAGAATGATTGTTCCTTATTAACCTTCTCCAGCTCCTACACAATTCTGTAGACCTGCATCACATGGCTTCTCATTCATCTGTTCACAAGGCTGAGTGCCAGTCAACTGATCCATTTCTCATTTCCTGACATTCCATATCATCGATCACTTTTGCTGTTCTTTTTGTACCCTTTCCTGTTTTACTCAAGTGCTTGTAGGCAAAACATGAACCCAGAGAAATAAAGGTTTATCAGGGTAAAGGATGAATAATACGGTATATGTTTGTAAGAAGTGCATATTTTAGGGATATACAATGAGAAAAAAATAGAAGCCTAACTGATTTTTTTCTTCCTAGGTGAAGGTAGTAGCAGCAATTTAAACAGATCAATACACTTGAACATTTTTAACAAATATCTTCATCTTGTTTGTTTAGAATCTATATAAGGAGATCTCTCATAGGTGATAATAAAACACTTCCACAGAAATTTAAGAAATTTTTACAAAACCAGTATGAATTTTAATCCTCTCCAAATCACATTTCAGTAATAAGACTACCATAGATCTTCTTTGATGCTTTTCTGTAGAAGTTCAAGAATGTAAAGAAATAAAATGTTATGCAAATATTTGAAAAGGACAGCAAGAGTGTTGTCATGTTGTCAGGTTGACATTGAACTCAGGAAAACAGGCATTGAGTCCCACCTGATACAGGACTAGGCAAAAAGGTAAATGAAGGAAATATAACTGATGTCAATCTAGAAAACTACAGAAAATAATTTCTGTCAAAGTAGGATTATATTTTTGTGGGATTATGGGCTTATTGATGAAGAAAATTGTATTAACCCTGTTTTCTCTTTTAGACTTTCAACTTTAAATTATATTACATTTAATTAGATGATGCTAAATGAGTGTGGTACGTTAAAATTTAACAGGATATACATCCATGGATTAGAAAGAGAAAACAGGCATCCCTCAAAATATTTTTTAAAAATCAGATAATTTGTATAGAATTGTTCTTGACTGTGTTTTACCAAATGATTTATTAAAAAATTGTAATAAAGATTACTAAGATCTTTATTACAAAATAATCAGAGTTAAACTTTGTAAGTGATCACTGTGATAGCAATCAGTCATGAGGAGCTCAGGTTCCTCATACACAGCTTGGAGGACTGAATGCAAATTTTATTTTAAATTGATCAAGTGTGAATGGTAATGATAAAAGCTCCTGTGTCAATGTTTTTAGGAGGGATAATACAATCTTTCCATGTAGAAAGCATCTTGAATAGGTGTTCAAAGTTCATGTTATCTCAGCATTTGACCTTAATGCAACTGCTCCTGTAGTATTTTGTTTAGTTCTTGTGTCATTGTTTCAAAGCTTTCTGAAGGACCGAAGAGATTAAAGAAGAACCACTGAAAGAACTTTCCTTGCACCAAAAGATTCCAGAAACTCAGTCTGAGAGGAACGGCGAAGTTTATAAGGGCATGGAGTAAAACTTTGATTCTGATTTCTTAGGTCTAAAACATAAAATACAGTGGCTGAAAGCTGAAGCTAAAAAAATCTAATGCTAGAAATTAAGAAGAAATTTTTTAACAGTAAGCCAATGAAGCAACTAACAAATGCTTTCAGTCAAGACCAAACATTTTCAAAACATTTCCTATTCAGTTTCAAACAGAAAATATATATTTCAGGCTAGATGATAGAAAAGATCCCTGTGACTTCATAATGTATGGCTCTATGGACCTAAGTGCACTCTAAAGACTAAATCTGAAAACAAACATGAAATAAACAAGGTATGAACACTTTTAAATACTATGCTGTTCACAGAATCTAGAATTACTTCAGAAATAATTCAGAAACAGAAAAAGAAATAATCATTCTTTATTAATTCATTATTTAACAATCATTTTACACTACTCTGAATGTAATTTTTTCTATTTTTTTTTGAGTCACTGGAAGCTGAATAATGCCCATTGACTGTAAGAGTTCAGTAAAATAAGAAAAACAGAAAATGCTCCAGTGACTTTCTGAAGTTATTTTTACATGATTTCTGGCATTTTCATTTGAGTGTCATGTGATTTTTCCTAATCATTGTCAAAGCAAAACTGTCTAGGTACAGATAACATACAGGAATGTAAAGATGTTTCCTGTCTCTTTTGAAGTTGAATCTTTATACTCACTTGAAAAGTTTTGTATTTGAAACTATCTGCCGATTGCTTACGAGAAAGATATTGTAGGCGAGTTAGAGGATTTCTAATGCAGAAATATAATTGTCTCTATTTTTCTGTTCAGGCAATTTTTCATTAACACTGTCGTGGTTTAAACAAGACCCCCATCTCCGTTATGGTAAAAATGAACAAACTTTGTTTTTCCAAACTTTAGATAACCGGCAATCCTTACATAATGGTGGGCATTTCCTCTTTGGAGCTCACCAGTGAATCAGGACATTCAAACAAACTCACCGCTAAGCTCTTCCCTGGGGCCAGGCTCAGTGTGTCCAAAGCTGTGCTTATGCCATGTGCTTTGGTCAGCAGATATGCAATCTTAGACAATAGCTTCTTTCTGCAAACAATGCCCAGTATTAAGACTGTCATCAGATATAATGGCTATGAGTGGGACAATTCTGCTTTCTTATGAAAGCGTTCATAATGGAGCCGTCACAGTGTGCGTTTGTCTGTGTGTCTGTGCGTGTGTCTGTGTGTCTCTGTGTGTCTGTGTGTGTGTGTGTCGGTGTGTCTGTGTGTCTGTGTGTCTGTGTGTGAATCTGTGAGTCTGTGTGTGTGACTGTGTGTGTCTGTGTCTGTCTGTGAGTCTGTGTGGGTCTGTGAGTCTGTGTGACTGTGTCTGTGTGTCTGTGTCTGTGTCAGTGTGTCTGTCCATGACTGTGTGTGGCTGTGACTCTGTCTGTGTGTCTGTGTCTGTGTCAGTGTGTCTGTCCATGACTGTGTGTGGCTGTGACTCTGTCTGTGTGTCTGTGTCTGTGTCAGTGTGTCTGTCCATGACTGTGTGTGGCTGTGACTCTGTCTGTGTGTCTGTGTCTGTGTCAGTGTGTCTGTCCATGACTGTGTGTGGCTGTGACTCTGTCTGTGTGTCTGTGTCTGTGTGTCTGTGTCTGTGTGTCTGTGTCTGTGTGTCTGTGTCTGTGTGTCTGTGTGTCTGTCTCTGACTGTGTCTGTGTGTGACTGTCTGTGTGACTGTCTGTGACTCTGTGTGTGTCTGTGACTCTGTGTGTGTCTTACTCTGTGTGTGTCTGCGTGTCTGTGTCTGTCTGTGTCTGTATCTGTGTCAGTGTGTCTGTCTATGACTGTCTGTGTGGCTGTGACTGTGTCTGTGTGTCTGTGTCTGTGTCAGTGTGTCTGTCCATGACTGTGTGTGGCTGTGACTCTGTCTGTGTGTCTGTGTCTGTGTCAGTGTGTCTGTCCATGACTGTCTGTGTGGCTGTGACTCTGTCTGTGTGTCCGTGTCTGTGACTGTGACTGTGTCTCTCTGTGTGTCTGTGCATGTTTTAAGATCCACGAGCACACTGCAGAAGCAGCCTGCTGGGCTCAGAAGACCTGCTTCATGAAAGGTGCCATTTATAGTGCTTTCATAATAACATAGAATGGAAACATTAGGTAATAGTAAAATCCCAGAACTAGACTTACTAAATTCTGAAAACTTACTCACATTACCATGCTTTATAGGGCTTTAGGGACTTCATAACAACAATCTGTGCAACTGCAGACTTTGTTTAATGAAAAAATAAATAGAAATAGTTACAAAAAAATTAGCCTAAAGACTGGTATTCCCTTGTTAGTGCCCTTTAATAATTTTCACTATGCCTCCATTTGCACCCTGTCTAGAAAATAAAAGGCTTATTCATGCACAAAAACACAGATCTGCCTTCTCAGTGAGAAATTTTGTAACATTTCTGAAGCAGAATCAAATGTAGCAGCTCAAGGTCTTTTTCTGAAGGAGGAAAAGCAGTTAGCTGGATATTGCTTTACTTTCAGGAGATTTCTTCACTGTTGTGTAATTTATCTGACAGTTGCCACAGGGCTTACATGCCACTTTAGTTACCCTACTGATTTTTAAGAGATGGATATGCGTGTGGAAATTAGGGGAGCATTCATTTTTCCCCTTAATTTCATCAAATTACATGCACTGTGATTTTAGATAAATCACACTATTGCACTGTTTCCCTTTCCACATTTACAAAGTCTTGTGGGTTCTCTTTGGTTTGCCTTTAAGCAGTCACCATTTGCATCAACATGCCACCCGACTGGGTTAGTCTGATGTGTCCTCTAACTGGTGTCCTCTCAACAGCTCTCCTTAATGCTCTGTCATGAATTTGTTTGGATTCTTCTTATCGGGAGGTATCAGAGCCAAAGCTCCAGAATGTCTCACTCTCATACAAGGCTTCCTGTGTATTTTAAATGAAACAGATATAACAAAGAAAGCAATGTGAATTTATGCAGTTCCAGTGCGACAGAAACAAAGAAGTCGGTTGAAAAGACAGACAGAAATATATCAGCCTTGCAATCTCAAGCGACCCTCAGGCAGGTACAGCACATATGCCTTCTGGCTTTAGTGCAGACAGAATTTAAAAGATCAGCCTTTTTCTGACCCCAGATATGAGCATCTGGTGAAGACCAGCATCCTTCACAATTTTGGCAGTTTGCAAAGACACAGACTGGCCTGGATTACAAATCAGAAGCACTCACTGCAGCTGAAAAGTGTATTTTTTGCCATTGGGGTAGTAGAAAACCGAGAGAAACAGACGTACACTTGGGAGAAGAGGAGGCAAAGTAACACTGCTTTTTCTCTGCTCTTGAAACCTATGATGCAAATATTTATGCATGAAGCTGAGAGGAATTCTTGGGTCATCCTTCTGCCCTGTCTAAAAACATACATCTAAAAGGAGAGCTCACAACTGTGCCTAAGCTTGAAAACGTGCTGATGTCAGAATTTTGGTCTATTTACATGCCTTTGGCAAAGAGCAGCCAACTACCTGCTTATCATAAATCTCTCCCCTCTCTCCCTTCGTCCTCTGCACTGAAACCCCTATGATTTTCAGTACAGAGCACCAAGCACAAGTAGGTTATTCTGTGTATGAAAGCCGTGCTTGTGAAAGATGCTGAATGCACAGTCCCAGAGACCCACGTCCTCTGCAGTATAGCACAGGGGAAAAAAGATCCATCATGGATAGCAGCACTGTCAGCTCCCTCATTCCAACTTACCAGTTTCAGTGAGCTTGAAGAAATACCCACTGGGGCAGAAGGATCATTCATCCTTTATAGCCAAGTTGTTGTCCTAACTGCTAAAATTGCCACGTAGGCTGCTAATTAGAGCCAGTTATGGTTATGGCTTTTGCAGTGCTGACAGCTGTGAACTGGTCACCCAAAGCTTACCCTGAAGGTTGGGCCACTTATAAAAGCTATCAGATATAACAATCTGCTACACTATGGCAGATTTATACCTGCCTAAAGATGAAATCAGAGAGAATAGAGCTGAAAAACCCCTCCACAGATTGCTTGATCTGTCTCCCTACACCAGAGGGGATCATGTCTAATTAATTTCCGGGAGCTGTTTGCCTAACCTCCTTACATAGGCGTCTTCTAACAGGGACTCCAGAACCTTGACGTGCAATTCATTCCAGTGCCTTGTGAGAACTTCCAAGAGAAGGACTGTTTTAATGGTTAGCCTAAACTATCCCCATACTTTCTACTTGTATACCTTTCCTCTCTGCAAGGTCCTGTCACATACCAGGTAAGTATGTCTCTCCAATCTTTTCTCAGTTTATGATTCTTTCTATCTTTCTCCAAGTGTGACATTTCCTGGATCATTCTCTAATCATTCTATCATTTTCTTTGGATTCTGTCCAGCTAGGTTACATCGTCCCTGTAACACATAGGCCAAACCTGACTGGACATTGTCACAGCTGAGATTTTGCAAACCTGATGAATTCAGGAGTGTAATTGCAATGTCTTACAGGAAATGTTCCCACCCATATATCCCAGACTATATGTTCATGGGAATGCAGAAACAAGATGCAGCTCACCCATGTGTGTTATGTGAGTCAAATGACTCATTGCTGTCACTCCATTTCTCCTTCTCCTTTGTCTGACACCTCCTCCCCCACAAAAAAGGGATACCCTAGCCACACTGGAAAATCTCTACAGAAGCTCTGAGAAGCATGAAATGTCCTTCAATGGACAGCAATATTTTAGATATTAAGGACAGCAATAAATAAAAGGCAAGAAGAAACCTTCATGAGACTGCTACTTCTCACCAGTGCCACTGGTGGGAAGTGGGTAAATCTCCCAATAGTAATATATTTCCCAGCATAGGAATAATCCTGGCTGCTTTCCAGGCACCACGTAATTCCTGCCTTGGTCCTATGATAAAAAAAAAAACTACATGTCATCTGAAAAAGGATCATGTAATTTAAAACAGTATGTAACAGTAGAGATAGGTTTGGGGACTGATTGCCTTTCTTAAACCTGATCTCTGAATACAGACAACACTCAAACTGCATTAAAACTGTTATTTTCATGACAGCAAATAACTCTGAGCTCATGTATTAATCTGGAACTTTCATGTATCACAATGCCCCAAACACATAGCTGTCAAACAGATTATTTCTGTGATTGATATAAGATGTATGGATATGACGTCGAGAAAAGGCTGCATTGTGGGACAATGTCCCTGAGCTTTTGCTGCTATAGTTCCCAGAGAACTTGTATACATTCAAATTGCTTTATCTTGGTATAATAAAGTGTAGAATTTCAGTAGAAGCCATATTAACTCCCTTACTAGGAAACCACAAAATTCCCTCAATTTAGTATTTACAAAACATATGATTTTTTTCATTACCCATGTAAATAAATATACACACAAACACAGATACATAGAAAGGCATAAAATTATGTCTTAGTCATAGTAAAGTAGTTAGTCATATACTATGCATTCTACTAGGAGCAAAGGGTTTCTATAAAAATTCAAATAATTGAATATGTATGCCCTTCGGGAATTTCCCTATTTAAATATTTGTGCTTAGTAAGAAAATGTCAAAGAAATTTAAGAATAGGGATTACATTTAATGAGGTTCCTGTATTAAAAAAAAAAATCACTACAAAATCTATCAGACATATCAAAAATTTCCCATGACAAAAGTAGGCTATAATAGCCTAGGTTCTCCCTTAGAATAAGAAGTAGACTTGTACCACTGTCAAATGATATTAGGTCTATATCATACTCATGTCCGTCTCCTGATGAAACAAAGGCCCATATTTTGCCATCAGGACTGAGCAGTGTCCTCCCTCACAATTTGTTCCACTGAAATGAATTCTTATTTTGCTACGAAGAATTTTAGGCTGCCGTAGTCTGGATCTATGGTGAGGGGAAAGAAACAGTTTGACTTTCTATTGATTCCTTCAGGATGCTATCATTAAACTTCAATGACATTAAGTATATATAATTAAGTGTATATAATTTTAGATGATGAAGTTACTTGTTACTTTTCACAATATTCATCCCTAATTTCACATTTTCTTTGGCATTATAGCTTAAAATAGTACAAAGCCACATGGCATTTAAGACTCAGAAAGACCTTTGGCCTTTGACCTTAAAAGATCTTTATGTGGAGGCCAATGGTGGATTGATTTTTGACAGTACAGTGACAGAGCCATACAAAAAAGGTATTCATATTGACCAAGTCAGTGGACATTTCAGGTCAAAATGTCAGCAGTTGTCTTTTCCAGCTGACATCCTGGTCTAAGAAAGTTGGGTTTAATGTTTGCTTGACTCTCATATTTTGATTTCTTGCCATACATGGCTGTGTCATTAGCTCCCTGGAATGCTTTTCTGTTTCTTCCTTGAAAAATGCTAAATAAGTTCTCACTTTACCTACTGACTAAATAAGAATACAAAAACAACAGACAGCTGTGAGGCATCTGCGTGTCACACAAACACTGTTGGCACAGTTCCTGCATTCAAGAGATCAGCAAGAGCCTAGTAAATAAGCTTTCTTCACTAAAGACCACTTTTGTCCATGATCATTGAAGCTGTGCTTTACTCATACATCCTCTGAATTCCTCTTTTCTTCAGTAATCACACATGCCTAGCATGATGGCTGATTCTATTCTACAGTCCTGGGCCATGTAATTATGTGAGTAATTGGCAGACAAGATGTTGTGAATACCTGAATCCCAGGTTAATTGAAACTAACACCTGCCTGAACTGTGCTGGTGTAATGGATGCAATAATACAACAAGATCAGGTCCTATTGAGTTGCATAATCTTTTCAAGACACGGTTTTTGATCTCCCTCCTTTGATTTGAGGGCAGTGGTAAACTAAAGTATTATGCCTTTGTTGAAGCTTATAAAAGATGAATCTGAAGCTGAAAATGAAGATCCTTCCAGTTAATCTGCATTGAGAAAAATCAGTGAGCACACATCTTTTGCATCTTTCAGTTAGAAAAGAAACAACTGATATAGCTGTCAACACAGCTCTAGTCAATAACAACATTACAATTCACTCTAGAGCAACCCAAGTTATTACCCAGGTAGTACAACCTGCAAAAGGTGGATTAACGAGGTTCAGAATGGCCAAAATTCCCACTACCATCACTGAACATCCCTAACTGGGCAAGCCTTATGGCTTTGCTCAGAAGAGGTTGTTCTAGATGGCATGAGGCTGATTTTCTTTTTCCTTGTTCTTTGTACCAGCAGCTCACAGGCAATGTATTCCAGTGTTTCCTGTGTTACTTTCTCCCTGACAAAATGCTGATTATGGCACACCCCTACAGCACAGACAGACTGGCAGACCTGTCAGAAGAGCAGACGAAGCATTACAACAAAGACTTCCAAGCCATAGAAAGACCACAAGAACGTGTATGCTTCACTCGATAAAACCTCTCAAGAAAACACAGCTTTTCTTGTTCTTTTAGTGAAATCATGGCATTTTTTTTTAATTTTATATCAAGTCTTACAGACTTTTAAACATAGCTTTTATCTAACTGGTTTCTGGGAAGTATTTGAGTTCAAATGTACCTCTATTGACAGAGAGTACTGGATCAGGGCAGAAAATGGAAGCAGTTTGGCAATAGAACCTGGTAGATAGACAGATAGATATAGATGTAGATGTAGATGTAGATGTAGATGTAGATGTAGATATAGATGTAGATGTAGATGTAGATGTAGATATACATATACATATACATATACATATACATATACATATACATATACATATACATATACATATTTATGAACAAAATAATATTGTGCAGTTGCTTGCAAGAGGAAAAAAGTGCTTGATGATCCAGAAGGTCCTCTTTTTCTAAGTTAAACAAGACACGATATTTCTGTTAGAATGCATGTTGGTTCTACTTATAATGGTGCAAGCTCTATAAAGCTACTATACTCTGTGTAAAGGGAAAGTGAATTTAAAAAAAAAAATAAAAGCCAAAATGCAGCCAGAAGATTTTGGATTTTCAAAAGCCCACGGTCCTCAGGTTACTTACGCAAGTAATCTGATTACAGACTTCTCTGGGAACTGCTTGACCACCCGAGTTGCCTCTGAAAATCACAATCAATTTATTTGTCTCAGGACTAATGGGGGGGAAAAAAGATTTCAGGAATGAAGAGATTTTACTGTAATGACCTGAAGCAAACGTGAGAACAAAACGCCTGCTTTAGAAGTCATGAGAGGCACAATCACAACAATTAACAGCAAGAAAGAGAAGTGAGGAAGAGGGAGCTGGGAAGCGGAGTTCAGTTCGCAAATTTCAGCTGTTACATAGACCTCTATTTAAATGTAATACGGCTGCAAAAGGAAGGCAATATACTCTGGCTGACACCTTTGCAGAGACATTTTGATATGAAAAAACTGATAGTCTTAAACAGGGACAAGTAGTTAAACATAGGATATTGTGTCTCTCTGGGAATCATATAACTATTGAAAGGCTGTAATGAGAGTAATATAATATTTTGTTATAGAAGATAAGTGTGGTTTTAGAAGCTGAGCAGCAAACCTGAGCATGTTTATCAACCTAGTGTTTTCAAAATCTTTCAGTAAAAGGCTCTATACATCCTACTGTATCATTTTTTCCACCCAACAGGGCCTCATTTTTTTTCGAGCTGAGCACTGTCTGAATAGCTTCCCTAATGTCTTTGTTTAGGTCTGGTCTATAGATCCCACCTTACTCCCACTGGTGTTACAAGGAAACTCTCTTAGCAGACATCCTGTGGGGTGACAATACCTAATTCTATATTTGCTTCCAGCATCTCACATCCACCCCATCAGAAGTTGTGAATAACTCTTATATCTGGTAATATACTCTCATTTGTGAACACAAAGGCTAGTAAAGACATACTCAGAACCTTTATAAAGATGTTTTTCTACTAGGACATTGCCAAATCTGAATTGCCTACTCCAGTGTTAAACTTGGGGTATGAAACAGTGCAAATATATAGAAAATCAGATGAAAGCTGTGAATGAATGTAGGGTTAATCTGACTCAGCTGCCTCAGTAAAACTGGCAGGTATCCTGTCCAGATTGGATTCCACTGAGAAATATCTATGGTACATAAATGCCATCTTATCAAGTATGCCATCCTCTCACAACATCACCTCTCCTGCAGTAAAGACAGAAGTATGGTCATCCTTTCCACCACACATCTTCTGGCAGAAAGCACAGAGAGTAGTGGAAATTAAGTTCTGTAGTATATATTTGGCTAAGATGCTAACAAAACCCTACAGTAATTCCCTGAAACATTTCAAGTGCTGAGGTGACAGGCAGTGGGGCTGAGGCAGTGATGGGGGGGGAGAAAGACACTGCAACTGCTGGGAGAGAGCCATAGCTATGTTTCAGTCAAATCTGACCTACTTTAATGAAATCAGGTCATCTGTGAGCTCTTCATTACCCCCAGACTAAACAGTGCAAAACATAGCAGCCAATGTCTCTGCCTTTGAATTCAGAGTACCGCTAATTCTCATTACAACACTGTTATGTATTCTTTAATATATATTGACTTAGTCATCTCACCACACTAAAGCTGGCAAACAGCGCTGGGGAAGGAAGCAAGGTAAACACTGTAATCACTGACTTTGTAAAAAAATAAATAAATTAAAAAAATTGCAGGGTAAACACAGCTATGCCTCCAGAATGTGTCCTCAAGGGAATACGGAAACAAAAGGAGGCACAACTGTCTCAGGACATTAGCCACGACAGATGAAGCTCACCTATCACACCAGCAAACTCAACTGTTACCAGCAGCCTTCACAGACAAAGTGAGGCTGGAGTCAAGCTGAAGCTGGTACTGCAGGCTTACACTCAAATTCCTCTCAGTGCTCAGTCTTCTGTAAACTAGGAAGGTGACAGATCCATAACAAAAAGTATATATTGGCAAAGCTTTAATGTGATGCCCATGACTGCCTTTCATTTCATACAGAGACAGGCTGTGTATATATATATATAGAGAGAGAGAGAGGGGGAGAGGGAGAGAGAGATATATATGTGCAGCTATGGATGTGTCCCCACACATATATTTTATTATGTGGAAGTGTAAATGCATTTGTTCTTATACCAATATATCTGTGCTTGATTGTAATGTACATTAAGATTTATGCACTGCTTTTAGACCTTAGAAATATATATACCTGTGTATCTCTAGCTGTAAATACATATGGATCTAAGAAACACATAAATGTATATATGTTTTTAAATATATATGTACAAAAGCATATTCAGCAACAGACACATTCTTTTGAGCATCACATTAAACCTACACTATTTAAATATGCACATTTCTCTACTGTGAATAGGGTATATGTATTAAAGGCTACTGTGTTCCAAAGAGAAGCATTCCTCTCATATTAAAAGAATTAATATGTTTTATTTCTATTTTCTCAAAAGGCACTGTGCACTAATTTATGGGCAACTGCATTGGGCCCTTGCATTTCTTTACCTGTAGACGGCTATCATTAAAACATTTTTAATGCATCTCAATGATTTTCTGCCTTTTCCTAACCCATGTTTAATTGGAAAATCTATTTGGTACTCACTACAGAATTCTCTTTCTTCACCTACTATGTCATTGTCCAAATTACTACTCAGTCTGTCTCAGCCACCTCTGTGGGTGGCTGAGTGTATTTCACCTGGGCCAGTGCAGGGATCTACATTGCAGGAGTGCACGTGTGCCAATGCTTTGGACAGAAGTATTTAGGTGAAATAAAGACTTACAGAGATAACAACCTAGACAGCACAGTCCTGAGGCCATGCCAAACTTTCTCTGGCAATGCCAAGTTAAGATAATTCAGAGGGTCCTTGCCACTTTCACTTTTATCTATTTGTTCCTGTTTCTATTTCATTCCCTGCCTTTTATTGGGAAAAATGACTGCACAGCTGTGTGGGGTAACCAATGATCCAGATCTTAGATAAGTAACTAATTTCCATTGAAACCAGGATCATACATAGAAATATTCCTCAAATTCTGACCATTCATTCATAGAGTCATCATGTTTTAAAATCATAATTTTGATGGCTGGAACTAGGAGGAGGGGCAGCTCTCAGGGGTCCAGCTGGCTGTGACAGACTGTGCTTACTGACTATGGCAAAATAGAGTAGCCATATTTTGATTTCTTGCAACATCTGGAAAGTTATTCCCTTCCATCTTCTATTTTCTTACAGCATCTGCTGCTGCCTAAATTGCTTATTTCTTCTCATTCTAGCCAGCTGAAACTTCTGTGTCATTCATATGGTGGTTTTAAACTACCAGAGAAGCAGGACTGAGAGAAGTAAGGGAAGGATGACACATAAAGGAACAGGTAACTTTCCATGCACTTTTAATAGAGAACACATGACAGCGGCTAAAATATTGCAAAAACATACATCAATATTGCAAAATATTGCAAAAATATACATCATACAGGAAATCTGAAAAGTTTTGAATAAGCATAACTAACAACTGCATCCAAATAAAAGTCTTTAGTCACTTTTCTAAAAAAAGCTGGTGATAGAAACTGCTGAGTCTCCTTTATATAGGCTTGCAGTGATCCCTTCTCTGAAGGAGGCAGTAGGAGGGTAGGAGAGGCTTAGAAGGTAGGGTAGGACAGTAATTATTATCTGCAAAGACCAGCTCTAAGCAGCGTACTTAATGGTGGGATTTGGGTAGACAAATATTGACAGCTCACCGATGTTGCTAAGCTAGCAGTGCGCTGCTGAAGGTCTGGAATGTGCAGTCACACAAAAGCCTGCCATGGGACAACCCTGAGCACCACTGAGCCAGCAGCACCTATTGGTGCTACCGTGTGTATCAAAGCAGAGGCTTTTCTTGCTCCTTCCAGTGGGATAGTCTTTTCTCACTTGTGGTTGTGCTTGTTGTTGCTTTTCCTGCGGAAGGAGCTGAAGAACAGGATTGAGATAGTGATTTTTCCCTCCGAGGAAGCTGAGGCTGAGCTGCATTCTCCTCTGCCACAGGGAAATGCCTAACATGCTGCTAATCCCCGCAGGAGCAGACCTCACCCTGGCGCCTGCATGTGCTGCAGCTCTAACAGAGACTATGTCTGGATCCACATCGTGCCCAGACTCACATCCCACCTCACTGTCACCTCATTTACTGGGGAATTTTACCCCTGCAGCCTGTGGCTCTAAACGTGAGGTCATAAATGGAGTTTTGTCTTGTTACCAAGGCTATGAGAAAATAAACTGATGCGAGGCAACTGTTGGTGTCGAAACATCATATCTGGAGCTCCACCTGGTAACTCAGCATGTGCAGCGATCTGCTTTGACTCCCCATGGCTGAAACGGAGATATGCTTTCCATGCACTGTCACTAACACAGGCTACTTGTATCTATATTTTCTATTAGAAGCTTTAATCTTTAGACACTTTCTCAAAAGAATTATATTTATTTCAGTTTGTATATTATTCTGCAGTAAATAACTAACTGAGAAAATGAGGATTTTAGTACTGACAAAATCCCATTATTGTTTTTTCTCAAAAGCTGTTTGTCTTATATTCCAGTATCAAATTTACATCCAATTGCAGGCTTCTTCAGACCACATAAAGGTTAATCAAACACTTAAAAGTGGATAGAAAGGCTCCCATCAAATGCTAGTAGCTTGGCCAATGTTCATACCAGTGGTCAGAATTGGTAGCTAGGTCTGATTTTCTTAAAATCTTGCAAGAAAATTTCACTGTGAAACTTCACACCCCCAGTTACAGCTCACTAATCCCTCGAGCACAGTTTAGGGTCTCTCCACAGAATGCAATTCAGCCTTTGTAATACTATTTGAAATTGCAGAAAAAGAAAACACAAGAGTCTTCAGACATATCTTCTGTCAAATTAATGATGGATTGTTGGTTCAGAGATACCAAATGTCAGAGATTTTTTTTTTCATTTTACTATAGGCCAGGTACGTACAAGCATTTCTATAAAAGCTTGTGTGTCTCTGGGGAGAATAGACAATGCTGCACGTACAACTCTATTCACAGTAAAAGCCAGACGAACCAAAAGACCCACTCATAGCAAGGCAGATGTTCATAATCCTAATTTTATTCTCTCCAAACAGCAGTGTTTGGTTCAATACATGAAAAGCAACGAATCAGGAAATGTCATGACCATGAGCAGAAAAGAAACATGGCAAAAATATGGGAAAAACATTTCTGATTATCTGTGGCTTTTCTGACTTGTACCTCAGAGATGTTCAGGCTGTGTATGGTATGGGCTGGGTTTCAATAGCTATAGTATGTTATTGAGCACATCAGTGGATTAGATAGCTGGGAAGGAGAGAAGTCAGAACTGTACAGTCTGGCAGTTTCCTGAAGGCAACAAGCAGTGCATACCACTGAATTACAGAATAACCACACCAGGTAGAAAATCTAATCATATAGAAGCATCAAACCATACATAAAGGTGCTTGAAACAGACTTTTTCATTTTTTTATAAATTATTTTAATAATTTGACTATGTGTGGAGAAATGATACATTTGCTGAACTGTGCTGAGGCCAAAGAAGTGCCACATCTTTTCTATCGTAATACGTTGTTCAAATCCCCTCTAGGATTTATCTGACAGACTTATAGTTTTATATCCACATTAATTAAGAAACTTTCACGGGATTTTGGTTTAACTGATTATATATGCTAGCAACAATACTAAGCATGTGCATGGAGTTATTGTGTACTCACAGCATTTACTGCATGTATAATTCTCAGCAGTAATGTGCAAACTTTTTCGCACATCACCACTGTCAACTAGGTTTGCAATCCATCCAACAATTCCCACAAAACCATTTCTATGTAGCTTCGGTAGGAAAAGAGATCATCTTAACATATTATAGAATGATGCACTGGCTCATGTGATTTCCTCCAAAGGGAGGAAAAGGATATTGGGGGGGAAGAAATACTAAAGCCTGTGAAGACTCAGGCAGACATCATTTACAGTGATAACTCTTGCCCAAGAAGATGAGTCTGTCTGAGCTCTGGAAACAACAGAGGAAGCCTTGAGATCTCCAGAGGTAGCTCAGAGCACGAACCATGGAGGCTATTAATTACTTCCAAAGGGTGCTCTCTATATTGACCCCAACATACACTTAGCTTCTGCCAATGAGTTCCACAGTGTAGGCAGAACTACCTTGAAATGAAACTCTTTAATCTTGTTTAACAAACTAAAATAACTTGACCTGGATAGATCTGACCCCAAACCAAGTATGTTATTTTGATTTTGCTAACATAAATACTTGATTTTCAGATGAAACATTTTGCTTTTCAGGTTAAAAATGGCAATAGGGAAAAATTCAACATAAAATTCAATATTGTCTGCCATGAAAACATACGTTTTTCTTCTAAAAAAATATTCTCTATTTTTTTTCTGTCTGAATGTTTCTGATCAATACACATTAATGGTGTATTCAAATATACACAGGAGTGTATCTGTTAGATGCATGTACATAATCTCATATTTATTCACTCTTTGGAAAGATATCAACAATCTGTTAGCTGATAGGTCATGATTCTCCATTTCAGCTAGCTGAGAAAGATGTTAAAATATGGGAAAGTTGGAAAAATTTCACAAAAAACAAGCACAAAAAAGACCTCTTCCTTTCTTGGTATGTAAAGAAAATGCTAAATAAACAATTTGCAAACTCAGTAACAAAAGTCAACACTTAAATCTGTGTGAGTTCTCCCTTTGTCTATTTATTTTTCTATCTCCAAATATTAAATGCAAACTTCAATACAAAGGCAAGAATTAGTTTCCATACATGGAAATGCCTTGGTGATTGTGAAAAATAATGCTGTGGTGTCTCTAGCTGGGAGGTTTGGAAGAAAGAGAACTAAAAAAAAAACAAAACCAAGGAAAAAAAGAAAAAAAAAAGAAACTGTTCCACTTCATCTAGCAGTGCAGCAATACATCACTCCAATTAAATCCCAGCCAATAAGCAAAGGGACGTGTTAAGTAAAATTCATGAGCTTTGAATGCATGTGAATGAATATGCCAATCAGAATCAATGCCACCCATTCATCTGGTGTAACACCATGGTGATGACAATGAGCTTGAAACCAGCCTTTGTTGTCATCAGCTGTGCAGTAGTTGCCACAGCCCCAGCCTGGATCAAATGTATGGGACATTTAAATCTTCAGCATGGCACCAACACACAGAACATCTTATTCATGCCAAAAAAGGAATCAGACTCCAAGTAAATAATTCAGGATCAGTCCCTTACGGGGCACAAATTACCTTCTTTTAAAATGACCAAAATGCTGTTCCTCTCCTCGCTTGACTTTACTCCATAGACACAGGCACAGCATTTTGTAACCATTAGTGTACTTATCCCTTTAGAAAATCTGTTGCTATATCAATGTCTGTAGCTGAGCCTTCTATGGGCCCTAGCTGATACTGCACTAAGGAATATCTTTGCGGAGACCCTGTATCTCAGCCCTTTTGAGCGCTGCAGTGGCAGATGGCTAGCTCTCACTGCTTTTACAATAACCATTTCATTTGTGATGCTTGACCTGAATTCCATTCCTTGTTTAAAAGTGTGTCTCAGTTCTCAAATGGTATTTCACAGAATTGCCATTTCCATAGTGTTTCCACATGCTGTTCTCCAAATAACACATTTGCCCATAAAACAGGGTGGAAGAAAAGAATATGGAACTAAGTGTCACAATCGAAAATGTTTAGTCTAAGAATACATATCCAAATACTGATGACAACTTCACTTTTATTGGATTTAAATTATCCCACTGATATTTTCTTATATGTCAGCTTCTATCACTTACAGATCATGCTGTATTTTTAGTGCTTTGTGCTATGAGTTAGTTCTCTTTCTTCCATTGAGTTGTCAGTAGTTATAACATTGTAAATGTGAAATGCTGTGCTAGAAAAACAGGCCTTCGAGTGGTGACATACACTCAACTTCTCTGAATAAATTAAGCATGCATGCTTTCAGTAATAGATCCACCCATTAATCAGTGTGTTTAAAAAGATGTGACAATCACTGCGTAGAACTGATAGTCCCCCAATTTACCAGCGGATATTACTCATTGCTGAATACTTTCTCTGCACATTTCTCGTCTTATTTTTCAGCTCCTGTATAGGAAATTAATCTTGAGAGGAAGAACAAGTGATCTCAAGGAACTTTATTTGGAAAGAGGTTCTTTCTGAGGTTTCTTCTGCAGCCAATTAAAACCCCAAGCAGAGGGAGCTGAAAACATCATTCAAGTATACATTTGATTAAGAAATATTAAACATGAAGCATAGATTGGCAAACAAAACCATGTATCCTTTGGTCATTCCCTTCCATTCTCTGGGCCTGAATCCATAAGGAGAAAATTAAACTTAATAGAGGGAATAAATGTGAGGACCACAAAGAGCTAGAGAAATGATGCTGCAGAAAAGATGTCTGCCCCCGTTAAGATTATCTACAACCCTGTATTGTGATCTTTCTGGCAGGGACCTAGTCTTTACCTACTGGAAGTGACCTGATTTTCTTCTACTGGAATTCTGCAATGTATTTCTTTAAAAAAAAAAAAAAAGTTACACTGCCTGAGCTTTTCGCTGCACCTTGGAGTCATCCACAATGGTTTTATGCAACTTCATGCAACAGGCCCAGGTATAACTGAGAGACACACAGCAAAGTCACATTACACCTTACAGCAAAAGACATATTTGTTTAGACTCAAAATGAATGGCAGATTATTTTCAGCTGTAATTAAACCCATACTTTATGGCATTGTGCAGTCAATTATAACTCAGATTTAAACAAATGAGGTATTTCTCAACATATTGCCACTTAGTTCTTTTAAAAAGAGTAACAAGTGGATGTTTGTGTAGTTTGGGAAAAAAATTTGCAATTGATCTGTGATAACATGAAAATCCTCTGTTGATACTTCAGCCCTTTAGATTTTTACCTGTCTGTTGACCTAGCCTGTGTCAAAAATAGTGCGGCCAGTGGAAGTAGGGAAGATTGTCCCTCTGTATTTGGTACTGGTGAGGCTGCACCTCAAATTCTGTGTCCATTTCTGGGCCCCTCACTACAAGGAAGACATTGAGGGGCTGGGGCGTGTCCAGAGACGGGCAGCAGAGCTGGGAAGGGCCTGGAGCACAAGTCTGAGGAGGAGCAGCTGAGGGAGCTGGGGCTGTTTAGCCTGGAGAAAAGGAGGCTCAGGGGGGACCTCATCACTCTCTACAACTGCCTGAAAGGAGGCTGCAGCCAGGTGGGGGTCGGTCCCTTCTCCCAGGCAGCCAGTGACAGGACATGAAGAAATAGCCTCAAGCTGTACCAGAAAAGCTTCAGGTTAGACATCAGGAAGAATTTCTTCACTGAAAGGGTTGTCAAGCACTGGAACAGACTGGCCAGGGAAGTGGTGGAGTCACCATCCCTGGAGATGTTCAAGAAACGACTGGATGTGGCACTTACTGCTATGGTTTAGTTGATGTGGTGGAGTTCAATCAAAGGTCTTGGAGGTCTTTTCCAACCTTAATGATTCTGTGATTCAATAACTCTTTCAAAGACCCAGAAAACTCTCTGTTTCCCACTGAGTATAAGGTAAAAGAAGTCCCAGAACCATGATTCTTTTTCTCGTGTTTATCCTTAGGCAGCCACTAAGTAAAATGAAAAGCTGACAAAAATTCAAGTGGTATCAGGAAATAACACACATTTCTGCAGCTATTCTTCGTGATAAGAATCATGTCACTACCACCAAAGCAAAACCACTTTTAAGTTGATCAAAGAGAATGCAGGTACTCAGGGTGAGGAGGTTCTGAAGTTCATTTCCTGGTGGAATTCATGGTTAAGAGTACATATCTAACTTTCATAAACTTGAAAAGCTCTTGGGAAGGTCCAGGAAAGCTCCTGGTCTCTTTACTTGCAATGAGTTATCACATTAAATATATGAAAAATACTTTGTCCCACCAGTAAGGACAGAATGTCATCCCAAAAATGAACGTACCATTCTTACACACCTGGATAACAGCAGCACAAGCAGCATGAAGCTACCAACAAGTTCTAGGTCACCTGAACTCTTTCATTGCTCTCTGCTCTGTCCCACAAGCTGTCACAAGCTCCTTACCCCTTTCATCTACTTATTCCACTAAATAAATCTCAAGGTTTTGCTTCTTATCGCCAAAACAGTAGTGAGCTCAAACCAGCTACGTGATTGTACAAAGGCTCTGGTCTACAGCTCTTCTATTAGGAAATGGTATATGAAATTTGTTTTGGTATTCAGAAAGCTTTGTGAGAACTCATTTTTTATGCTTTTCTATTTGGGTTTTGCAGTAATAGACTTTGGCCTGAGAGGCAATTACTTTCAGTTGTACCTAAGAGGACTGATGGGAAGTAAGTCACAAATTTTGTTGCTTTTTGTGTGTTGCTATAGTTTGAATGTCCATTCAATGAACTGTGAACCTTCTTGTATTTGAAAATATGTGACTAATTAGATAGAAAATTACACAAAATCTGTCTTTCTACAAACATATTCTAACACATACATTCATACAGAGGATTTGAACAGTTTTAAATGTCACAATTTTCACACTTAACCTTACTTTCAGGCAGGTAGTCATAGAAATTTCATTGCATTTAGCAAAACAGATTTCACGCAAAACTTGGTAAGAAGTTGCTTAATGAGTATGCAGAGACAAATTAAAACCAAAACAAAACCAAGCAAAATAGTAAGGCCGCAATAGCTTTCCAAACTTGTCATAATTATATCAGTAACTTTCCTCAGCAAAGGTGAAGCTATAGTTCCATCTTTTGACTCATTCAACCTTGGACTGACTTACAAAAAAAAAATATGGAAAACAGTTAACAATGAGCACTGTATTTTATTGGGATACTTGTCTGCTGGTACTAATGAGAAGGCCCAAACTCACCTCTATTTGCCCACTAATTAGCCACAATTTTAATTGGTGATGACTAAAGCTGGAATTTTTGAAGTCTCTAAAGGAAATAGATAGATTTATACTGAGTTTTATAATCTGAGCTTCTCTTGACTGAATTGACTGAATCTGAAGCTACAGCTGAGAGGTGATGCATTTATGCTTAGTATAACTCTATCTCAACATTAGAATAAATGTGATATATCTTATGAATTAAGAGCTACTGTTGGAATATTTCTTTTATGGGCAATTCAATCACAAAATATGTTCACATCACATTTGCAGGGTGTTTCTTAAGATCAGAAATATACTTTATTAGATCAGAAGATTTAGAATCAATACTCCTTGTAATCACAATATTGTTCATCCACAAAGAATTAGAAAATAAAATGGCATTATTTAAAAAGCATAGCAAGTCACCAATTATTTCAGATTTAAGGAGCTGCTTATGGGCTAACTTGAGATGTAAGCAAATAAGTGCCAATTAATTAGAGTCTGTGACAGTGTTCAGTACCATCTCTTTGATCTTTCACTAGTAGCTGACAACAAAGCACAGATACTCACAATGCTTTAGTTTCAGTCAAGTGATCAGCAAAACATGTTCAGCTCATTTAAATAACAGAAGCTGGTAAAATACAGCTATCTTTTATAGCATTAAGCAAAGATTTGAGTTCAGATGACAGCCTCTCGCATTTATAGAACACATAACTTGGAGCCATTTGCATCAGATGGGTAACTTGAGTTAAACTCAAAAATGGATGAAGCCACAAGACAGAGGTGAGAATAAATTCCACAATAACTTCCCTGATCAGCCATTGGTATTCTGGCTATTTAAACACAGATATACCATTGCTTATCTGCCCAGAGTCACGCAAACATCTGGGCAGAAAGACTCACTGTGGATAGTTCACTAACAGAAGATGCATTTGTTTCAACTATATAAAAATTCAGAGGAAGCATAGATCAACAAAAATAAGTGATGTATACAGGCCAGAATCTAGAGTTCTGAATATACAGCTATCACACCTTTTTTGAGCTGGTGTGTCAGGATTTTTTCTCTGCATGTGTATATATTTTTGAAACTTATTAAAAGGAATAGCTATTTGTCCGTGAAAATGGGAGGTTTATAACATAATCAACACTATATATAGTGACATGCTCAGTTTAAAAATTTAGAATTTTTAATACAATTTTAGAATGGCATCATTAAAAAAAGACATTTCTAACAGTGTCGTATGTTAACCTACAAAGATAAAGCAGTCGTGCTCGTCTATTTTCTTCTTTATTGCTCCAAGTATTTTGGCTTAGTAGGATTATGTGGTTCTCTTCTAGGAGCCAAACAGTTGAGAGGAAGCAGAAATTTAACTATACTGCTGTTCTAGTTCAATGGAGCGCTTGGAGTTAAATCCTACCTCTAATTAACATCCCAAGTTGAAGTCATGCCAAGTACTCTGTGGAATCAAGACTCAGAGAAGACAACTGTGGACAGACACTGATTTTATCAGGTGCTGAGGACCAGATGCTGGGGAGGATGCCGACAGCCCCGTGCTGCAGCAGGAGTGGTCTCTGCCTCTGCTGACCCCCAGACTATTCTCTGAGTTTGTGTCTGTGCCAGTGATGGTTCAGCTGACAGGACAGCAGAGCTTAGCAAGTCCCAGTGCTCAGGCCTGAGCACTGGCAGAGTTTAATTTGTTCATATAGACTTAGCTCGTGTGCATCCATGTGCTCTGTGAGAAAAGGACACAAAACTGGCAGGTATTTTTTGGCACCCAAAAGTTTAAAGAGTCTTAGACCTAAATAATGTCTAATTATTTGTGCGTCTGCTACTTACAGGAAACAAGCATGTTCTCCAGAGTGAAAAATCTTCAAGAAGCTCTGAGACTCGGCTGTCTAGAGACACATAAAGGTGCTTTGCTTTTCTGTTTAATTGTATGTGCTGTCTATTTTTTTCCATTTCTTTTGTCCATGATTCAGGGTGCCCCTCTAATGCCCCAGAAATAAGCACGGTCCTCTCCTTAGGCAGTAGCCTGTAAACGGTGCACCATGAGCTGTCTCCATAACCCCAGTTTTGCTTATGAACTGGCTGATACCCTGCATTAAAGCCATGATTGATCACATCATCCCTCACTCCAACTGCGAGAGCGCCAAGGACAGGAGGCAGCTGCTCCTGGGGACACCAACCGGCCAGCCCCTGATGTAACATGAGAGATGGCACCATGACCCCCGTGCGGTGGCCGTGGGCAGCCCCAAGCTCCTGCCAAGATTGTGTGTAGCACACGTCACACAGAGGGGGTGTGCAGGAGAAAGGCTGGGTGTACAAGGACTGCTGGTGCATAAGATGGGTTCAGAAACAAGTGCCACCTCCACAGGATGAGGGTTCTGAAACTCTCTCCACCTCCCTTCAGGAAATGCGTTGCCCCACATTCTTCCCCTTTGATTTCAACAAAGCTTAGACAATTTTTGGGAAGGGAGGGTTCATTTCAAGAAAAATATTCTCCCCGCACATACTCGTGTGGCCAGGAAAGCAGAGCCCAAAGGTCATACTTTCTATGCAGAGTATAAGAGTGGCCATGTCATGTAAAATCAAAAGTTCTTCTTGCCCAGCATCCCATTCCCATCAGTGGCCAACAGCGATACCACAGAAAGACACAGCAGTGAAAAATATATCTAATTTCCTACAGCAAAATCTTCCAAACATCAGTGGTTTATGGTTCTTTGAGACCTGAGACCTCTGAAATGGTAAGGCTGCAGCTTCAAAGGAGGTTACAAAATCATGTATTAGGCATAGATATAGCTCAGGGCATTATCACTTACATGTAGACCTAGGAGAAGGGAAGATGAGAGAAAGGCAGGTGTTTTGCCCAAACACAGCCCATTTTATTAGACTTTTTGGGTAAAATCACACATTTTAACACTTTGTTCAAGAATTTCTTATTTTGGCCTAGCTTAGCCCTGATCCAAATTGATTTAGGTTAAAACATTATAAGCTTAGCCTAAGCAAAAGGAATTTAAATGGAGTCTTTTCACAATGGATTAACCAAACTAGTTGAAAAGTATAATTTAACTTAAACTGCTGTAGCATTTTAGATGTAGATGTGTAACTGAGAGAACATAGCCTCAGGCACATGTTAAAATATCCAGCTAATCGCAGTAGTAAGATGACTAGCCCAGCTCTGAGCCACAACATGAATTAGGCTATCAGCTCTCATACTTAATAAATCAAAACATCACACTATATTTTTCAGCCACAGAATCTAACATGCAGCCTCAAACTACCCACTAGCAATAGACCAAGGAAATAACTACCCTTCTTTAGCTTGTTCTGAAAACAGTGAGGCCATCCGCTTGAAGAAATATGTGAAAGTTGAACACAAGCTGCCAGTTCAGGTAAACGATCCTTTTCCTTAAAATAATGAATTTATTAGAGGAAAAAAGAAAAGGACACAGACTCTGCCAGAAGGAAGACTGAAGCTTGTTGCAGCAGTCTTG
Source organism: Aleadryas rufinucha (assembly GCA_013397815.1). Classification (NCBI taxonomy): domain Eukaryota; kingdom Metazoa; phylum Chordata; class Aves; order Passeriformes; genus Aleadryas; species Aleadryas rufinucha. The sequence goes on from VZTH01002169.1 coordinate 473,938, forward strand.
TACCCCACTTCAGTCTTACCCGCAAAAGGTCTTTTGATTACTGTTAACACATGTAACAATTCACAGGAATACACCAACTTAGAGGGAGCTGCACAGGCTAATTCCCACTTCAGAGACCTGCCACATCAATTGTAGATGGCTTATGCTTTCATTCTGAAGCTTGAAATGCCACGCTGAAAAACTAAGCATTCTCATCATCACATTAACATTCAATTCAGCCTTTATGGCCCTTTTGCCATGCCTTAAGGTCACCTACAGCAGCAGTAATAACAATGCCAGACACTCAGCCAAGCCAATGTTCAGCTAAAACTACATGCAGAATCCACTGTTCTGTACAGCCACAAGCAATACAGGTTTCCCTGTCTGGAAAAGGACACATTATTTAAAAGACTGGTTTGATACTCAGGAATCAATGCTAAAATTGTACTACTCTGCTTCTAGTAAAGTAACTAAAAAAATATTTTAACTTTTCATTTATGATAAAATCATTCTCACTCTCTCTGCCAGTTACTAAATTTAAGCATGTAGGTGTTAAGTGATTTAAATTTCTTAATCTTAAGGATTTTAGTTCAAAGCAAGCATTGCAAAATATGACTTTTAAAATTCATTTGAAGTTTAAAGACATTAATTTTCAATGATTTCACATATTTTGTGTTTTGTTTTTGTGAACACTGAAATGAATGGCTTGACAGGCAATAATACCAAGATTTTAAGGAAATTTTATTTTTAAGCACATGAATATGTAGGAAACTTAAGTTTAGAAGTCAACTCCATAAAGAAAGGCATCACATATTCACTCTTTCATTCATATAAAATAAAAACAGTTCCAAATTCCAGACACTGAAAATTTATAACAAGCTTCTAGAGACAGACCTGCTAAATGGAATTAGTTCCTAGAACTTTCAGTGTTAAATCTATCAAGCCCGCTTGACAAAGTTGCAAGTTTCATTCTTTTTCAAATTCGTGAATACAAAAATGATCTGGATAGCTTTTTCAAGTATGTTTTTTTGGTTTGTTTTTTTTTTTCTGGGATATTCATAATTCTTCAAGTAAGATTAAAAAGATTGCCTTTTATACTTTGCCTGTGGTTATATAGAATAATATAGAATTTGGATGATTTTTAGTGGCTTTTATGACTATAGCTCACCTTTGAATTAAGGAAGTATTTATTAAAAAATAACTGACCCTATAGAAAATAATTTGAACCTCATAAAACAAGTCTGTGCTGCAATAGAAACAAATGCAAGCCCCCTGGTTCAAAACCAAAATGCAAACTCACCTTTCCACTGAAAACTGGACACAAGCAAGGATCATCACCTGGCGATTTCTTTTATTAGCCTGGAAATATGGGCACTTCTGCTGCACAACATGTGGGAATGAATTTCTTATCTCTAGGCAACAAGATACATGTCCTGGGTACACCAGGCTTGATACCAACAGCCAACAGAATAGGTGCAGCAATTAGCTAGAACTTCTGGAAACTTTCAAGGAACTGACAAGATAAATATTTTCTGTATAGAAAAAGACAAAATTCTGATAAATGATCACCCCAAATGCAGCCAGTAAGGCCAAGTATCTGAGTAGGGTTTAAAAAAAGTTCCTCCATAACATACCTTCTGGCAAGGCTTGTCTCAGTGTTGCTGCCTCCATCTAGTGTCTTCCCAAAAACTCTAGTGAGAAAAATAAGACATATTGAAGTCTTGTGAAAAGTTTGCTCAAGATTGCCCAAGTTAGTTTTTAGCATAGGGAGCATTGGAGTTGCCTGGCAAAAGGAATCCCTGCCAATCTTGGTGGAAATAGGTGTACCTATTTGGTTTTGCATGTGAGTTTCTTGAAACGCTGGGGATCCAGCAGCTGAGGCTGAAGGTAAGATAAGCAGCTGCTAACAGCTTTGTTGTACTCAGGAAAAATCACCAGTTTATCACATTAGCAGTTGTGAGTCATACTCTTACTGTTCCATTTGCATTTGCTGTTACTGGTGGAGTATGAATGTTACTTTCATATCACATTAGTATATTAGCACAGCACTGGTCAAATGTGTTCACACTGATCCAGCTATCTGTGCTATGTAATACTGTGAGGCATCCCCTAGCACATTACATGATCCCACTTTGACCTAAATGATACTTTTTTCACGAGGCAGAAAATGAAAAAGGAAAAAAATCTACAGTATATAAAAGAATGATTAAGTGGCTTAGACCTCTTCCACCTGAAAAAGAGAGAACTAAACAAGGGAACATGATGGACACCTGAAAGTCCAGAGTAGTTGCAGGTCAGAGTTTTTCTGCTGTGTTCCTTCCAAAATAAGAACTAGGAGTCCCAACAACTGAAATGGAATATTTTGTAAAGTGTTTCATAAGTAAGTTTTTACCTCCTTTGAATAGGGTGTAATGGATGTTAAATAAACCACATGATGTTTTAGAGTAAAACGGAATGGGAAAAAAAGCCTTCAGGGATGATCACTGCGCATACACATACACTCTCACAGAGAATCCTCACATTTTTGCCCTCAGAAGCTCCTGACTATCAAAGTGATGGAGGGAGTAAGAACATAGTGAGGAAATATTCCATGTGCTTATTCCGTTTGTTAAATTTTTCCAGACCAACCATTTTTGGTGTCTGTAGGAGAAAAGAAGGCTTTAGACTGATCTGGAATGACCAATGTTTGTGAAAATGCACTGCAGCAAGATACAACAGCCATAAGTCTCAATATCTGGCTCTCTTACACATCTTCTGTGTGATCTGGAAAAACTTTCAGCAGATCCATTCACAGGCACAAATGGCGTCTATTTTCATACTGAAGTCTCTGGGAATGAAATGGCTGGTTGCTATTTGTAAACCTGAAAATCAGTCACCATTATGCCCATTGCAAATTTTGCAATAAGAAACTTCCATAGCTGCCTGACAGATTGGTGAATATAGTCTGCAAAGCTCTCAGACACATTCAAGAGTTCAGACTTCAGACAGAAAAACACAAATCTTACAAAACAAGCATGCTGGGTTCTGCTTTATTCCATCTTGTGTGCCTGACCCCAAAATGGACAAGCTATGAGTGCATTTAGTGATATTTGCATCGCCTGGAATTTGTGTGACAAGGGAAGTAGATGTCTGTGTTCAGATGGCAATATCTTGGGACAGGAAATCCTATATTCACTCCTGACAGAATTTACAAGATATGACTGGCAGATGACTCTTAATTTCAGCCAGTTAACATGATTCTGCAAGGAATTTGCCATATTAGATGTTGAGCATTTTGGTCCTGTTCAGGGCAAGTTCTGAAGGATATGTATTAATTATTACAGATATTCAGACACAGAGGTTGAAAGTGGCAACCTGAAAGTAGAGAAGCACCTGGTAAGCAGTCCTTAGTTTTAAATGATAGGTAGCTTGACTTTCACCACAAGGGTAATTACTTATCCACCTCTTTGGCTACAAAAGCTCTTAGGCAAGTCTTGATCTTTTTGTATGCTCTTAGTGTTCAGAAGATCTTAATCTCTTGCCTCCCAGCAGCTTCCTTGAATTATCTGTAATGAGTGAATCAGTTTTGTATTTCTAAGTCGGGAAAGACCAGCTCTTCCTCAGAGGTTTTGGTTACAGTGACTACTTCCATATCCTCTGGGCTGTGACTAGATGAAGAATGTTTTACACCTTTTAGTTCTATCAAACTTCACTGCTATCAGGTCTTACACTGACAACAACCAGTAAGAAAAGGAAAGATGTGCTAAAGACTTTGTAAACCACTGGGAGAATGACTGAGTTAAACATATCTGACACAGAGACACTGTGCAATATGAAACCATATAGCTCAAGAATTAGAATTGAAGTGGTTTATTTTAGAGTACATACACAACACACAATACCTGCATCCTGTTCACAAACCCACCTGACTGAATATACTCAGTCATTGCAGCATATTGTGGGTCCTATAGAAATGGCCATTCTCACTTACTACCACAGCTACAGTAGACAGTGTTTTGTCTGCAAGCACCAAAGAAATAAGAACTTATGATACTAATTATGCCAAGGCATACTCAGCCATTAAACTATTTCTGGTAGGGCCAGCCTATACTATTCAGTGCAATTATGTAAAACAGTGAAATGGTAATTAGAGACAAAGCTTGGTACATGTGAACCTTACAACATGACTCATATATCTGGAAATAACATTTCATTAGTCTGTAATTGACCATTAAAGCATGAAATTTTTTCTACACTTTCACCTTACTCTTGCCATTTCACTAGCAAAAATCAGTTCCTGAAGCTCTGACACTATAACACTGTCAGAAAAACCTCCGTGAGAGTTTTCATAGCAGTCAACCAGACCAAGGTTAAGGTTAAAACACTATATAGTGATGTCAGATGCCTCCATTTCAAAATATGATTTTATGCAGTTGTATGGCAAGCAATGCACACTGCAATACCATGTAGTTGACAAAACGGATCAATTTTGTTTCACACATGTATAGAGCTGAAAAAATCAAAATACTCTGAACTGCTTGTATGCAATATTTTAGTACCATGTATATGTTACAACCATATTTTAGATAAAAACAAAGTTAATTTGACAAATATTCATAGAAGTTTTGGTCATAACCATGTGCAAAAAGGGCCTGTCTATGTGCATTTAGGTGGGGAGGCAAATAGTTGATTCCAGCATATTTAGAGCAGTTTTCCTTACAGCAGTCTTAATCTGATAGTAAAGCTGGATCTTACAACATATCTTCACACTGAGTAGTGCCTTGTCCTCTAAATTGTAGTAGGATCAATGATTTGCATTGCTTATGTTCTTGGTTAGAGTGGTATTTTTATTGAAAGACAAAAATGTATTAACAAAATGACAATTGACTTGAATGTACAGGGGAGACAAAAGTGTTACAAAGAACCAAGAGATATTTATTTGGAAAAGATGCTATAAATATTTTTATAATTAATAGAGGGTTTTTTCCCACTACAAATAATTTGGTTTTCAGAATAGACAAAACAATCTTTCAGAGATGCTCTTCCAAAGAATAAATATACAAATCTACATTTGCTACAGGAGAAAGATGTATACATATAAGTAGAAATTTAAAAAAAAAAAAAAAAAGAGAAGAGATTTCATTGTGCTTTTGAAATAAAACTGTGCGCTGCATAAGATGATTCATGTGTGCAACTGAAAGAAAAAGATAAATGACAGCCAATTGGAGGAAGATTTTTAATGATACCTGGCAAGGACTGATCTTAAAAATCTTCATTAATGCTCTCAAACTAAATGAAAACAGCGTGTCAATAAACTCATTATTCATTTCACATTAGGAGGTACATGTTAGCACAGAAGAATGATGCACAAAACCTACAGAGATTTAAAAAAACCACGAGTGACTTTGATAAATGAATGTTAGCACTTCTCAGGGAAAAGAATCAGAAATATAAAATATTCAGTGGGAACAGAAATCTGGAAAATAATGCTGTCAACAAGCTAATAAACAACAATTATATGGAAAATTTCATTACAAAAGTGAGGAATATGCTGCATTTTGGCACAGCGTGCAGACATGTCTGATCACAGAACACAGCACTTCCATGTGGCTCTTGTCCAGCCATACAAACAGATCATTATTATACCCTCGTCCCACCATACTTAATGAAAACCTGAGTTCAGTTGGGTATTTCACCAACAGAAGGAAACTGGGGAGACTGAAGTGTTTCTTTGATGCAGTCCTGTTTCTCAGCACTGACGTGCAGAACCTTCTCTCCCTGAGCAACAAGGAATCAAATTAACAAACCACTCACCAAACTCCAAAGACCATTTTGAGGCCAGTACCTGTTTGAAGACAACTAAAATTTTCTGTAGGCCATTGACTGTGCTCACCAGCACAATGTGCCTATGCTAGTAAATTTAGCAAGCCCAGGGTGCAGGTCTGCAGTGGTCCATATCACAGCCATAACATTACAAAATCATTGAATGGTTAAGGTTGGAAAGGACAACTGAAGGTCATCTTGTCCAGCCTCCCTGCTGAAGCAGAGTCCCCTGAGCACATTACTCAAGGTTGTATCCAATGTTCACATATCTGCAGGGAAGGACACTCCACCACTTCTGTGGGAAACCTGTTCCAGTGCTCAGTCACCCGCACAGAAAAGAGGTTCTTGCTCATGCATCATCTCTATAGTTCAGGCTGTGGCAACTAAAAGCTGTCCCAGCTGACACCAAGGCACATTTCAGGAGTTAGCATGGCCCAGGGACCACTCCCAACAGAGAACTTTGATACAGTCAATATATTTTGGGCAGGTATGAGTATTTAGTTGTGTGGGTAAGAACCATGCCATGCCCAGACTAGCCTCAGGGCCAGAACAGTTCATGGACTGTTTTGTTATTTAGCATAAATCTAGACAAGTGCTCAAAGGTCTTCTGCTTCAGACTGCTGGCATTTTCCCCCGCTTCCTCCTTCTTCCTAAAAAATATTGTTTAGCTGTACACCTCCTCTCTCCGTCACTACCTTGTCTTCCATTCAGCTCTGCCATGCAGATTTTGCTTAGGACATAATAGTTACGTCAGACCTTTGTATCAATCATCTGTTTGCTTTTCCTTCACTGCACTCAGACATTATGCCCACACATTTCTAGAGTCCCTACCCACTTGACACAAATCCACCATTTTCAACAACACTGAAATTCCAAACAATCATCTCTCAAAGTCTCTCTCAAACACAAAGAAAAGTTTAATTACACGTGTATACAGAAAATGTCTTTTCATCAAATATTTCCAGACACCAAATCAATCTAAACCCTATCCTAAACTCTTTAGCATTATTTCAGTCAATGCCCATTTTTTCTAACTATTGGGAAGGGTGGGAATGACAGACTGCTTCCTATAAGTCCGGAGAGAATTCCTGCACTTTCCTGCAGAATTTGTGATATACAAGTCCAGAATATTTCAGTTTCCCTCTGCAATGGCTTTCAGAATCACTTCATCTGGGAAACTGCATTAAACTTTAGAACTATAGTATATAGATTATTTTTTTGCATAAATTTAAATGTATTCATAATGCAGATGTTAAAAAGAGCACAGTATGTGGCTGTTATTACAGAAGATACCTTTAAAATTCTCATGTTCTGAGCACTTAGCTTGCGCAAGACAGCCCTAGCAACTAAAACTTTTGTTTTAAAATTTTCTAGCATCAAATCACAAAGAAATTTTCATTTTCAGGGGACTATACCTATCTTCTTTAATACAATATGACTTTTTTACAATTTAAATTGAAATAATCCAATGAGTCATATTTTTCTGCTCTCTTTTAGCAGCATCACATGTGAGGATGATGCAAGATTTTAGCTTTTCTCAAGTATAACTAATACTGAGCATATACCAGTATAGTACTTTTTTATACCCTTTCTAACTTACATTCTATGCTTATCGAAAGAAATGCATTTATTTTTCTTTGAGACAATAAGTGGCTGTCAATATCATGTGTGCTCATTCCAGAGCTGTATCTTCAAAATCCAATCAAAGCTTCCTACCATCCTGTCAGCCAGGGGCTATGCTGGCCTTCCCAGTCTGGACAAAAAAACTTTAAAACCTCACAAGCTTTCACAAACTGTTTTATGAGTTATCAATGAGGACAACGCCCCATGGCAGGGAGGTTGTAACCAGATCATCTTTAAGGTACCTTTCAATGCAAACCATTCTACAATTCTATGATCTCATCTCCTCTCTACAAATTTGGTAGATGCATCCTTTTAAACTCAAATGGCACTTTAAATTCTCTCAATCATTGATATATGAATTTATTATTGTGTTTGAAAATGTTATGGTGTCAAACCCTACCAAGGTATTAATGACAAAACCAAAGCACAGTCACTTGAGGAAAGAAGTTCTGCTTATCTACAGTTTTCCAGGATATATAGCAGATGTAGGTCCTGTACTTGCATCTGAGGACTGAGGCATACCATGACAATGCAAATGTGAAAATGCAATAGTAATTTATTAGTGAAATAAGCAAATAGTACCAAATGAACCTTTGAATAACAAACTTTTGTCCCTTTCTGTATCTAATAGTAGATGAATGCCATTAAGATCTTAGATATTAATGTCAAGCTGATGCTTCCACATGGAAGAAAAGGTCATAGCGCAATCACAATTTCAGTGAAGAGCAACTGTATTATTTTCTTACTGAAATGACTTTAAAACTTGTTCTTCCATGTTCTCAGGCGTTTCACACATTGTTTGGTTCCCCTGTATTTCAGGCTGTTATTCCTTGCTGAGGTACTAAGCATACAAAACCAAACATGTAGCAGCTTTTATTTAAGCCCATCTGATTTACTATTAGCAGACACAGCTAAGGGTTAAGACCTGAACTTATTAATTCAAGCTTTAAGGTAAATGGTTGTCCAGGGCTATTGGCCAACAAATATTAAAAATTAAAAAATGGATCTCTTTTAAAAATGTATTTTGAACAGAACACTGAGTGCCCTCAGGCCATAAATCCTCTGGTCCCCTCTGTGTGGTCCCCCAGCATAAATTAATGACTTCTTATAAAAGCACCTATGAATTAAAGAAATTTTTAGTACAAAACATAGGTTTGATTACCAGTTCTTGACATTTAGTCACAGCAGCAATGTAAGCTGTACTCACAGTTTTGGTAATATTTTCTGAGACTAATTAAAGCCATGAATTATTTAACTGTCTAGCAGAAACAGGTTACATTAGCTTTCTCTTATTATTATAATTTGTATCTGTTATAAAACTGTTCCTCTCAAAAGTGTAATAACTGAGCAAAGCTCTTTCCTGTGGAAGTTAGTGTATGTCAGTATAACTTTTAATCACAAAGCAGGAAACAAAGTACCTTGCAAAATCCCAAACCGATGGGTAGCTCTTATAATACTGAAGCTTTCTTCTGAAAAAAGAAAAAACCTGAACACCTGCATTATAATTTGCAAAAGGTGGTTCATCGTTTCAGATTGTCCTCTCTCCAGTGGCATTGCTTATTACCTGTGAATATAGATTTAATTTTAAATTGAGCCAGCATTAATTTATGAATTTTTATGAGCTACCAACGAGCTCCATAGGAATTGTAATTTCTGCTCCTTTATGTCATTTGATTACTTTCTGAATTATGAACTTTAGATATCTGGACAAGATGTTCCAGTTCCTCCTGCACATGAAGTTTAGCAGTTGAATCTTCTTCTGACCAAAATATGGATTTCATTTTTTTTAACATCATCTTGCCCTATTAAAACAAAAATAGGATTGGGGCTAGAAGCGTGTATCTGTCACTTTATTGGGATAAAAATACTTTTCTTTGGGCTCAATTTCTGCTGTGCTAAAAGCCAAAAGCATTTGACAACTCTGAAATGCACTGCTTAGTTCCTATAACGCTACTTTTTAAAGGTATGTTTCCACCAAGGAAGAATTTTTTCCAGACAGAAAACACCTAGGAGGAGAAAAGGACAAACGTGTTTGGCTTGAGGAGAAGACCTTCTATTAGATTTCTGTTGTCCTTTATCACTCTCTCCCTACCTTTTACATTCAAGAGCTACAAACCACAGGTCCTTGTTCTCTTGTTTTAATCCACTACAACCAGAAAAATCTGCTCCAAGCAATCACTCTTCTTCCATTTAAACTGTGGAGGCTACAAAAGGAAGAGGAGAGAGGCCCAGAGCTGCCCACTTCTACCCCAAATTCTCCAGTTTCTGAGGCTGCTGTCTCTGGCCCATTTCATCCTTCTTTCCCTTGGAAAACACTGCTTAAAAGGCATGAAGCCTCATGAGAAGCTTGATAAAATGAGGCTGTAATTTCTGAAAGCACTGAACGATTTGGTTCAGTTCTGCTCTCACTGAAATGAAAGCTAAAATTCTCGTCGACATCAAGGGGAAACAACAACCTCTCGGCAGGAGCTAACACACAGCATGTTTGAAAAACCCAGCTCCCCACAAGTTGCACACATTACTGTAAAATTAAGGATTTGAGCAATTCCTTCAACACATTCATATTCTTCCATTCACATATGTCTTGCAAATGGGAATACAGTCACTTATGCTTGTAGATAAAGCAGTGCCTATTTTGTCAGCTCAGCAGCTGAAGAGTGGGGCAATAACAGGTAAGATCAAAGAGTTTAAATAGCCTTTGCGGTCAGAATGACAAAATGCTTACAGCCTCAAATAGGATATAGTCATTAGACTGGGGAAATGAACGATTTTGCTGAATGGGCACAATGGTAACTGATTTGGTGTGAAACAATGGGCCTTCACCTCAGTGTAAGATCGGGAAGATTTGCTAGGTACACAGGAACACTGCAGCTTCGTTTTGAAGTTAATATGGGATGAATAAAACAATGGGAGAAATGATCCAAGCAGGGCAACATTAGAGCAAGAACATTGATGGGGTCAGGGTAGTTTGACCTTTAGGGTTAACCAGATCAAAGGGTTTGCTGATTAGCAAAGTTGCTTTTTTTCTTTTTTTTAATTACCGTAAAATTGGCATCTCCATGGGTATTCTTTTAGTTACCTTTGCAGGTAGACATTGTCTATATGAAGCAGAAAAAATAATTCATGACAAGCTCTTTGTAATTTGAGAAGAGAAGGTGCATCCACTACTGTGGAATTTGTTTTCTTAAGAATGCTACTAATTCCTCTTATAAATGCCTTATCAAGTGTCCACTGCAGTCAATGGAAAAGCTGCTTAAAGGCTTCAGAGATTTTTGTCCCAGCCTTAAAAATAAGTTACATAGAGTATTTTATCAATAAACTAGGTCTCCTTTGCTATTTTCACTCTGTATTTTGAATGTAAGAGGAAAATAGTCATTGTTTTGATTGCAACCATGGTGCCATAACAATAAGAATGAGGAGAGCTAAGAAGGTGCATTTTTACAAATGAATGCAGTGTCCTGTATCAATAGGTCATGCGTCTGTGGTCCTTTTTTGCTTCCAAAGTATTAGACGCAGACTCACATTGTGGTCTCCTCCTCTTACAAGGTAACGAGAAGGTAGATTTAAAATCTCCACTTACTGAACTTAGACACCTCAGTCCGTGTTTAGGTAAAAGAATTTTAAAGTGTGGCAGTAAATGACATGCCTCTAGCCACCAAAACTTTCCATGTTACTCTGCCTCTTCACAGTTGTTTTAATTGTATTATATGAAAAAATTGGCCCAGTATAAATTTCAGTTCTCCTTCTCACGCTCAAGGCAAAGGAAAATTAGTGCAACCAAGGCATACAAAATAATACTCAGTTACCTCTGAGTATTGCATTGCCTCCTTGGTTACTTGGAAGCTGTTTCAAATTAGGACAATTGGCCAGGAAAAGAGGGAGCAGATTTAGATGCAAAAACCTAGATACCACTTAGGAAAAGACTGGAAGATCTGCAGTCCTTCCTCCACTGCTTTCTCGTTTTCTGGTAACTTGTTATCCTGAAATCTCACATAATTTCCTAATATTTCTGTGAATGATGTAGAACCTCATCCTCTTTACATCTCCAAATGACCCATTCTTCTTCAGAAAAACCTGTCTACCTGTTAAACATCTAGGTCCAAGGGAGTTGATTCTGGATCCTTGTCTTTCTAATTAAAAAACAGCCCTCTGACATGGAAGTATAAAAAATCTAAACAAATTTAACATGCTTTTATTGCTTGGTTGGTAAACTCAGTTTGATATTTTTAAGACAGTCGAAAACAACATCTGCCAAAGTCAGATGAGGACTATATCTTCATATCTCCCAGATGTTAATCCACACATTTTGTGCACATTTTGTTGACAGCTGCATCTATGCTCACCTACTACAAGAGAGAAAGCTGTTTTCCAAGTCCTATTTGTAAGTTTAAAGTAGCAGAGCATAAATTTTTCATATCAGAAAAGGGACATGATTTATCAGAGAGTAATAATGCATTCAAATTACCCTTGAAACTACATTGTTAGAACTCCATATACCTTTGCCTTCCACCTAGAAGTGTTTGCTATTTAGAGGCAGACTGGACACTTGGTTCAAAAGACTGACCCATTCTACCAACTCATTGTTTCAGACCTACACATGCTCTCACACAAGTACCTATTTTTTGGTCCTGTGTGGGGTACTTTTTAAAGACTCCTTATCAGAAATATCTTCCAAGTAAATACCTTTACAATTGGAGGGGCTGACTAATTATAAGAATTTATTTCAAACTGGCATTTCTCAAGTAATTTCTCTTTGAGAATTACATGGTTTTAGACCAAAATGGAAGTCTGAAGTCAAGTTAAGGAATAGAGAAGTGAAAATGTAAAAAATCTGGACTCAGATATTAAATGCTTTTTAGATATGTCCTATAATTTCTTCAAGAAAAATATTTATCTCTAACCCAGTTTCCTTAGATTGCAAGAAAAGTGAGAGGAATAGAGCTTTCTCCTGTATTTGTTAAACATTCCTACTAGCTGCATTTAAAGAAGCAAGCAACCATACTTTAAATATCTATCCATGAATTCTAGAATATCTTGTGAACTCAGCACAAGTCATCTCCAAGAAAATTTGGTTTTACAATTGGTAGGATTTTAACAAATTCAGCATCAACAGATGACATCAAAACATGTTCTGAACTGGGAAGTGTAATACACACTAAGAATCAATGTAGCCTGTCTGCATTAAACCAAAAGAGAAAGCAGGCATTTTTCCAAAGAGATAGGAAAGCAAGCACAGAGCTGTATAGAAGTATCTCATAAATGCCAATGTATCTGTCCCGAAGTAAGAAAGTTATGTTATTTCAGCTTTAGAGAAAGAGAACTGAGCACAGAAGTAGAAATTCTAATTCTCTAGCTGTCAGTAGCCACCTTACTGATTTGAGTGAGGTCAAGGTTTCACTTAAAGGCATTGAACAGGAGCTTTAATTTCATTTCATTTCAATTTCAGTAATTTAATTCCTGAGCTCTAAGTCTCAAAGTATAGCTAATGATTCTGGATTTTACCAATGACATAAAACTTTTTGGGGAGCTGAGTCTTAAAATTTTTATGGCTTTTAATTACTTGCAATAAACATTTGCTTTAAAATAATTTCCACATTCGCTCTGTGACACTTGCTAAATTAATTGCAGGGGACTAAAACAACTCAGACCTATCACTATGGGGGAACAATCAGGAGGACACTCCTCCTGGACAATCCTCCTAACCACTGTCCTCCTGCTCAGAAGGACAGTGGTTAGGACATTCTTGGACATTCTATGATTGCTTTCAAAGATTTTGGAAAGCAGCCTTTATGGAAAATATCTGGAACTCTTTCAGACTGGCATAATTTCAGACCTCATAGACCAAGAAGGCATTCAAAGCAAAACTCAGCTCCTGAAGGGATAATTTATATGGAAATTTTGCAGTGTTTGGTATTTAGGAATCTGGATTCTATCCATTACTAACTTATTATTTTTTTGCCTAATTTGCCCAGAAGGCTTATGAAACGCATTATAAATGCTACATTTAAGAAAAGAGATACTATTGTGCTCTCCCATAGTCATGCTGTCACTTAGGTATGACTCCCAAAAAGATCTCTGCTCTCGTACCCATCCTTGTTCTAGCCAGGATTTATATGGTAGCCCTATACAAAAGGAACAACATGTTCAAAGAAAAGATCAAGTTAAATGTGTAACTAAGGCTCCAGCTTGGCATCCACTGCGTTAGATCCTGAATCAGCTGCTAGAACATACCTGGTGAGCAGCTGCAGACTGCTGCTGAGTTATTGGAGACCTCCCACTCGGTTGCTCTCTGTCTGCTGGATCTACCTCTACACCCTAATTGTACATGAAGTGTCATGAAAGGGGAATTCCCGTCCTGAGGGGAGAGGTGGAGGTTTGTTTTGGGAAATATGACTTGCTGTGCAGCCAAATGCCCTAAGAAAGCACAATGTCATGAGAGCAGGTCAAATGAAAATCTCTTACACTGGGCAAATAAAAAAATTAAAGTATTGGTGGGTTTAGTGCATGCAAATATTTGAGGTTTATTTTGCCTTTCAAAGCTGCAATTTTATGTGAATAACAGATGATTTATTTATGTCAAAGGATGGACATGCTAACACAGTAACCAAGCATAAACTCTGAGAATCCCTGGCACAACATACAAAATCTGAGATGAAGTGTTTGGGACAGAAAAATCTCTCTCCCTACAGTTCATGTATGATTACAGTTTCCACTGCTGCTAATTTCTGCAAGCCTACAGGAAGCAATGCTTGTGGCAGAACCCATATACACTTCTCAGTTCAGAACAGCTTTAAGGACAGAACCGCAAATCTCAGGCTACTGAATGCACAGCAGACGCAATGAGCACCCCGAGGTCTCGGCTCTGCCCCGGAGAAGCTGATGCAGCGCAAAGGCTGAAGGAAACACTCTGCAGCCACCAGATGAGCACAAGGAGAGGCAGGCAGGAAGCACCCACCCCTGCCCTAATAAAAACTCTGGAAAAGCCTCTCCTCTGCTGCCCTTTTCATCGTGCCCCAGACCTCAGCCCCACATTCTGCAGGAGACAAACAGCCCTGAAAATCAGGGCCCTTTAAAGAGCTCATGCTAAGCAGTCAAAATCAATTAGCACTCTCCAAGTAGGATGAATGATAATGGATACAGAATTGCCTTGGTACTCAGGGGACTAGGATTCAATTCTTACCTCTCAGACTTCCTCTGTGACCTTGGGCAATCCTATCTGTTGCTCTTTTCCTCTAAATCACGTTTTTATATTTTTACCTCACAGAGCTTTTGCAAGGTTTTGGAATCCATTGATTGCAAAGTACTTAAATTCCGTATCATGAATCAATACAGAGTTTTGAAAACGTAAGATTGTGTGATTTTCACCTCCAGACACACTGATCTAATTGCAGTATCTTTTGAAGCTATATTACTAGTTTCTGAACTGACCTATAAAAAAATTAAATATGGAAAGAAATATAGCATGTGCAATAATTTATGGTTTGTTTTTTTTTTTCCCCAAGAATCTTTGGTAAGGTACAGGAAGAAAATGAAAAGATTTTTTTTTCATTAAGACAGGTGGACAGTCCAGACAACTAATTCTCTTTTCTTTCGGAATCAGGAACTGATTCACAAGTGTGATGAGATCATCAGGCTGCAAACAGCAAGGAAGAAACTGAAGCACACACCTACGGTAGTGAACTGTTTCAAAGGCAAAATTGATAGTTATACTTGAAAATCCATAAAAGATGTGCACCTTTGAAAATCGCCTTCTAATCACATACAATGTTTGTAAATACTACTATGCTGGTAACTAAATATTGACACCTACCATAAATATTCTACACAAGGTAGCATCTTTCTGAATTTTGTGGTCAGTAAGTTCTGGATGTTTTAGAGGAAGAAAGAAAAGTGTTCCATAAATTCGTGACAAACTAACTCTTATAGCAATGATTTCAAATTTAAAATATCTAAATATATCACAAGGCACCTACACGTGTATGTATGCACACATATGTACATTTCAGATTCACACATACACAAAGGAAATGCACTAAATTCAGGGTTTATGTCTTCATGCTCTCAGTTGAAGGGAAATTTCTTGCTGCTTAACCTTTGGGTTTGTTTTATTTTAAGACAGTTACACTTTGCTTTATACTTTAAAAATTAGGGTGCTTTTTCTTCCCCCTATCCTTGTTTCATGCAGATGATGAACCCTTTGAAATGTGCTTGCTCTTGTTGCCCACTAGAAGGAGAGGGGTGAATGCCACATATCTAATTGTGTGTCTCCACAGAAACTTTCCCCTAATTCCTGGTTGCTAACCCACATTCTTTAAGTCCTCTGGCCTCTTTCCCAACACTCCTCCTCTGTCTCACAAAGAAAAGAATTTGCTTTTTTTCCCCCCATCCAAGGTCTTTTCTCATTTCAAAGCAAGCTACTTGAATGACTATTCAGTGTGTGCAGAATGAGGTCTCTCCACAGCACTATGCTATAGTAAAAGCCGTGTGTGCTTATAAAGGCTGCTTGAAGGCAGCCCTACCCCACAGTGGCCCAGGCGGCATACACAGCACCCTGACCTAGCCATCTGTATGCAAATCTCTACAGACTAAGTAAACTTTCATAAAAATGTTCTGGCCCCTCTTTCTGTGTGTTTAGCAATTATTAGTGCACATTGGTCCTTTGTGTTATATTATTATGCTTTGTGTGCAGAGGAGACTCCCTGGCACCTGCGCTTGTAGGTGGCAGATGGCAGTTCTTGGCAGCAATACGGAAGTTTTCCTGAATGCAGCTAAGCCACAAACTGGCATCTTTTATTTCTTTATGCGTGTACTGAGGAGAAAGGATTAGTGGTAGATTACCAGTAGTCTATCAAGGTATTTAACAAAAAAAAAGAGAGCAGGGGGGGAAATTTAGTCCATGTTTTGAAAAAGAAAAGGGGGGAAAAAGAGGAGACTGTTCAGTAATAACTTGCATTAAAATTGCCAGAAGACAACTATGTATTAATTCAGCCTCTTACATACAGGTTATAATTTTACTTTTCTCACATGGGTGAAAAATGTATGTGTTGCAGTTAAATTCATATTTCTGGAATACTTCCCATGTTTTCCTCCTGTGTACTTCTGTGGAGGTTTAACATGACTACACTGTTATTGATAAAGCATCTGTGATCATAAAGGATCACAAGGTGTCCAACAATCAGATAACACACAGAGCAATCAAAATGCAGCTGGTGCTGGGATGTGTAGAGCCACTAAATAAACCACTGCAGCTCAGGGTGCAAAAGAAATGTTGGTTAATAACACCTACTTAGAGTCATAGGATGTGCAGAGTTGGAAGTAACCCATCAAGATCATCAAGTCGAGCTTCTAGCCCTGCACAGGACACCTCAAGAATCACACCATGTATCTGAGAGTGTTGTCCAAACACTTCTTCAGCTCTGTCAGACTTGGTGCTGTGACCACTTCCCTGGGGAGCCTGTTCCACTGCCCTACCATCTTCTGGGTGAAAAATGTTTTCCTGATATCCAACCTAAACTTTCCCCGATTCAGCTTCAGACCATTTCCTTCAGTCCTGTCACTGTCACCACAGAGAAGAGATCAGTGTCTGCCCCTCATCTTCCCCTCACAAGGAAGTTGTAACTGCAGTGAGGTCTTCCCTCAGTATCCTCTCCTCCAGGCTGAACAGACCCAGTGACCTCAGCCACGCCTGATACGGCTTCCCCTCAAAGTCCATCTTTCTGGCCCCCTTTTGGACACACTCTTAACAGCTTAATTTCTTTCTTATGTTGTGGCACCCAAAACTGCCCCCAGCACTTAAGGTGAGGCTGCCCCTGTGCAGAGCAGAGCAGCACAATCCCCTCCCTTGACCGGCTGGCGATGCTGTGCCTGATGCCGCCCGGGNGCCTGTTCCACTGCCCTACCATCTTCTGGGTGAAAAATGTTTTCCTGATATCCAACCTAAACTTTCCCCGATTCAGCTTCAGACCATTTCCTTCAGTCCTGTCACTGTCACCACAGAGAAGAGATCAGTGTCTGCCCCTCATCTTCCCCTCACAAGGAAGTTGTAACTGCAGTGAGGTCTTCCCTCAGTATCCTCTCCTCCAGGCTGAACAGACCCAGTGACCTCAGCCACGCCTGATACGGCTTCCCCTCAAAGTCCATCTTTCTGGCCCCCTTTTGGACACACTCTTAACAGCTTAATTTCTTTCTTATGTTGTGGCACCCAAAACTGCCCCCAGCACTTAAGGTGAGGCTGCCCCTGTGCAGAGCAGAGCAGCACAATCCCCTCCCTTGCCCGGCTGGCGATGCTGTGCCTGATGCCCCCAGGACAGGGATGTCCCTCCTGGCTGCCAGGGCACTGCTGGCTCATGTTCAACTCATCATCGACCAGGACCCCCAAGTCCCTTTCTGCAGCGTTGCTCTCCAGCTTCTCATTCCCCAGTCTATGCACACAGCCAGGGTTGCCCCTCCTACTTAAAGGCAGGAGCGGTTTCTGCCAGAAATCAGATATTTAACAAATCAGGAAATCAAGGAAGTGGATATAAAACTTCTAGATGCTAAAAGAGGATGTATATTATTGAAGAGTATGAGCTAGGAATGGTGGGCCCAGTAAAATAGGAGGAAGAATGATTTGTATGGAAAGAAATAGCTGAAGGCAAGGATCTGGGAAGTTGTTCTTGGTCACCTTCTAGCTCTGTCAGCTCTGAGGTAGAAGGCCAGCTGTCATTTCTAAGAATGGGTGTTTCTATGACTTGTCTAATCTTTTTCAGTAACCACATTTCTAGGACTACAAAAAGCAACTTAAAAGAGCCTTTTTCTGTGTGTTTCATTTTTATAGCATATTTCCATGGTTCATGATTTCTCCCTTTTAGAGCATTTTTAATAAATGCTATCATTCTCTTAGACAACATCCAGTGTTCAACTTCTCAGAAGATCACACAGAAGCATAATACTCAAGGGACAAATAGTCTGCTATGGATAGAGCAGTTCTCACCCCATTAGGTAGGCAAAAGAGAGAGTGTTTGAACCACAGACCTCAGAGCACAAGGAAAATATTGTTTCACTCCAAGGTAAGCCAGGGAGGCTGTACCACAGCAGGGCAACCTTAGGTGGCCTTTTTAGAGCAAAGATATAAGAAAAATATATGGAAAGAAAGCAAGGCACATAAAGCAGGAAACAGGATGGGGAGAAAAAACAAGGGGTAGAGAAATGAGGAGGGAAAATAAAAATAAAAGTATCAAAATATTAAGTGACAAAAATAATAAAAACAATTAAAGAAAACACATACACATTCAAAAAATCTCACACCACAAAAACCAAACCAACCAAACCAAAAAAAATCATAACCCAAAATGTATCAAAATACACAGGGACAGAAAAAGATTTAAAGGAAAACAGAGGCAAAGTGAAACACATATTGATGAGGTTGTACTCAAGACAAGGAAAAGAATAATGACATTCTCCCCCAAAAAGAGTAGGAACAATTGTTGGAATACAGGTAGAGTCTTCCCTTGCAAAAGCCACTGGAGGTAGACACAGTAACTCTGAACTGGGCATGCCCTTGGAAAGGACAGGGAAGTCCAGCAGCTACCAGGATTAGCCAGTACAGAGCACACTCCTGTATGTTACACACAATGGCTGTGGAGATGCCCTCAAACCCCCATCCAAGAACACATTTAACTTTGTTCCATATGTATATTACTTGTGACTAATGTGGTTGATGTTGTTGTTGTACATTTCTTGTTACTTTTCTGAAGACACAGGTCATCTAGCAAACACAGGGATGGAGGCACCGCAGAGGCACAGCACTCATCCTTCTGTTATGTCCATCCCTCCACAAAGTACAGGTTAAACCGGCTAATTTGTCTTCCAAAATTTCTGTCTGACTATGGAAGATGACATGGTCTTGAAAACACTGGGGCAATATTCCAGCTATGTTAATTATAGGAAAGACTGAGAAGTAAAAAAAAAAATGCAGGTATTTTTCAATTACACTAAAAGAAGAGAGATACCTAGATTCAGCCTTCCTGCCACAGAGCAATATATTGTACAGAACTTGAAACATTACTTTGATTTCCCGTGTACAGGCAATAAAACTTTTTCCAAAAGGTAAATTAAAGCATGTATTTTAAAATGCAAAATTTATTTTAAGGACATGAGGTGCTAGTGTAAACCTATAAAAGGAAACTATCCATTCTGCAGAAAGAAAGTGCTGGCTTTATTGCAGCTCAGTTCATTCTTAAAGACAGAGAATCCCCTCCAGGGCAGACAGGCAGTAGCTGCTGACATTGGCTTTCCTTAACTTACAGAATGACTTATAATTATTCTTTTGGAATAAAAGTTATTTTGGTTCTATCTTATAACTAGTAAATAGAAGACTAAGTAAGTATACATACATGTAGATATATATACACATACACATACAGACACACACAGATGTTTATAAAAGGCCTCTGGTGTCACATTTAAAAGAAATTTAGTTGAAGAACTTTACAAATGACAGCCCTAGGGCACTAGCAGAAATTGAGGAGCTTGTGACCCCTGCTAGACTGAGCTATTATGAATGTAACATACTGTAAAGCAGATGTCCGCACTCATAAGTGCCTCAGGTGCATCATTCT
The DNA here is from genome assembly GCA_013397815.1 of Aleadryas rufinucha. NCBI lineage: Eukaryota > Metazoa > Chordata > Aves > Passeriformes > Aleadryas > Aleadryas rufinucha. The sequence continues at coordinate 493,941 of VZTH01002169.1, forward strand.
TCCTCATACGGCAGAGACATTGAGCTTACACCATCTGAACTTTCTGAGTTTAGCATTAATTCTTCCTCCCAATAACAGCTGCCTTATGCAGCTGTCAGAAATTACAGGAGGACTGAAAGGAAGAAGAGTTTTATTTCTGTTTCCATTTATTTTCTTTTCAGTGGTAAGAGGCTGAAGCGATTTTACAGAGCACAGAATTGTATTCACTAAGGACCAGTGCTCACCATTGTTATCTGAGTGTGATGCTCTAGAAGTTACTAAAAAAGCAAGCAGACATTCTCCTTTGGAAGGCTCGAAAGGCATCCGCATCTCTCCACTGGATAACAGGGCACCTTGGCACTTCCTTGAGTTCACCAAGCATTTAAACTGTAAGTTCAAGTGAGGTGCAAATTCAGAGCAATCTCAAAGACATTCAGTGAGTACTAAAATGTCACTCTGACTTCAAATTTTTGTTTATCCAATGACACAGAAACTGAAATCCTGCTAGTTCTCTTGGGAAACTGTTTAATATGTTGGTTGACATCACTCTGGTATCTTTTCACTAGATGCCTCCAATTCTGCTCCCTGACTGCATCCTCCTCTGATTAGCTGATGAACCCATGGGTTTTGTAACTTGTAATTACAAAAGGAAAAGTATCATTTTGCAAGGTACCAAAACCACATGGCACTCATTACAATTACCATTTCTAAGAGTACACAATGTTTGATGCCCCACACAGACCCACTCAAAGCCTCTGCTTTCTCCCTGCTCACCTCTCTCACCTCCTTTGTGTACCAGATTGTAGAGGCAGCCCAGCAAAACACTCTCTCCCATGCAAAGGCTGGAAGTGTCACCTGTGGAGATCCGCCAGCTTTGCAGTCTTGCCCCCATACTGAAATGCACAAGGCCATACTGAAAAGCACATTCACTTTTCTCATTTAATCACTGGAAGTTGCTGGTATTAGACAAATTAGTTTTTAAATGCTGGATTGAGGTTTATCACAGTGAAAAAATAATTCCGTGTAAAAGATACTGTTGCACCCAGATTATTAGATCACATTAAGTAGACCATTACAAAGGAAAGTACCCTTTTTTTGTTAACTGAAAATACGAAAATTTATATAAACTGTCCTAAGTAAACACTTCATTTTTTTGCCATGATTGTATTTTTACTGTTCCTGGGAAGGAAAAAAAAAGTTATAATGGTATCAGGAGAAATAAAAAAACTCAAAAATCTCAGTTGTGATTTTGGTAATCTTTATACTCTGAAGCCAAGGAAACATTTTTTCCTATCATGCAAACTCAGATTACAGCACACGCTGATGCAGGAAATGACTGGGAACATCCCTACTGATAAATTAAACCTTGGCAAGGCTCATTCCTTGGCCCAGACGCCAACTAGTGTGGTCTGGTCAGAGCTATGCTATTAAACTTTTTTAATTTCCAGAATGTGATAGCCACATCCAAACTATGTTTTGGGAATGAACCCTGGCCTATTCAGATTCCTGAACTTTGCCTAGAAGTTGACTGTTGATTTCCCTTGATCAAAGTTGTGCCAGAGAATGTTTGTCAGAATAAATTATTGAGCTTCAGTAATGGCTCTGGCATCTGTTAGTTCACTAGAATAGATATAACCAACAAGAATGGATCAAGGATTGATCTTTACATGCACTTATTTTGTTCTCTTTCATGATATAAGGAAATCAAAGAACAATATTTTATGCATTAGAGATCAGAGGTAACCAGAAGGATCTGAATACAACTGTTTTAGATAACTCAGTACAGCCATATCTATCTATCTACGTACATATCTATCGGAGGGCCATTTAATTTCAGATTTAGAAAACAATCTCTACCTGCTAGAGGCTGGCAAAAGACATAATATTGGGACAGGGATATTGGGATCAGATATTCATCTGATATTGGCCATTGCTAAAGATAGGATCCTGGACATGATGAACTTTAGATCTCATTCCATGCAACCATAGGGGTGTTTAGAAAGTCTGCCCAGGTTCTAGGAAATGCACTTTTTCAGTCATCCAAGCATTCAAGCATACAAACACTTAAGGTGAGAATATTCCTTTTTATGGTTTCATTTTCCATTTCAATCCACCATCTCAGACATCCTTTATGGTGAATATCTCAAAAAACTGAGTCAGTATAAGAAGGCGAATGAAATCTTGTCCCTTGGGTTTGACTGCAGAATTCTATTCTTAAATTATCTATAGCGTGTAAGAGTTCAAAACCTGATCATTAATGAAGTTTTAGCTTGTCCTGTGCCCTAACTCTGCAAGACGTGCATGTGCACAATACTATTCAATAGAGTTAGGTTACTTCAGATTTTCCCAGCAAATATTTGAAGTGCTCCAGACAGGATGCCTAAGGTGACTCTTCTTTTAAATTAAGCAAGGTACCCTCCTGAATTAGCATAGTAGCAGCTTCACTCAAATACCACTGAAACCACTGGAGTTTTTCCACTGACTTTGTGAGGTTTGGTTCAGGCTCTATGTAATCCCATCCAGATACTGTCTGATGAAAATCATGGCTGTGCATCAAAATTCTCCCACATTTTGCAAAAGGGATGGGACTGGGATGAAAAAGCTGAAGGAAAAAAATAATGGGAACACTTACAGCAAATAACCTTTGAAACTGATCATCATAAGATGAAAGCCAGTATCTCACCAGAAGGGTGAAACACATCCAAATCTTGACTGAATAATTTTTGATCCAGGTTATCAAGATGCTTCATTCCTTTAATGAAAAAGTCAGGAAAGTCAGTATGGTCAAGTCTTGCTGAACTCAAGCAATTCAGAAAGCACACAGTACCCTGCAGAACAAAAGGAAAATACCTTTTGAGGGAAGACATCATCTCACAAATATGCTTATAGAATCACTTAGGAGGGAAAGGAGTTTTAAGATCATCAGGTCCAACCATTAACCTATCACTGCCAAGTCCACCACTAAACCATGTCCCCAAGTGCCACATCTACACGTCTCTTAAGTAAGTCCAGGGACAGTGCCAACCACTTCCCTGGGCAGCCTGTCCCAGTGCTTCACAACCCTTTCCATGAGTAAGTTTTTCCTAATATCCAATCTAAATCTCCCCTGACACATGCTGAAGCTGTTTCTTCTTGTCCTGTCACTTGCTACTTGGGAGAAAAGCCTGAACCCTACCTGGCTACAGCCTCCTTTCAGGCAGTTGTTGAGAGCAATAAGGTCTCTCCCGAGCCTCCTTTTCTCCAGGCTAAATAAGCCCCAACTCCCTCAGCTGCTCCTCACAGGAGTTGTGCTCCAGACCCTTCCCCAGCTCCACTGCCCTTCTCTGGACACATTCCAGCCCCTCAATGTCCTTTTTGTACTGAGGGGCTCAAAACTCAACACAGGATTTCAGGCAAAGTCTCACAACTGGCAGGTACAGGGGAATGATCCCTTTACTAGTCCCACTGGCCAAAAAAAATTATTATTTTCAGGCATTCAGTTGAAATGGGTGGCATTGGTCTCATCTTACTGCAGCCACTAGAAGTTAGGCATTAATCAGCTTGGAACTCCTTTTTGTCAAAGGAGAGATGGCATGCCTTGGTATGAGGTGAATTCCCTGCTAGGGGGGCCTATGTCTCATCGTGGACTTCCAGGACACTCTAGAAGATTTTCGTGGAATATACATATAACTGAGGTAAATAGAGATATAGCAAAGTCTGGGAATATTGGTACTTTTCTGCATGTTACATAAATTACTGTCCACTTTACTATGCAGATGTGATCATTCATGCCACCTTTACAGGGTTGATAGGACTGTCCACTTACCATCCCACTTCCATTCATGATTTTCACATGGGACTTGACCCACTTCTATAAAATCAATGACAGCTGAATCGAGTATTGTGTCAAAAAGAGAGATAAAGAAACTTCAAAGAAATCCTGTCCTAGCAATCTCCCCCTTCACCAGGGGAATTGTACAGAATAAAAAATAAAAATAAAAACAATATATTTTAAAAAGAAGACAAACCACAACCATAAACATCAGATTCCTACAGAACTAGTGAAATTATAATGTTCCAGGACTGCACATCAAAAAAGGAAAATTTTAGCAACTAAAAACAGTGAATGGGGAGGAAATTTCTGAGGAAAAGATCAGAAAAGAGAATGAAATGAGCAGTGTAGTAGAAGTTTGTCTTTAGAGAAAAAGCTGAATGATTTGCTTTATCCTCTTTTCAGTGAACATGGACAAACCTTGTGCCTCAATATGCTCTGAAATAGGTGTAGAGTTCAACTTTTAAAAACATGAAACCATGTTCCTAACAAACTGAAAACCTGCAATACAAGTTAAAATGAAAATAACTTCAATTTTTACAGAAATCATGCTGCATTATATCCATAAACTTGAGACTTATAATATGTGAGAGATTTTAAAATGTTGCTTGACATTCATTCATTGGGAGGAATTAACTCTACTGGCCTTGAGATAGATTGAGGGCAACAGGAGGATGTAAAAGGCAGGGCTCATATTCATTGGAGGCTCGTGGCGTTTGCAGTGTTTTAAACAATCATGTTGTAAGGTTGGCTTTGCAGGCTGTCTTAGTCACTATCTCCAGTCAAGGCTCTTGTGTAAATGGGGTTTGTTCTACCCTGACAGTGTGCCTATTGTAACTTGGGGCCACCTGTTAGACAGCATGAAGTGTTGCCTAAAAAAATACACAATAAGCAGATTGTTTGTTACAGTTGTGCACAGACAACTGTATTAGTGTTCTTCTCACCATATGTCTATATAAACAGAGCTGCAGTGAGCTATTCACCAGCAACTCAAACACTGAAGAAGAAGCTTCTCTTAAAAGACCCAGGGCTTACAAGCGTTGGTTCACCTGTTAGGCTTACAAGAGGGTTTCAAATGCTTGGCTTCAATGGAGAATTAGTCCTTCAGGAGTTTCTGTAGGAAGTTTCATTCTAGAAGCACAAAAAAAAATTCCCTACACAAAAGAAAAATCCACCCCAAACCAACATAATACTCCACATTTGGTGGTTTTAGTAGTGCAGTGCAAAGGGAAGGAGAGAGAAAATGGCTTCACAGAATCAGTTTGACTACATTCCAAATTAAAAATAATACTAGATCTAATACTAGTACTATAATACATACTTTAATTATTGTTGTTGCTGTTATCAAACACATCTTCATCCATGTGTCAAGACTGAATCTGAAGTCTCTCATGACATGAATTTGTGAGCTCAGTCATATCCAGGGTTCTTGCAGTCTTGGGGAGACTACCATGGATAGTTTTTTCTATTCATTTCACTTTTTTGCAAGGAGGTATTTTGAGGGAATGAATATGCCTTTGAGGTGGGGAATGAATATGCCTCTTTTTCTTTTGTGAAGGAAAAATATTACAGTAAAACAAGAAATGACACCACTGATTGCCATGGTGTAAAACAGGACAGGATAGGATAGGGTAGGATAGGATAGGATAGGATAGGATAGGATAGGATAGGATAGGATAGGATAGGATAGGATAGGATAGGATAGGATAGGATGACATGAATAGAATAGAATAGAATAGAATAGAATAGAAATTACACAAGTCTTTTAACAAGGTCCATGCAAGGTTACTCAATTTTATAAATCCAGATCTTGGTAGTGGTTGTGCAATGTGGCCATAAAAGGCACATCAAGGCCTAACAAGCTCTGTTCCACAACTACCTTACTAGACTGGACTATATTAATGTCTATATGTCCTGTTACACTGGTAGCAGAGAAGCTGCATGGAGCTAAAGCCTCTTTGGCTGCCATCCTGCTGCATCAGCTTGCCTCCTGGAGCTGCTGCAGGTGCAGGAGAAAAGCCCATTGCAGCTAAGTCCTAGAGCAAGGACACAAAAACAGTGTGAAACAGAGGTCACATCTTGTGTCTGCTCTGCTCCTGCAGCAGCCTTGCTCTGCTTCCCAAAGGTAAATTACCACATGACTATCCAGCACTATCCAGCATCTACAAAGAAGGAATTTTGGAGAGGCTAGCAGCATTATTCCTACACCACTAAAGCTGATACCCAACATGCAAAATACCTATCAGAGAGAAGAACAGGAAAAAGAGAAAAAAAACAGAAAATGGGGATTTTTATTCTCCAGCTTATTCTCTAGCATAGAACAAAAGAAATGCAGCAATTATTTTCTAATGACTGTTGAAAAAGTTCACTTTATGGCTGAAGTCCTCTAAGAAGCACAGATCAACTGTTCTAGCTCCATATTATTTAATGTATTAATTGTTTACTCTGATGTCATTAAAAAGTAGCTATGCAGGTCTGGGGTCCTTTCGAAACAAAAACATTATGAACCGATCTCCAGTCTTTTTTTTTCTTTTTTATTTGTGTGTTTGTTTTGTTTTGTTTTCAGAAAGGAGTGTTTACTCTAAGGAGCAGTGTTAAAGAGAAGATTTTGAAAGGTTCTGCTTCAAGGTTAGTTAACCCACATTTTTCACAAATTACCATGAAAGGTTTTTCCCCGTGCTGGTTCCTTTCTATTAACACAAAGAATACAATGTATCCAGTTTCACAGATTATATTGGTCTCTGTTTGGAATAATATTTTATTTAATAATTGTTTTTTTAAATCAAGCTATTGTTTTTTCCTCAGCACCACTCTGTTTCCTAGTTCTAAGCTTCTTTTACTTCATTGTGGAAGCATTTTTTTATCCAAATGCAAGTTAGTGTCTGAAGCTACATGTTTCACATCCTTCTTTACCAAGTTAAATATCCAACTAGTTCTTGGTTAAATCAGTCCCGTTTGGAAGCAGTTTTCCTAACTCTGCATATGGACTTTGGATGGGTGCTGATATTTGTTCAGAACGGTAATACCTTGACAGCCTTAGCTGAGATGTTATTGAATATTCAACAGTCTGCAACACAGGGAGCTCCAGCCTCAAGGATATGGCACGATAATAAATGGAGGAAGCCTGATTATATTTCATGAACAATTTTGGCCCATCTTTAGCTAAGAGTAGCCATGAAGATACCATGACATGATTTCCACTTTAATGCTAGCAACCAGAGAGAGCTGTTGCTCTAAGCTTTAACAGGGAACACTGCTTATGGAACTCAGACTCTGGGCTAGGAAAATGGCATAAGAAGGGGAGTGAAGGCTGGTAACAGACTAGGGAAGGATCCTGTTTTCTTTACTCTTCCAGGATCCACTCCAACCATGCCAACCAATGGCCACCCAGCAACTTAAATGCTGTATTCTTAATAAGTCAGAGGCCACACTGCTCCTTTTCACTTTTTATCTAAGATTATCTAAGATTAAAACCACCATGTCTAGGAAAACATGCCCCATAATCCCACAGTCTGTATCTTGTCTGCACAGCCCTTCTTAAAAGTCAAAAAGTGGATAGGAGAAGTTTTATGAACCCTTTCTTACAGAGATATCTAAAACCCTGTGACCATGTCTGTACCAAATCACAGCCAGTCCCAGAAACAGCAAGAAGTGGGGGCAGGAAAAAGGGATTCAGAGTGATGGAAGTCCACCAGCCTGCCAGGAGTGTTAGCTGGATTGTTCCACAACTGAACTGAAGGAGTTCATGTAAACAAGCAATGAAGAGGGATGGCAAATTTGGCCTCAAACCCCACTCCAGTACTGACACTTGCACAAAAGTCACTCAGACAGTTCATAGAGCTCACGGGGAATCCAAATGTCTAGTGGAGAGACGAGTCCTAGCACAAAATCCTAAGTAGAAAAAGGGTGAAATGGATTCTGTACAGTGGCCAACTTGTGAATAGAGTGGAGTGTGTTCATTTTCCTGGCAGAACAAACAAAAGAGAATCCCCTTCCCTCCCGAATTTGGTGTTGGGTTACATGAAATCTTTCATTTTTTTTTTAATCAAAACTGTTCTTAGATACTTGTGCTTGCTTTATTTTCTTATTTTAAAAATCTAATTACATTTAGCTTAGAAACGTTGAAAATTAAAATTTGAGGCATTTATTAGCAATGTTGAAATGAATGCTTGTTTTCTTCAATATTTTGGTTTTGATGAGAAGGAAATAACTAAGAAGAGGGAACAGGGAGTTTTAATATTTTAATCTGACAGTGAGATTAATGTTTCTTACTTCAAAACCCCATTTCTTGATGATTTTAAGAGGTGTTACATGCAGATTTCCTCTTTCATCACAAATCATTGCTAATACAATGAAAGTGTAGATTTCAGCTGGTGAAGAATTGAATTTTGCAGTAGCAGCTTCTCAAGTTCATCCTACAATTAAAGGTTTCCTTGAAAAATGAAGTAAGGTGTACAGTGGGATTATAAAAACTGTTATAATATAAAAAAGGGAATTATTCAATGCTAAATACAATTGCAGACATATCTAATTCCATGTGAAAATCTATATAAAATGGCCAACAGAGAAGTTGCAAGGCTATGCATGGTGCCCCAGTACACGGCCATTCTCCTTGTTGCTTCACAAGGAATTTTAGTCTACTTTCCCCTCCAGTTCTTCAAGAAGCTTTGCTCTGGGAGAGATGAGGACAACGAATATAAGGGGACAGTGGCAAAGCAAAACCAGAAGGGGTCTGGCAAAGGCAGCTAGAACAGCTCCTGCTGCAGTGTGCTAGCTGAGATGTCAAAAGCATGCATTAGAAACAGAGACAGCAATATGCAATATGCTAGAATTAGAGGCACTGTGTGTTAGCAGCAGCCAGCCTGGCTTCACATTTGGCTAATGAATACATACACAGGTTTCAGGCCTGCTGGTGACATTCACACAAGATGATGAGTAGGAAAATAGGAATTGTTTCTACTGAAACAAAGATTTTTATTGAAAATGTCAATGTTCAACTTAAAAAAAACCCAAAACTACAAAAAAGCTAAAATATAATACAGAAATAACTTTTCCCTTTTCTTTATTTTGCTTAAAATTTTTAATTTGAGCATTCAGAGGCTTTGACTAAAAAAAAAAAAAGAAAAAAAAAGAAAAAAAAAGATAAAAAAACCTCCAAGCAATACTTTTCTATTTTTTTTTTTCAATTTGACAGATGTTTTCTGAGTTTTGTCACCTGACTGAAATGTTATCAGCTTCTTCACTTGCTTGTACATTACCAGTTCAACAGCAATCCTTCCAAGTTGTTAAATGACACAAGTCCTCTGGTATTTAGGTTGTAAATGCCCTGAATCAAAGGCTCTGTCAATGGGGGCCTGACAATATTCCTGGCATGCACATTATATTGAGAGCTTCCAGGCTGCTCCTTTAACATATATGTCCATCACTATTTGTTCAGCTTCCTGTGGGATCAAAGTTTATTAAACAAAAGAACAAAAAACAAGCAAAACAAGAAAATTTCAGACTAAGGCCTCATGTCCTTAAAAGTGTCGATTTTCTTCTGTGTCATTTCTTAGAAGTATTGCAGAGATTTCTTAAGATACCGGACAGATAACATCTCCCCTGCATCCAGCAACAGTCCTGCTGTTAAAATAATTGAAATTTTAGAAGACCATGAACTCTTTTGGGCATGAAACTAGTTGTTTTATTTTGCTTTATTTTTGCTTCAGTTTTTGTCTTCTGAGTGCCTAAACATATGCCAGAGCTCTAAAAATGCAGATCCAAATGATGCTAAAGATCCACCTCAGAAGCTTTCTGCTGTTTAGATCTATCCTTATCCAGCACTGCCCTGTGCTGCTCAGTCCACTGACGCACCAGAAGCCTGCTGGGATATTGCTGTACAGTGAGAATTTGTTGTAGTTAAGCAAATTTTAATTAACTATTTCCATTAGAAATAGTGTGGCCAACAGGATTAGAAAAGGGATCATCCCCCTGTACTCACCACTGGTGAGGCTGAGCCTCAAACTCTGTGTTCAATTTTAGGCCCTTCATGACAAAAAAAGACATTGAGGAGCTGGAGTGTGTCCAGAGAAGGGCAATGGAACTGGTGTAGGGTCTGGAGCACAGTTACTACAAGGAGCAGCTGAGGGAGTTGAGGGTCTTTAGCCTGGGGAAAAGGAGGCTCAGGGGGGACCTTATCACTCTCTACAACCACCTGAAAGGAGGGTGTAGCCAGTTAGGGGTCAATTTCTTCTCCCGGGTAACAAGAAATAGTACAAGAGGAAACAGTCTCAAGGTGTGATAGGGGAAGTTTAGGGAAAATTTCTCCAAGAAAAGACAGGCTTGTCAAGCATTGGAACAGGCAGCCCAGGGAAGTGGTTGAGTCACCATCCCTGGATGTATTTAAAATATGGTGTTGATGTGGCATATGGGGACATGGTCTAGTGGTGGACTTGGCAGTGATGGGTTAATGGTTGGTCTCATTGATCTTAAATGTTCTTTCTGACCTAAATAATTCAAGGATTCTACAACTAGTGTGTGATTTAGGAGAAATCACAGAAAATTAACCTTCTGCTAAAACTGATGTAATTTATCTCGTAGGTATTTAGGACTCCATCTACAAAATGTACACACATTGCTTTATTCTACCGCATTGCAAAATAAAGACTGGATTTGAATTTTTAGTGGGATAATGCAACCTTGATAGTGACATCAAATCTTCCTGCACTTGGAGCCTGTTGAGGTATTTCTGTACAGTGAGTTTGTTGTAATCGAGCAAATGTTAATTGACTACTTGTATTAGAAATAGTGTGTATCATCTTGTTTAATGGTCTGTCTGGCCTCTGAATAGTACTGAGTGTACCACCAGACGAAGGTGATAAACAAGTGGCCCCACATTCATTTGAATTCACATCCACAACTAAACCAATACACATTTCCCTGCAATAAGAGAGAGAGGAATGGGGATACAGAACAGAGAGTGGAAATTAATCCAGGTTTGCAGTTTTTTAACTATCGCCTATTATTATGCTTGTCACGTTTCAGAAATGTTTAATAACTTTGTACTTGAAATCTTAAAACTTTTAAAAAATGTTAGTGCAACCTTTTGATTCTTTCTTGGAATGTTTCTTGGTATAACTGATTAGTTACAAAAAAATTACTATACTTCTCTATCAGTTTAGGAATAGAGAAATGGGATTAATAATATGAATATGAATTTTTCATGAGACATATTACTGAAGACTGAAATTCAGTAGGATATGTATTTAACTGTATAATTCCTTATTTTATGTTTTTGACCCATTTTCAACATACTATTTCTGAAAAGTAGGCTTTCTAGGGGCTAGCTCCATGATGTGGCACTGATAATTAGGTGTTAATATATCCATTTTAAACGAGAAGGTCTTATATTCCTGAAGCTGGCCATTCAAATTGTGAAGGAATATATATATATATATATATATATATATATATATGTATATATATACACATATGTATATATATGTAAAATAAGGAATAAGAAATATATTGATCCTAAAGTAGTTGTGCATATTTAAGGATTCCAAGGCACTTTAACTAATATTCCTGTATTTACAGTATTTTAATTTAAGTGATTATATGCTGTCTATCAGGAAACTTCTCTTGACATTTTGTCCATTCCTTGCTCTTGCTGGATGGATGCTGGTCTGCATTTTGCTGATTTACTGGCATTATACTGATTTACACCAGCCCAGGATCTGATTCATATTTTCTATCTCTGTGACATGATTTAGACAAAGTTACACTCTATAAATCTATTATCAGCTGTTATTTTCTGCCTTTCAAGCTTCCAAGAGGAGAGCCCATATTCAAGTTTCACAGCCAGGCAACAAAAGGCTTCCCCTGGGTACTCTGCTACTCTTTGAAAACCTGAAGCACAGGGGCTGTGGAGGCAGAACGTTTAAATAGCAACATTCATTACCCCGGACGGAGGAAGAAAGGTCAGCCCCAGCAGCAAATCTCCTGCCGTAAATCTGCAAGAGAAACAACCTGCCAGGGAAAGCGCGCATTAAACACTGTGGCGGCAGCGGGCCGCTCCAGCGCCACTGCCCCCGCTGACAGCGGGACCCAGCCGGGGCAGCCCCGGCTGCCAGGAGCGATGAAGGCAAGCGTCGCTCGGCGTGTCCATGGGCACGCGAGTGCGGGTGGCTTCCCGCGGGGAGCGTCCCTGGATGCGCAGGACGCCCCGGGCAGGCCCCGGGCGGACTCCAGGCAGGCTTCGGGCAGGCTCCGGGCCGGGGCCGTGTGCCCGGTGTTGGCAAACACGGCCCGCAGCCGCGGCCGTGCCACGGGCGGGGCGGGCGCTGCCCGGGGCCGCAGCCAAGGCCTTCGGCAGCTGCTCCCGTCGCCGCGGCAACGGTGTCACAATGGGCTGGAAACGCAGCCGGCGGCCGGCCTGCAGCGGGGGCTCTGCCGTGCTCCCTGCCCGCACCCTCACCTCCCCCCACAAAAACTGCACACCCTAAAATACACAGAAATGCACAGAAAAGCGTGTTACATCCCACAGCACCACTCCAGGCACCGTCCTCCCTCTCACCATCCAGGTGTCCGGGCTCCATTTTGGTCCTGCCTCCACAGGCAGGGGTTTGACAGTAAAGGTTTGTGTTTAAAAAATGGGAGCTGGATGTAAATGGACATTTGTTGAGTCTCTCCTGCCACAGTTGTAGACCTCCATCACCATAGAACCATAGAATCATTACAGTTGGAGAAGATCTCTAAGAGCAGCAAATCCAACTCTTGACCCAGCACCATTGTGTTCACCACTAAACCACCTCCCCAAGTGCCACACGCTTTTTGAACACTTCCAGAGATGGTGCTTCCAACATTTGCCTGGGTTTATGCGTCAGAGATTAGACTTCAGTTTGTACCTCATCACTCTGGGATATGGAGGGACTTCCATCCCCATCTAGGAGCAGTCCTCTCAGTTTTACACCAAAATGTCCACCCTACTGCTTGATTCTGCTTTCAAATGTAACCATTCTCCCCACAGGCTACTAAAAATAAAGGCATGGTCTTAACACACCTCGAAACCCTCTTGACAGGTGACTGAGCTGTCTTGAGGTTGCTCACCTGGTGAAAGCAAAGGCAGCCTCTCTCACATGCACTTCAGCTGAAAAAATTTCTCCCACTTGTAAGACCTCTGCAGCTGTGCACAAACAAGGAAATCTTTATAAGTGGAGTGGACACAGTCATAAACTTGGAAAAATACAGCAGCAGTCTCTATACACAAATAAAAAGACCCATCCTCTCCTATTAAGTCCAACACTAATTTACTGAAGCATTTTCCGACCAAACTGAAATATTTTCCTACGTCACTTCACCCTGGTGACAAACTCCACTTGCCATTCAGACAGCAAGTCCGGACTTCAGGGAAACTTTGTAGGGAAAAGCAGCACTTCCTTGGAATATAGTCATGTCTTCTGTCCCTATCAGCTACAGAATTTTCAGAAAACACAGATTCTTACAACACAGCCCTTTCTCCATGCAAAATTATGCCTTTGGGACCAATGTCTCTTCTTGTACAAGATCTCTGTGGAATATCTCACAACTTTTAGGAACAATTGATTCTTATTGCACAACCGAGAAACATTCATGCTTTCCTCAAAACCTCTTGGGAACTGGTTCCCCAGCAGAAATCTGTGTCCTTGTATAATTATATTGACTTACCAAGTGTCTCTAAAGGAATTGTGTGTCCTAAAGTACAAATGTCCTTGTCTGATGATAAAGGACCATATGGAATTGTCTACCCCTTTTCTGCAGGAGTGTGTGTATGTGTCTATGCAAAATGACACGACCTTACCCTAAGGCGTGGGGGGAAGTAATTAAGAAAAATATCTCCAAATGCCAGGTATGTCATCTCTATTGGTAATATGACATATGTGGTCCTATGGAGATCCAAATGAGAGCTAGAGCTTTTGAGTTTGATATAATATATGTGCAATGAATATTTATTATGATCATGATTTATAAAATGTAGTGATGCTCTTTGGAATGTTCTGAACTGAAGAAAGTTCACTGTGTGCAGAAATTAAGGTTCTAATTAAGAGATACCATACACATACCATGTCACCACATGGAATCTTTCAATTGAGCAAGTAATTCATTGCCTATATGTGCATTTAGCATCCAAGACCTAATTGTAAGAAAAGGAAAGGAAGCAGGTAAGCTGTTACAGCCTTGTCTGCCTGCATTCCCGTTGCACAGAAGAACCAAAAGGAATGAGGAAGACAGTTCCAGAGCAGTGTAGGGGTGATAGAGCTGAAAGGCAAAACTGGAGGCTGGATTTCATACCTAGCTCTATATGTCAGTTGGAACCAGTAAATGTCTAAATGCCGGGACATCAGGAGACATCCTTTGACCTTGGAAAAATTCTTCTTGGCACCATGTATGAGTATGAGCTGCAATTAATTAAGTTACTTGTTATAAAAACAAAAGCTCTGTTAGAAGACTTCTAAATTTGGGTGGGTCTGGAGGCTGTTAAAGTTCTTAAAGACTGAAATTGAAAGACCCTTTGTCCATTGGGGCATGAAAAATTATTGGTAATATTTATTACAGTAGTTTCAGTGGCTGTCTCTGGGTGTAAGTCCAAAACTAGCCTGGCATGGTGCTCCACCTGTGGTTATGTGCAGCTGTTTGCATTGATGCAGCTACGTCCCCTTACCTTCCAGCACAGGGTGGCCACATCCAGCCTCCTTACTGGGGGTGCTCTGCATCCCATGCTAACCCCCAGCTGTCCCAGACCACTGTCATTATCAAAACCCTGCCAGGATACATTCTGGTCATGTAACTGTGGGGACAATCACAGGCCACCGCCACCACCAGTGCCCTGGGCCTCTTTCCCTTGCTAGCCCATACATAATCTGACAGATCCAAACGCTAAATCAATAGGGCTTTGGGGGGAACTGGGACGGGCTCAGTTGGTCTTTCCCTGTTTAATTTTTCTAATTACATTCTTAATTTCTGCAAGTCTAATTATTTATAGTACAATAACAACAATACCAAAAGAAAGAAAAAAGAAATGGGATTAAGAAGTTCAAAGCAAACCAAAAAATCTTGCATTTCTGAAAGTGTATAAACCAGACCTTTTTGTCAAGGCCCAATCATGCACTTTGCACCTAGACAAGAAGACTATTGTATCCAGGGCTGAGTCCATGGAAATACACTTGGGCTTCACCTCTCTGCTGAGCAACTCAAGAGACTACTGGAAAACTCACAAGTGTAGTGCAGAAAATTCAGGATGGGTCGTAGCCTGAAGAAGGTTTTTAAAGCTATTTTGTTTCATTGAAAGAAAATTGCAGAAGAAAGCAACATAGGAGAAGGGAAAGTTTGGGCACAGGATTGGGAACAAAAAACTTCTACTTTGAAGCCATGATATCTTATTCTTCAATAGCTCTGCACAGGTCATTTGGTCCTTCTACCTTACCTGTCCACCTCAGCGCAGCAGGGAGCAGAACATGTGGAGCACTTGGCAGTCCAAAATACCAGGGAAGCTTATCCATGGAAAAATACTTATGACTCCCATGCAGACAATGGAACATCACAGATTTACTAGACCCTAATGTGAAAGGCCCTAAAAATCTTGCTCAGCTTGGGTAGGGTCATGTACACATAAAAAATTTTGGTAAATCCTGCACTACATTGCCCAAAATAAAATGCAGAGAACTAATAAAACTGCCTTCCCCAAAGAAACAGTTCACTGCAGCTTAGGTCCTGATTCACAGTCCAGTAATGCAGAAAATATTCTTGCTGTTTCACTGGTCGGTTCACAGGTACTTGGTATTATTTTTGTTATTGTCCAATTGTTATTCCTTCTTTTACAGTCTTTTCTACTCTCTTGCCTTGGTTCATTTGTCAATATTTTACATGTAATGCTCCTAGTAACAAAGCACAATATAACTCAAATATACTCACTAGCTTCTACTTAGAATAGGAATCAGGATTTTTTCAGCATGTTTGAAAAAAATCAACACATTTCCCTTGCAGTGTCTAATAACAAACATTATTCTCATCTTACAGTTTATGCTAGAAATAGACATTAACTCACTAGCCTTCATGAATCTTCTGTATCTCTGAGAGCTGAGTCTTGCTTTGCATGTCCTGGATCGCACATCATGCACTGAGGGAAATGAATCCAGATTTTTTCAAGACTCCACTGCTGGTGTCAAGACTGCAATATCATTCGTGAGCTTGACTCAAGCAATTTGGAATTACATTTACAGCTTTTGTTTTCTTACTTTTTTCCTTTCCTTTTACGTTTTACTTTCTTCCTCTACAAAACTATGCCCAGTATGACATGAGGATAGAATTGTAATGTTTACCTAATTACTGCTGCATTACACTTGTATGAACAGTGCAGATACTGAACATTAGGCAAATTACTGACACAACAATGCAGCAGTTCTTTCTGTGGTACAGAATTTCTCTGGGAATGTTATTTTATTGTATTTCATTTAGTGCTTGTTTGTTTAAGGAGGAAGAACAGACATAGCTGTATTTCAGTTTGATTCAGCAAGCATTCTGGACTCAGTCCAACAAATCATTTAAGCATGTGCTTAAATGTAATGAAATGAAATTTAAGTTCATAGTACTGCCTAGGTATTTAACATGCAGTATGGGCTTAAGTGCTTTATACAAAGCAGGACAAGAATGATGAAAAACCTTAAAAATAAGGCCCATGTATTTTTTTAAACCCTAATACTATTACAAGGGTCATTTTCCACTGCCTATGCTATGAAAACACTGTGTAGTACCCCCTGACTCCCCCCCAAAGCCAACTGACTTTTCTTGATCTGACAATCTGACAGCTATATCCTGTGTAACTGCTAGTCTGGCCCTTTTTAAAAATATCCTATTAAGTGGAAGCTTTGCCTGGGCAAGGTATGCAGAAATGAGTCACAGGGAGTATATGGAATTTTCTCAGGACTTAGGGCTGTGCCTGTTGTAGCCAAAGGCTAAATCTCTGGTGGAACTCAGTAGTGTTCCTCTGAGTACATTCACTTTCCATACCAATCTCTGTTTTAGTGGGAAACATAAAACCAACATGAAAGTCATGCTGAAATACACCACAAAGGAAGGTGTGTTCTCAACCTGAGTTACCTAACCGAGGTTAGATAATTTAAGCTGTGGTTGCACAGCAATTTAAACCAATCTGACTCCTGACTGCCAGGGAGGGTGGAATGGCACCAGCCAACAGTTAGATGGGCACTGGCTGTGCCACAGCCCTGTCCTCGGCCAGCAACCAAGACAGACAAGGGGCCTGGAGATAGCCAGTATGAAATGCTTACAGTGCATAAGGCCCCCACTGCTTTAAACTGTCCATGTATAGATATGACTGAAATTTTAACATGTTTTTGCAATTTAGGCAGACCTGGAGGACCTTTTCTAGGACATGGAAACTCGGTAGAGCTGACTGGTGTCCACAATAAAGGAAAACACAGTTCCTTCCTCAGAAAGTTTGCAATTCATATATTATATTTCCACTGTAAAAAGACTCTTAACTCTTAGCCAAAGGAAAAGAAAAATCAAAAGCTGGCTTTACTATTTATGAGAAGCTCCTAGCATTAAAAACAAGCAAGCAAGCAAACAAACAAACAAACTGCTTTGTTTTGCAGGTTAGATGCCTAGTAATTTATTTGTTTGCGTGTTTGTTTCTGCCAAGAGCAGAAACAACGGCTTGAATTAGTCTGCAGTGAATCAATTTCTTTCCACAGAAGCATTAAAACCCTCCAGGTTTCATTCATTAACAGAATAATACATATGTTTTGCTTGGTAGTGTTTGTTTGAATTACAACCTCACGGAATTCAGAACAAAGCTAGTGTGGTTGCATGGACCTGCTCAAAATTCTCAAAATTCCATTTTATATCATTTCTGCTACAAGAACTGGTTAAGCATACCAGTTATCTAAAATATACAAGTTTTTCTGCTGTTCCATTTTTCTTGCCATCTCAAGTCACTACTTGCCAAAAATAATTTTTAAATGGCTATTGCTTTGCATTTTTAGCACATCTCAAAAAAGTGAGGAAACAATTATGCTTTGATCAATGAACAGAGCATGAGCTAAACATATATATTTTTTCAGCTCTCCTCATGCCTTCATGCTAGAGAAAATGTCTTTCTCAAACTCATAAATTGTTTAGTGTAGACTTAAAGAACATCCCTATGCATTTTACAGAATATAGGAGGAGCTGAGAACTTCTGGCCAAATTTCTGTAACTTTCATTCACAAAGAGGTGGGAAGTAAGAAAGCAGAGATATGCACAGGTATATATGAACAGATGCTGGCACTGGGTTTTTAAAATAATGTTACATTGCCACATTTATCTGAAGCTTTAGTGGTATTTTCATTGATAAAGGTGGGCACAGATTTGCTTCTCTTGCATTCTTGTGTTTTAATCTTCATTTCTGAATGCTGATGCCAACCGCAGGTTTCTCTGCACATGAGAGGTGTAGTCTCTGGGGACAGAGGGAAGAGAAAAGCATTACTAGATTGTGTACATGGCCGTATGAAATTGTTCAAGAAGTCTGTTCCTATCCCGAATTCTATACAGAGGAAAACAGGCTCTATAAGCCCCAAGGCACTCCTCTGTGCTTCCTTGTGCAGAATGTCTGTCCCTGAGGCTTACAGGAATCCCCACAACCAGGAGAAAAGATTTATCCCAGCATTGAAAGACCGTAGTGTTAGGAAATGGAAAACACATTAGAAATGTGTGCTAACCCCAACTGGAAAATCTAAGCAACTCATTTTATTTCCAGCCAACAAAACCTTCAAGAGAACTCATGCTGGTTTATGTTCAGGTATCTACATTTAGATCTCCACCTTATCTCTCTGGATAAGGCTTGAGGTTTAATTCAGTATAAGGGTGAAGTGAGGCAATGTTCTAGGTGTTTGCATGTTGGATTTTGCCTTGTTTTGTAAGAGGTATAGAATTTCCTGTCTGGAGATTGTTGGTTCACTTTCATCTTCTCATCTCTTATTACATTTATTATATCCTAGAAGACTAGAAAAACACTGAATTCTACGCTAACCTGAAACTTAAGAGCAGAGGACAAGGATTAGGGCAGAGAATTTGTTTAGTTTTGATCTAAGGTAGATCAAAGCCAAACAAAATATTTGAGGCCTGAGAAATTAATGTACTGACTCTCAAAATTCCCTCACTCACTCAAATCTTCTCCCCTGGACTAGAGCTAAAATGTCTTAGCACTGAGCTAGAAGAAGTTGGCTGGGTTTATACCTTTCTTTGCTCCCTTGCAGTTTCCTGTAGGTCAGTGAGCTGTACAGCAACCTCTCAGGGTCTGTGTGGCCCAGGAAATTGCAAATATTTTCAGCTGTGTCAGGTTCTGCATATGCAAGTTAGGAGGTTCAAAGGGAAGTTTAATTGACACTAATCCGCATCTTGACTTTTGCTCACCTCCTCCTCTTTTCCCACTAAGTCTTCCCACCTTCCCACCTCAAAGCCACAGAAGCTTTACAATTTTTCTTATAAAAATATATATATTTAACCCTTTGGCAATCTCTTAATGCCCTTTTATTAAATCCCTTAAGTCTTTTTATTAAGTCCAGGCTAATTAAAATGATTATAAACCTCTCTTGAGAGATTATGCCCTTTAATCAAAGTGCATATTTGCTGAAATGTAGGTGACACTTGTGGTATACCAAATATAAAAATACTTTGGGCAAAGATGTTTAATAACAACTTTTAAAACTAAGATCTTGACTAAGGAGATTTAAGGCATTGAAAATCATATCTACATGCAGTCACAATAAAACATGGAAGGACTTCTAATACTTTTCCAGATATACAATTGCACAGTTTCTCAATTTATTTAAACTCTGGCTCTTCAGCTGACATAATGTCCTAATGCCAGTGACTCCCAAAGTGCTACCCTGCTTTAGAGCACTTCATTTTCTGGGCAACCAGAACAAATGCACAAGAAAAATCCCTTCTTGGGCCATTACTCCCCAGCCAATTAAAGAAAAAGAAAGGACATTTTTTGTGAAGTGAGCTTGGATCTCCTGTCCGGAGGCAGAAGTGATAATGCACACGCTGTAGACAGAAGACATCCTTATACAGCTGTGTAAGCAGCACAGATCAGTATAGAAAGTATTTATTTACTCTGACACTTGCTACTAGACTGATTCCTGAAATTTCAGAATTAAAGAGTTCTGATAAGAAATAAACTAGCCATCCAATATTTGTTTTCTTTACCATCATTTTTTATTAACAGTGAAAAAAAACATTTACATGGGGTTTTTTAATGTAAATTTTAAACACTTCCAGTAGGATAGATGGCCAAATGCCTTACTCTTGACTGCTTCTAATAGGTATTTATTTTCACTCATGCTCACATAGCTAAAGCTTCCAGCTTATTGCATATTGTCAACACCAGAAGCAGACAAGAAATGTATGCTTTTCTATATCAAAGGAGTTCATGGTAACTTAACTGCTCCTAGGTTAATAGTGAATGGGAAAGAATGTAAAATACAGCACAATTTAACTTGGCATACCTACAATTTTCATTTAAAAGTCTTGGAAGGTCTGAACTTCTTACTTTATAAACTCGGACTGAAGTCAACAGACTTATAGCCATCCAGCAAGTGTTCACAGAATGGGACTCTGTATTTTAGAATTAAATAAAAAAATTACATTGAGACGTAATTGGGACTAGTAGGAGAGGTGAGACTAAAGCATGAAAAAATGTGTGACTCATTTAAGTGTTTGAATGAAAGGAGGAATAGGAATAGGGCAATGTGAAATAGTTATTGAAGACCACAGAAGCTGTGAAAAGAAATTATTTTTTTAAAGGAGCAAAGAAATATAAAAACTACTGGAGTAAGGTTGTAGAAACAAGAAAAGGGAAACACTGAAATAGTTCAAACTATCAGAGATCCAATAATAAATCTAGATGTAAAAGTTACTAGAGATTTTTCTAAATGTTCATATACTTTCTGTTTTTCTCCTCTCGTGGTTGTTTGGTTTATATAAATAAATTACAAAAAAAGTAATATGTGCTATCATGGAATTTAATTTAGAATGTTGTCAGTTTATCGCCATCTGAAATATATCAACATGCCCTGTAAATGAGCTTTGTGTAGGTGTGAGAAGGAGAAAATAAGGTCCTGCCCACCATGCAATATGGTAACGTGAGAGATGTTTTAGGGAATTTTATCAGTAATGCAAGCAATTTTCTGGCAATGATGAATATTGCTATATATTGGTGATAAATAGCACTTGTGAGAGGATGAAAGAAATCCAAAGATGCTAAAGATATGGATATACTGTTATAGACAACCAAAGCAAAAAGGATATTCAGTGTTGCAGAAAAGACGAACTAGACAGAACTGGGTTTAAGATTACTTGATTAGTTCAAGAAAAACCTTTAATATGTATAAGTGAAATGAAATGAGTGAAAGACATGAGTATTTGGACTCAACTTGTAGCTTAAGGCACTGAAATTAGGTGCTAACTCATAGGTGTTTATATGTTCACTATATACTTGGAGTGCCTTTTATAGGCAATGGAGAGCTGATCAGTACAGAGAACTGAACCTCAAAAACTAATCCAGTTCACTCTAAAACAGACATCCACACTGAATTCTTATCCAGACTTCACTGACTATAACAGCACCTCGGTATCGAGCTTTCAGTTAGGTATCTACAGACATTCAGATTTAGGTATTTTAAACCAAACCCCACATTAGACATCTGCAATATCGGTTCCTGTATCAAGGCTTCTCCATAATCCACACCAAAAATGAGCACTTCCAGGGTGAGATTAATTTGTGTCATTTTAAATAGTCATTTAACAATAAAATTAATTGTGCACTAAAAAGACCTGTTTTCTTTATTGACTAAAAGGAGTTTCTATTTGGTCGGATGAATCCCCCTTGCCTCCTGCAAGGCTACTTAGCTAAAGGAAGCAAAAGAAAAGACAATTAATCAGACCAGCATAAGAATGTTTAAAGGCTGAAGATAATAAAAATTATTTAAATATTTTACATCATTACATAGCTTCAATTTGCAGCATATGTTTGAAGGAAGTGTTCATAAAGGTATGGCTTCACAACACAACACTTCATAACCAATATTATCTTGTACACCTGAAAAATAATATAGTGGGATTGTGGTTTACCCAGCTTGTTTGGCCTGAAGTAGACCTTTTAGAGAAATATTTGTAATCATAATTATTGAGGATGTGACTCATGATTGTTGCCTTGGAACCATGACCAAAACTAACAATTGTAGAAGAAAATGAGAAATAGGAAGCCCTCAGAACCACAGCTTACAGTACATTTTCAATGACCAGGTTTCTAGATAAAACTGAGTATGTTTGCATTCCTGTTATGTTTCGTTTTACTAAGAATTTTCTAACTGTTAATTAAGAGTACATGCAATTCTAAGGGGATCAACCAAACGTGCTCCAAATTTCATGTAGAGGAAAAATATCAAGCATGAGCCTCTAAATATCTCTTTAAAAATAAAAAATCACTTTCAGGGAGAGGTTGTTACGTGTCACCACTCTCATTTCAGCAAATGATTTAGTGATCTAAGTATTATCTTCTAGCTCTATAGGACCAAATTCTGGGGATGACTGAGCACTGAAACAGTGCAATTTCCTTTCTGTGACATTGTTCCTTTCTGAACATTTGCTTCCAAAAAAATGAAGTGCCAAATTGCTTCAAAAAGAATAGAGTGTCAAATCTAATGACAATTCTATAAGACAGAGATAATTTCTTTACTAAAAAGCAAATTCATAGCAATATTTCAGGGATATTTTAACACTGATCTTAGGAATTGAAAAGAAGAAATTACTAAGTGGTTTTAAAAATGTTTTATGAGGATTTGTAGGTACTAGCCAACATTGAACTGTGTGTATGATATTAGATAGTTCCTTCATCTCCTACACCATGAATTGCAATATTAATCAGATATTGGAATTAAATTGATTACAATATTAATTACAATGTACTTTTTATTAAGTCTGTATCATACTGAAGAAGCAAGATTTTGCCTAAATGTAATTACCATGTATTACAGAAGAAAAATGCTATTTGTATACAGATACTAAAAATATCCATCCAAATAATATTCTAATTATACTGATTTGTTCTGTGAGGAAGTGAAATCATTGAATGCTAAAACACTATGTATTTATTTTTGATGGTGTTAGGAAGCAAAATTGAGATAAGTGCCATTGAAATATTTTATTTAATTGCAACTAAAACGACTATGCCAATGAAATTAACTATATATCCTACATTCATGCACTGTTTTATTCTAAGTAACAAATATATTAGCCTGCAGTTTTCTCCAGATCGTTGCTTTAAACTTCATATAGTAAGTAAGATCAGCTACAGATCATGTAACTTGATGGTACCCAGCAGCAAAAAAGCAGCCCTTAACACAGCTCCCATAATCACCCCTTGCATGATGTAATCACTCTTTCCTCAAGGTACAGAGCAGTGCTTGGGCCCGTTCCAGGTAAAGCCCAATGCAGATGCTCTGGACCGTGCTCTGGGAAGAGCCTGCATCTCTCTGCTGACTACATAAGGAGAATTAGGAAGCTAAGCATCTAGGTGCTTAAAACTCTGTAATGCTTGTAAAGCTTGTAGATTAGAAGGTGAAACTAGACAGATGTAGTCAACATGACTCATCCTACCCCTAGTATAAAACTAAGCTATATGTAGCTGTTAGACAACAGGACTCTTGTTATAGTTTTATGATTGATACAGCCACTCACACAGGCAATCTAACCTCAGCTTCAGACAGATAACATAGAAGACGGTTCCTCTCTCTAAATGCATGCAGTATAGAAGATAGAAAGCAGATAGAAAGCAGTAAACACTTAAAGCAGACAAATGAGGTTGGGAAATTGGGAGCACAGAATAAGAAAAATTAAATAATCTTATTTTACCGTAAAATGAAAATGTCTCCACTTATCTAAATAATATCAGATGGAAACACTATATGATGGCAAATTATACAGCTCACAAATAGAGCAGCTGTAATAGCATAAATGGAGCCTAACAATGATTATGTGTAAGAAATGTAACAATCGGTAACAAATAGGTCATGATTCAGTTATAAGTCCGATAAATTTTAAGTCTGATAAGTCTACACACCCATCCATTTCACCACGGAGTTAAAAAATACTTGCCATTAATTACAATTACACTGTAGATACTTTAAAAAAATTTTTTGCATTATTTAGGTGTGTGATATTGTGATCATGAATACAGGAAACAAAATGTCTTTGTTTGCTTTTTCTTCAAAGGGCCAAGTGGACAGCCTTGTATCTTACTCAGTTAAAATGTACACTAGGCTTTATTTAGCAGGATAAATAGGTTCATGGATCCACACTTACGGAATCCCTTGTGTGCACACAACATGTATCTTAATCTATACATACAGCACACGTACAAGGAATCTCCACTGTTCAGACATCAAGAATTCATTTTATCTTCTCTAGGTTGACTGTTGCGCAAAAATATCAATAATCTCATCGAGAGAAGGATCTGACCAGTAAAGGCACAAAGCTGGATGAGAACCCCAGATCTGCAGGCAGCAGGAATTATCACATCATACAACCCAGCAGCAAAATGCCTGGTTTACTGTGGCCAAGCCTCATTGCAGGGTCAGCACAAACAAATAGGCAGCAAAAAACTACTGTAGGGTAGCAAATTGGACAGATAGTCCAGGAGAAGTGAAAGCTTGTCTTGGCACAGACCACAGGCTCTGAATTCAGGCTTGTCAATGCTCCAGGAGCAGCCAGAAGTGCTGAGGCAAAACCCATCATACTGGCTCTGCAATCAGCTGCTCTTCCACATTTTGCATCATTGCTTTCCTCCAAGATTTCTGGAAGTGTTATGTATCTGCTGTTTCTAATGAAATCCCTGCTTAATTTAGAGGAGTTGCTGTGACACCTCAAATCCCTTTAAGTTTGATAGCTTTGGGTTCCTGAGAAAAGAGACAGGGAACAGGAAAGGGAAACAGGAAATGGACACAAGGAGAAGAAAGTAATCCAGGTATAGATCATGTATCATTTGGCAATTGCACATTAAAAATTCATTAATTATCTCAAAAATAATATTTCAAATAAAATGACATCTTCTGATTTAAACCAGCCAGAAGCCAGGAAATTCAAGATTAAGAATGTCACCCATTTGAAGTCATTTTATTCTAGCTTGGTTGATCAGTATACTTCCCAGGAGCAAACTGTAAATTATATACTTCATGATCTCTCAAGGAGTCCTGCCAAGACCTGGTGATAAGTTGCTATAACAGCAGCTTGGGGTTTGAGAAATGCACTTTCTTTAGCACTCATGGCAACAGGTGACCGAGTGGTAATGACACCATTAACACATTTCACCTTTTTAAGGTCTCCCACTGGTGTTTTACTTATACTAGTTTATGGAGGAATCATTTCATTTTGGTGTTACAAGTCCCTTGTGTTCTTAGTGGTATTTTTAAGAAAATAAACAGAAAGGGGGAAGGAGAGCATCCTCGGGGATATGTGATTTTGGAGAAAACCACCATCAGCAAATTCTGTCTTGTATGAAAAAGAACTTGGGAATTTTTATAGCAGACCAATAAGACTGAGATCAACTTAATTCAGTTTTCCCTTCAGGAATCAGCAATATCTGCTTTGTAACAAGCAGCTATTAGGTACTTGCCACCTCTGATTCTCCAGACAGATCTGTTTGCATTTTTTATGCAAATGTAGGTATGTATTTAAAAAAAAAAGGCAATAGTGTCTCAATTAATTATTTGACTGAGTCCTTGTGGACTCCCCACTCTAGATACACTTGCAAAAGGTTCTTTTGTTATGGCTCTGGCTATGTTTCTATGTCCTTCTCCATGTAGCCTTCTGGCTACTGTACTGATTCTTCAGAAAATATTACACAGTTAATTGCTTATTTCTTCTTTTCAAAAGCTATCTTTCCTACAACTCTCCATTCTTTTTATCATGTAAATACAAAAGAAATCATCTATTTAATAACTGTAACTTTAACATCCTACAACTGAGATTTTTTTTTTACCAGAAATATTTGTCCTTGACAACTTGCTGCCTAGAGCAGTGATATGAAAACAAACCTATTAACGCCTTAAAGTTATTTAAAAGAAGGAGGGGAAAAAAAAAAAAAAGACAACGCCAAAGTACTGCTAGTACAGCACAGAGCAGCAAACAGTACAGTATATGGGAGCATTATGGGGCCAGATTCTGTCTCCACGGACATCAGCTCGATATTTATCACAGAATTCTAAAGAGTCAGACCAAGACTCCCACATTATACAGTGAGAAACAGAGGCTTTCAGATGGGATTTGCATTGAATATCCAAACAAATCTGTTTGACACCTTTATGATACCCTAAATTCTTACCACAAGACAAGGCAGAACTGGGTTGTCTCAAGAAGAGAAAGAAGTAATTGCTGTCTTCAACTCCCTAATGGGAGGTTACAGGCAAGGTGGAACCAGACTCTTCCAGGAGGTTAAACACAAAAAGACGGGAGGCAATGGACAAGGGTTGCAACAAGGAAAATTCCAGATAGTACGAAAATTTATATCAGTCGTGGTAGTCAAAAAACACGTGTTGTCCAAAGAAGCTGTGGAATCTCAACACTTTAAGATATTCAAGCCTTGGTTGCATGACCCTGAGCAACCTGGTCTGACTCAGAGTTTGCTCTGAGTGGAGGATTTGCACCAAAGTTCTCCAGGAGTGTGAAGGGGGAAAAGGGGAAGGGGAAGGGACTTTCCTTCTTTAAGAAGACTCATTTGACTTGTACCTTGTTTGAAAACAGTACAACAGGAGTTCAACAGAAATTGCTGAAAAAAATGGGGTTAAAATTTGTTTTAGCTGGTAAAATTAAATGTACCCTGTGATTGTCCACACCAATTGTCTCTGCCTAGGCTGTCTTTTATTGTTTCATCACTGTAGTTGGAAAGTGGAAGAAGCATCTCAAGGGAACCACAACTAAGATTCTATATATGGAACAACTCTGGTTGAGTCTGAATTTAGGTCTTAAGTCTATTCAGGCCATTTCTTCAAACGCTTGTGTAGGCCTAGCTGAATCCACAGTGTTACACCAATTTGTGCCTGTTGAAGATTTACTGCACTGAACTATGTATGGTTGTTAGTAGTCATGGTACAGAAGCTGCCTGGGGCCCAGGAACACACGGGTTATGAATGCATCAGCGATCTGCAAGGATAGACATATGGCACATCCATTCTGTGGGGGCTATTTTGCCCCCACGCTGCTCTTCCTGTTACCTAATGGCAAATTAGGTACAGGTTTCTGTACCTCCATCACCAAACAAGCTTTTGTGGCTAAAGCAGAGGCGGATGTCCCAGACGAGCTTCTTGCAAGTGGATCCTGAAATTACTTACTGGCCATTTGGTCTTTCCAATTCCAATTCCTATCTTCTTTTTCAGATTCAATGTGAGGAAAGACAGTGTCAAAAATACCTGTACAGACCAGAAATAAAACAACTACCTGGTCTAACAGTCTTTAATACAATGACCAAAGAGATTTCACACAGTTGAATGTCTTGCTCCTGTCACACCAAATGCCACCTCTTGAGGCAACCAAGTCCCACGCTCATCTGGTGCATGCTTCATGGCTCTGTGTCTTCCCTGAGATTTTCAATTTTAGTAACTTAACACAAGTAGTAATAAACAGGACCTTCAACTACAAACAAGAACATTAGTTCTCTGATGCAATGATGGACAGCTTTAAGCATTTAAGATCTTTGTTTACTACAAATGTTTCATTTTCTATGCTTTGGTACATCTACCTCCATCATTTACTTCTTCACCTTTGTGCCAGAAGCCAGTCCCTTAGCAGAAGTTTGCTAGCCATGTTTCTGATCCCTTACCATTCTCTGGGTATTTGAGGAGTCTTTGCAAGACACAGGAGTCATTCCATTAATTGTGGTTCATCTGGTCCCCTGGGATGATCCTGACAAAGCAAGTATGACATAACAGGAAAATACTTCTTACTATAATTATTTTTTAACCAGAAATGGAAATGTCCTGCTCAGCTGACCTTTGTAAAGTGTCACCTATAGTCTGAGAGTTGCAGTACCGAGGGTATGGGACCATGCTTTTTGTATTTCATCAACATTGCAAAGTTAAAGATTTTATTTAAAAGAAAAATAGTAAATGGCACATCATGTAATTGCTATTTATTTTCATAAACATGAGGTATTTCAAAGTGCTATAAGACGCAGCACTAAATGTACATCATTGGAAGAAATTAAACACAGAACTTTGCAGTTACCCAGTTCTATGCACCAAACATTAACAAATACATTAACTGGAAGAAACAGGCTAGGAAAAGGCATATATAGTAAATTTCTTTACAAAAGTTTCTTAGTTCAAAAAAGTGATAAAGTAATATCTACTCAAAACTTTCACAACTCATTTTCATACGAAAATATAAGTATCAAATTTAGTTATGTATCAGCATCATACTAAAGTATACAGGCAATGTAAGAATTAGTACAGTACATAACAGAGATTAA
This sequence comes from Aleadryas rufinucha, assembly GCA_013397815.1. NCBI lineage: Eukaryota > Metazoa > Chordata > Aves > Passeriformes > Aleadryas > Aleadryas rufinucha. The sequence goes on from VZTH01002169.1 coordinate 522,269, forward strand.
CAATATATTTGTATACAAAAACATGCTCCTCAAACATTGAGGTATTACAGTACTTAGGTATGAACTTCCAGTCTAATACTGGTAGCAAAAGCCACCTCTCATAACCCAAGACATGTACAAAAGGCAAGTGTGTAGATGGTATTTACAGAAATTCCCACAGAGGTACAAAATGCCAACCCCTAAAGTAACATCTGTTAGAACATAAGCACCATAAAACTTAGGAATGAACATTTTAAAACTCAACTAGATGTCATCAGCAGCTCCAAATGCTCACAACACTTTAAAAAAAACAATCCCCACCATCTACAGTTCTTAAGAAGAAAAAACAAAGGCAGTCCATTGTTGTTTGGTAGTCTTGCAATAAACTCCTTGCAAGAACATCCATTTGCTCCGTACCCGGATAATATAGTCTGTCGATTACTTCAGGGACTGGATTGAAATTAAAACCAACATTCTTAACGTCAAAAAACACAAGTTCTTATAAAGAATCAAAAATGTGCAAAGTGGCAATGACTGTCCTGGTCAGCCAAAAAAAAACCAAAACAAAAAAACCTTTAGCAAGTCCGCTTGTAGTCTATTTTCTTTAGCAACTGTTCTTGTCTGGCTTGCAATTTTTCCTTTTCTAGGAGTAACTTCTGCTCCTCTGCCTGAAGAGAATGAACATATTCAGTGGCTTTTTTCAAGATCACAACTTTTGCAGCTTTCTCATTTTTAACCAGTTCTGGAACATGGTCCCTTAATGTGAGGAAACTTGACCGTAGATCATTACGTCGTTGACGCTCCAGGATATTATGGTTGCGTCGGCGTTCACTGTCCTCTGAATCAGAGTTTCGGGGACTTGAACTCTTAGGCTTTGGTTGGATCGTGGGTTTTACTGGACGGGGCACCTCGATTTTTAACTTTTTCTGTGGTGGAACCTCTTCAGTCTCCACAAATGGAGAAGGAGCGGCATAATTATGCTGCTGGTGAATTGGGGCACAACGCTTTAAAATAAGTCCATTCTGCTGTGTCCTAACTGATGAAAAAGTGGTATTTTTAGGACGCACTGTAATAGTAAGGGTGGTAACAGACTTGTTGGTGGAGGAGCGTCTTTTCTCCACTGTAACAACATCTATTTCTTCTTCTTCATCCTCTTCCTCCTCATCTTCATCATCTTCTGGTAATAAAGGATAGAAAATAAAACAGACTTTATTCTCACTGAAAATACTTTGACCAAGTATCAGTATTAATTGATAAAATACATCCAGCAAAAGCAGTAATGAAATAACTGATGGCAAAAACAGGGTGTGCCCACCATCTGCAGTCAGATACAGATCTGAAGAAGTATGTAATACACATGAAATGAGCAAAGAACAGGTATTTCTGAAAGCTTAGTAAGTTTAATGAGATGGGTTTTTTTAAACACATCTAATTTTCAATCAAAATGGGGCTACCACCCACATAATCGCAGAGGCAGAAAAGAATTTTTAGACAGAATGTATGTAGTTTGAATGGAATCGTCGAGCTGCGGTACAAAAGGCAAGCACAGAGCCACAACACAGCCCCTGCTTGGTAGAAAAGCAGCCGGAAAACGAAACAATCGCTGGGTTTGTTCTGAGGCAGAAGGTGAAGCTGCTCCAGCCGGGGACCCTTTAAGCCGGCGCTTGGTGCACTGCCAAGAAGACAGCTGTTGGAAGTGCTTCCTCACCCAAAGCTGTCAAACCAGACATTAAAGGGACAGCAGGCTCTGAAACCCGGGACGGATCACCAAGTTTGTGGCGGTGGTCATAGGGACCAGCTCATCTGCACACGCCAAACCGCGGTTCAGCCCAAGTGGACTTCTCTAAGTGCACGCACAGAGGATGGCTGGGGCACTTTGGGCTCTGTCAGTACCAGCGCTGCTCTAAGGGGTCATTAGCTTGCCTTGAGCCTGCCCGGATAGCGCCTAAGGGCACACGCACACGGTCATTCCCCATAAACCCCGTGCCCAGGGTGGCGGTGGCAGCCTCGCTGCCACCCCCCCCTCCCCCCACGCCCCAATCCTCCGTGCCCCCAGGCGGCAGGAGACTGTCAGGGGGTCCGGCGGCTCTCCAGCACCACGCAGCCCCTCCGGGCCGGAGCTGCTGCCCGGTGAAGGCNTTCTCTCGCGCGGAGAAGCCGCTCCACATGCAGTCCTGGATGATGATGGAGTTGAGATTGTTCGTCACGCCGGGGCCCGTCTCGAAGAAGTCCCCTCCGTCCACGCCGCCCCACAGGTCGGCTTCCGGGGGCAGCAGGAGCAGCTCGGATGCCCAGTCCACGGGGTCGGTGGGGCGGCAGCCCCACAGAGCCGCCCCTCCCCACGGCACCGGGCCCCCCCCCGGAGGGGGCTCCTGGAGCCCGGCCCGGCTGGGAGACAGGGGGGGGGGGGGCGACAGCTCAAACTTTTTCCAGATGTCCTCGCCGGGGGGAGCGGAGTCCGGCCCGCACAAGTAAAAATCATCTTCGTCCGGGTAGAAACAGGGCTGCAAAGAGTCAAACTCGAGGTCTGGGTTTTTACTGACCATTCCTGGCATTATGGGTCTCTTTTTGCTGATCCCTCGGTTGGGCAATAGTTTCAAACACAGGTTTTATGGGTATTTCCACCAAGGGGAAGAAGAGAGGTTCTCCCAGGACCTGAAACTAAACAAAAAAAAAAAAAAATAGAAAAAAGGAACAAAACAACAAAACCACAATTAAAATACGAATAAACAGACACGAACGTGACTCCCCTCCTCTAAACGGAAGGAAAAAATATTAATAGTCCCATCATCAACAGCAAGCAAGAAGGAGCCTTTAGAAAGTTGAGAAAAAAAAAAAGGCATCTCACACACCTTTCTCCTCCCGACTCAAGATACTGAAATCAAAGCTCTCAGGTAGTGCTCCCCCGTGCAGAGCCTGCCCCGCCGCTCCGTGGGGACACAAACGCAGCCTGCACAGTCCGGCGGGGATGCACAGCCCGTGCACATAGCCCTCGCCTGTCTCTCCCCAAACCGCTTCAAACGCTCAAAACAGCACAGTAACTGCAGACAGATGCATGGCTTTGATACCGTAATCTCTCCAGAAAGGCTTCTTAATATGCCAGCAAAAGTAGAGGAAGTTTACTCCTTTTGTCATCTGCGGAGCAGTGCAAAGGGGAGAGGAGAAGGATGCAAAAAAAAAAGGGGGCGGAGGGGCTCTTTGCAACTTCGCAAATCGCCAGTTCATTCACTCAAAGCGAGCCAGCGAAATCCGCACACAACACAAGGGGGGAGGGGGGGAGGAGGGGAAATCCAGCAGCAACAGAAATTATCAACCTTATGTAATAACCTCATGCACAAAAATGCATTAAAACCACCCCGGCGCCACCAACAAAGCCTTCTGATTTGCCAAGAAGGCACGGGAAGTTTTTCTCCCCCTTTTTCCTGCAACAGCGAGGTTGCAAGGACAACAACTCTGCACATTCTGCCACTTCATGCACTCAAACCTCCTGGAAACACACCAGCTCTCACCTCCGGCGAATGCACGCTGCTTGCCCTTACCTCGGCCGGACCCCCCACTCACTACCCACGGCCAGTCAACCACAGCCCCATTCCTCTGCCGAGAGCTCCGTTGCATCAGACATTAAAAAACAAAAAAAAAAAAACAAAAAAAAAGAAAAAAAAGAAGAAAAAAAAAAAAAAAAAAAAAAAAAAAAAAGGTTTAAAGTCCGAAAAAGCCAGTCAGCGTCTCCCTTTAGCTCGGTTAAGGTAACGCGAAGGGAAATCGTTCTGCTGGGTTCACAACAGCTGACGCTGAGACGGAGACCAAAAGGGGGGGAAAAAAATCCATGAAAAGCCTTATGATGAAACGCCGAGAAACGCGCTCGGCTCGGCTCAGCTGCGCTCCCGCCCCGCCCCCTGAGCGCCTCCAGGACTGTGCATTTTTCTACTCGGGAAATACATTAAACCGTTTAAAATGCAAAGCAGTAAAGACGCACCTACAAAACACTAGCGATCTCAATGCGACAGCTGCAAACCAAAACACAAATATAGTCCAGGATTTTCTTCTGCTCAATGAGAATCCTATTTAGCCTCCGCTCTGTCCCTGCGCTCCCCTTCCCGCCCCATCCTTCCCAGTTCAGCAACTCAAACGCGATGGGGAATTGGATTTATTTGATTGGGGTTTTGTCCTGCAGCCCAGAGCCTGCAGCTTTCTCTTCTTACCTCCGTGGTGATGGTGGTGGGTGTGCGAGGGGGAGGAGTGGAGGGGGGAAGGGGAGAGGAAAAAAAAAAGGCAGCTGATGGTGTCTGTAGCACTTTCCGCGCCCGCCCGCCGGCCCCCGCGGCTGCCTCGGCCTCCGCATCCACCCTCTGCTCGCAGACAGATGACTGTCACTGCCTAGCTTTGAAGCGGCTGGATATTATTAACCCCCGCAAAAAGGCATTAAA